>JAWZYV010005881.1:0-600000 GCA_038373885.1 Cheiracanthium punctorium | reverse complement strand
TAGTTTAAAATTTCACAAGTCCGGTAAACAGTGCTGAGTTAGTCTTCGAAATTAGTTCGCTATACAAGATATAACAATGCACTAATGGAACAGATTTATATTTTTTTATTGGAAGAAAATCTCATCCTATAGAACACCTCAGACGTATATAGTCATTAATGATATTTTTGCTTCTAAATTTTGATTTTTTGACAGGACAGCTACCAACATAAAAACTCGGAAAGCAAATACTCTTTAAAAATTAAATATCGATCAATGTCCTTGACGTTCTAGCCATTAGCTTGTAAATTTCCAAAAACATCATTTAATATGAAAAGTTTTAAATGAAAGTGCAGTTATGTACAGTGTAACAAAAGCATGTTTCATTTTAATTTACGCTTGAGCTATACATATGCCGATCTCTCATAACTCCATAAATTTGTGGCAGAAGAGATTAATTCCAATACATAATGGGAAAAACATTTTGTAAAAAATAGAAATATCCTAAAATATCGCATAAAAGAGAGTGGAATGTTTCACTCCTGACATCAAATTATGGTACTTCAGTGCCGTGAAAATTCAAGAGGAGCCATTGTTTTGGCATATAAAAAGGCCCCGTAGTTCAAAAGAAGTACGCACTCAGCTAACGGAAAATGCGCATAGAAGTCAGTAGATATTTGAAAAAAACCTTTCTTCTGTTTCCTTATTTTTAAGCCTGTAATTGCTGGCAATATTGTTGCCAGCGTAGATATCACTGAAGGGGACCAACTCCGAAGTCTTAATTACTGATTACTCCCAACGGAAATTGCGCGGAGCCGCAAGTGCAGAACAAAACCGGCTTCATAAATAGTTGGAAATCTACTCTACTGTCTTGAGATACTTTACAAATTATCAAAGACATATCGACATAAAAGCAACATTTAAAGTACATGAAAACAATAATCATAATTATATGAGATTTCAAATGAATATTTACTATCTGGAAGCATCATGCACACAAACACTTATACAAACTACTGTATATATAATATTTACCAGAATAAATATTTTACATAACTTTGAAATACATTTATAAATTATCAAACACATATTTACATCAGAGATACATTCAAAATGGTCGAAAGTATCATTCCAAATTATACACCATTTCACTCTAAGCAGAATCAGGTTATTAAATGTTTGCGTTGCATTATACTACAATGATTAAATTCAAAGAATACAATGCTTGTTAACATAAAATTTGACTTACAGCTGTTATTCCGAGGACAAATGACCGTCCATTGCTATTGTTTATCACTGTCACTCTGCATGTAGTTATTACTTCCTTTACTGCCCGATTATTACACATTTTATAGCTTTACATCATCAGAAGCAAAACTGTGGGAGATTTAATAAAGTGTTACATATCGGTCTAAATATACGTTTTTCGCGTTGAAAATTCATAATTTGTGCAACATTCAGATGCATGTTTTGAGAATTATTAATGGTTTGACTGGGCTATTTTTCAAACATTAAGGGCAAATAATTACCCAAAGCCCTGAATTACGCATATGATATTCCCTGAATTGTTTTTAACAACTTAAACCGACATATTTTAAGTTTTAATCTAGCATTATGCATGACCTAACCTTTGCATACTACATCTGAAGAACTCTTTAACGCTGTCCTCGGTGTATTATTTATTTATTTTTTTTTCATTGATTTTTTCCGTATTCGATATTTTGATGGAAGTGATTCAAGAATGCAGAGACTATTGATTAAATTTCAACCGTTTTATGATAAACCATTTTTGGAGATGATATTGAACGTGTTTTTGGAAATAATATTGAACGTTCGAAAAAACAACACGGAAATGTGCTATTATGAGTTTTTCTAAAATGAATAATTATAAAAGTTTTGTCATTAAACTGAGCAGAAAATTTCTGTTTGTTCTGCATTTTTCATGGCATAAGGGCTGATATTCCTGCATCAACAGATATAATTATATTTTATATGGAAAAAAATAAAATTTATGATTGTTCGTTCATATTTACTTATGTAAGTATTATATTTATACTGAAGCAAACACAACAGTGGATTTGAAATTTACTGTTCTTATCCATCATAAGAATGATTTTAAAAATAATGAAATATTTCCAAACATTAGAAGGAATTATTTTTTGGCTCTAATAAAATTTTTCTAATATATCCCATTTCCCTTAATTTTCCTTGATTTACGTATGAACATAAAGAAAAGGAAACAGTTATCCATTTCATCAACTCTGCATATTTTTAAAACATAAACAGTAGTTATAATAAGCTAAAAATAAGTTAATTAAAATGAAAAGAAAGAGTATTTTAAAGAATAAATATATGATAAATTACTTTTTCCGATTAACTTAAATAATTTTAATCTTATTTGATATAAAAATAAATAACAAAATAAAATAAAATAGCTTATTTTTCTCTGAATAATTAAGCATTATTTAAAAAAAATGAATAGTTCTTAGTTGATGCGATAAATAATCATTACACACAATTCAGAAAATGTAATTATATTTCAAATGGATTTAAAATCAAATTTCCTTTAGGTAATGAGAATTTAAATTGGATATTTTATCAACCAATATAAAGCTTCTTAAGTATAAATACCCACAGGGATATTTTTATACTTTGGAAGTTTCTATAATTTAATAGATGTTTGATTTATTTTTATAGATTTATTTTTCTAAATTCTTGAAATCAAAATTTTAAACAATGTATTCTTTAGAAAAGCAAAACCTTTGAAACAATTTCAGAAAAATAACAAAAATATAGATAAAAGGAGAAAAAACACAATAGTCTAATACATTTAAAACCTGGATTTTTATAAATTTATTTTCTTTGTATATTTAAAAATTTGTTGTTTTTTTGTAAATTGAATGAGTGTTACCAATAAATAAGTTTTCAAGTTGAGAAAAAGCTACTCAAAATTGTTGCTTTTTAGCAGAATTCAGAATTTTAGATATTATGCTGGTATTACTTCATTCAATGGTTAGATATTTTTACATAAATTTACACAAAAAAAACTATGGGGGGGTTAAGTGGGTTACAACAGCCCCATAAGGAATTTTCCTGTCATACAAAATGTCTTTTCTTCTCGTAACTCTTTGCTTCAAATATGCTAAAACTGCTTTTTTTTAAAGTTCGAAAATAAAACTTTTAAAAAATGTTTTTGATTTGATGTATTAGTAACCCAGCACATCCACCTGTAAAAGCTTACTGACGTTTTAATATAAAATCAATTACTAACTCTCATATCCTTTCTGGTGTTTTTAAATGCTGTCTGTTCTTTATAAATTGAAAATTTTATAAGGGATTTATGTTTTCGAAGAAGAATATGGAAATATATTCTCTGATTTTGAAGTATCACCCACCAAAACGGCTGTATATGTATAGAAAACCTGAGAGAAAAAAAAAGAAATGCTTTATTTACTGTCCTTAATTTAAAAGTCTATACGAATTATTCGACCGTATGGTTGATTAATATCTACTCTTATTTATTTTCTCTGGAGACAGAAACTTGGTGGATCTTAACCAATAACTTTTAATAGCATTCCGAGAATCTGAAAACAATCACGAGAGAAAAAAAAATATTTGGAAAGAATACCTGAAAGCGTAACATGAAAAAGGTGGAACACTCTCATTTATTTTGTTACATGGCGAGTTTTAATCGAGAACGCAAGAATAGTATTAAGAAATCCTGAAACTGTTCAACACATATCTGGTTCCATTTACATCATGAAATCTTAAGACCTTTCAGTATAAATGAAGGGAAATGTCTTTCATCCGAATCCGATGTTCGAACAGATTCACGAAATTCTACTTCGAGTGAAAACTAAACATTCCTTCAGTTTAAGTGTACTTTGTTCGAATCAAATAAATTTATTTCACTTGCTTCATTTTCATAGTTATTTAAATACTATTGAAAGAGAGGAGTTTTATAAGTGCGTGATATAAGTAATTGCAAGAGTAAGAATAGAGGGGTGTTAAGCTGAACACTTTGAAATGATGTATAGAAGACGAAACATTTGCTTTATCATGTTAGCTTTTTGATCTACAAAATAAGATAAGGAAAAAAGTTAATGAAAGTTATTTCTTTTTAATTAATAAGGAAAATGAATTTTAGACAAGAGCGGTTTAAAAAATATGTGCTTCAACATTCTTTTTTTAATTATAATAGTTATATACTTGAAATAAGAGTAGGTTAGAAATATGAGGTAAGTGAGATAACGGATATAAGAACAAGTAAATACAAGTATAAGACATGATGAAATTATTCAAAATGATATTTATCCTGATAAAAAAGCGATTATGAAAGTACCATATAATTATATTAATGAATTAAATCTAGAATGAATAAAATAAAGTGTTATTTAAAATCACCAGTTAGAAAATGTGTCGAGGGAAAAACGAATATGAGCACAGTGACGTGAAATTTACTTAAATAGATTTAGTAAAAAAAAACAAAAAAAAACAGCACTAAAGGATAAAATGTTTACCATAAAAAAAAGCTTTTTCAATTTTCACTTTTCTTTCAAAGAAAATAAACAAAGTCAACATAAATGTTATAAGAACGTTTAATATTCATGGTGGTTATAATTAAACTTTAGCATTCTGCAGCTATAACCGCAGATTGCTACTAAATTTGGTATTGGCATATGGACTGTACACGAGATGTGCTCAAGGGAATATTTTAAAACATTTAATGAAAAAATGTCCACTTTGCATGGCGAAATCAGCTCGAGCATTACCCAAATTAGTGAATAAATGTCCAAAAACTATAGAATAAATGTTAAAACTGTTTGTATGTTTCGAATTAGCCATTTTCTTCAATAAATTTGGACATTTTTTGTAAAAAAATTTCTTTTCAAAATTCCTTTTGTGCATATCATGTACAGCCAATATATCAAGTTTAGTTATAAAATGTTCGCTCGTTTTAACTATCGAGCACTGTTCAAAGGGGAAGTTTAATTATAACCACCCTGTAGTATATTATTATAGTTTGACTTTAATTTAATAAATAATAAAAGGCAGCCTTATACTGCAGTGAGGATTCATAAAATTTACAACTGTCTCGTCTCCGAAATAATTTGTATAAATAACTCTTATATACCATATCAAAAACCTTCATTTATTGAAAAAAGAACAAATATGTTTTTCTGTCTGTTTTTGTTTGCGCATGGATTGCAGCATATGATTAAAATCTTGTTTAAAGCCTGGGAAAAAAATAAGACAAATTATTCCATATTCAATACTTTGAAGACAAGATTTTTTTAAATATCCGCGATAATCGATTTACGTTAAAACTTCAAGAATTTTGATCAGAAAAACAAAGTTTGATAAAGGAAACACACGACATCAGATAAGAATTCCAATTATCGAATGCAAAAGTATGTTATCGATTAAACTTAAAAGAAGATGACAGAAGACAAAACATCGGTATTATTTTTTCTTTCCTTAAACTATTGTGCTAAACTTGCGAAAATTCAAAAGCCAAGGTTACACATTTAGTTATTTTTTTTTTCGAATTTTTTCTTATTGGATTTTACTTATTGAACCAATTTCTCTATATTCATGAGATTAGAGTGCTTTTACAATTAATATTTAATAAATATAACAAGCAATTCTTAATGATAATATGTAGTACTTGGTTTGGAGTTTTTGAGCTACGCGTATGTTTCATAATAGAAGTGAGGTTAGGAGAATATTATGGAGTACCATTTATATTTCAAACAATAACTTTAATTTCATAAAAATCCCCAAAATAATCTTGAGCACATACTGTAAATAACTGTAATGAATCGTCATTTATAAAAAAAGTAGTGTTTTTTTTCTCCGTTGTTACAAAAAATACTTATAAACTAGGTACAAATGGAAGTTAGTAATAAATACTGGAAAAATATGATATATATGGATTAAACAAGTAGAAAATTTATCAGGCGTTAGAAATCATTTATCTTTAACTACAAAACCCATATTTTAAAGATTATTTGAAAGTCACTATTGCTTCGAGTCCATTTACAGAAGATACACATATCATCTTCTTCCTCAGCTCCGTAGCAGAGGAAGTAAGGTGAGCACACAGAGAACAGTTGAAGCATTGAATTAAGAATTTCCTTGTTGATCATCTAACAATTTTTGTTACAGAAAATACACTTATTGCTTTTATTTTCCAGTTTTTTAGTTGATGGCTTGAAATATTAGTATTCCATAGTAGTCGATACGCCATGTATTAAAGTGAACATTTAAATTGATAGACAAAACATTATCAGCTAAGAAATGGCCACTATACAACAAATCACCATTATTATACTGTACATTATGCTAAATATAGATGTTCAAGTCTTGTGTGCGCTAGTAGGTTAAAATATTTCAAAACGTATCTCCAAAAACACTTAATAAAAAATACTCTATGTTCTGTAACAAGTGGTACCACAAGAAGAATCGTCAACTCTCACTGCATCGCACTACAGTTTCGCTTACTCAGAGCACTTACCAAATCAGAAAAACTTGTTTCTTCACAAGTTACTTTACACTAAGCAATATATATATATATATATCGTACGAAAATTACCTTTTTACTTTATTTATATTAGTGTAGAAATCGTAAAAAAAAGAAAAAAAAATACTTCACTAATCTAATTTCGTAATAAAAGTGATCTATAAGCAAAAGCTAACTTTTTTAGTTCATTGTCATTCACAGAAATTCTCTAGAAATATAGAGAAGAACATTTCAATGCTTCAATGCATTTATGATGTTGAAAAAAGAAATGGACATTTGCGTCGTAGATTCATTAAATCTCTCTTGAGTACAAACGGAAGTGAAAAAAAAAAGAGAAACTGTATTCTTTGTGTTTTGATCTGAGGGGAAAAAATGCTATTTCTGTATTTATCTGATATTAGGCGGAAATTAAAGTGTTCTCCTTTTTCTGAAGAAGCACTTTTTGTTGAGTATTTCTTTCGTCTGCTTTCGAAACAAAGAAGAATTAAACGATTTTCCTTTGTCATGGAATCATTTTCTGTATATCTTTCATTATCTCTATTGTTACCGGATGCGCGTATGTCTGTACAGAAAATGAAATGAAACTTGCTAAAAATTTCAAGAATTTTTTTCAAATTAATATTAGGATTTTGTAATAAGACAAATGCAGATACTATAAGGGAAATAGATTTTATTATTGAAATGTTAATTATGCATTGGATTATAGTCATCAATCACATACGCACACACCAATGTTGGCATTTCTTTTAAAAAATATCGAAGAATTCCAATGGAGCTAAGGAAATACACACTCTAACGTAATTTTAAGCATAAATGCATTTGGAAAATCAATTAATGTCATTCATTCAGGACAAATCCGTATGTCCTGACTGAGCATAATTTGCTTATCTTACGTTTCTGAAAAAATATTCTAAAAAAAGGGCTGAATGTTGACGTTTTTACGCTTTTAATGCAATAACGAAGTTACTTTTTCTATGTTCCACTTTTTAAGAGTCACATGCAGATGCTTTATTTATATATCTGAATTATACAGGGTGTACAAAAAGTCCCTGACACATTTCAAAATTAAATATAAAATAAACTGATTGGGTTGCGAGATAGCGATTTGTACCAAAATGCTTCCTATGATGAAAAGTTTTGTTTAAGCAAATAAAAAAATAGTTCCAAATTTCACCCACAGATGGCGCTGTTTGACCTTGCATTAATTTGAAATGCGTATTTCATTTGAGACTTAACCCCTCTCGATTTCTTCCTGTGGGGGGGGGGGCTATGTGAAGGATAAAGTTTAACCCTCTACTGTGGCTGATATCGAAGAAACGAAGAGGCGAATCACACAGGTAATTCAATCAAAACCACAAGCAATGCTACCAAATGCATGGAGTGAAATTGAGTACCGTTTGGATGTGGTTAGAGCTGCATCAGGTGCACATATTGAAGTATGATAGCTGGTTATGCTTGTATATGCTTCACAAAATAAAATGCTGATTATTTAATGGTGAGTTTTGTTTTTACTTTTTCTTCAGTGCCATCTATGGGTGAAATTCGGAACTATTTTTTTTTATTTGCATTAACAAAACTTTTCATCATAGGAAGCGTTTTGGTACAAACCGCAATCTCGTAACCCAATTAATTGATTTTAAATTCAATTTTGAAATGTGTCAGGGACTTTTTGTACACACTGGACATAGAGTAGTAGAAGACAATTATAGAAGTATAGAATAACAGAATAATAAAAAAAACCTATTATAGAAATTATAGCTTGCACTATAACTTGTTTTCGTTCTTAAGTTTCTTGTAATTTAAAAAAAGGTACCTCATGTTCGTTTACTGGAGCCGACCAGATTGTATGGCGGTAATGCACTGTACTAAGATTTCGTGTTCAACTCCCGACTGTCCGGGTTCAATCCTCGACTGCGTGTGGCTGTTATTGTGTACGTCCTTTCATAGGGGGCGACGTTGGTACATCTACTGGATGCCCCCATAATAAAGGGACCAGTAACTCCATCTTAGTAGTAGCCAATGCCTCTAATCAGAGCCCCTCCATTAGAAAAAAAAAATTTCCGTTTACCTAAAGACTATTTAAATGAATATGAGCTATTTTTCCTTAAATATATGCGATACCACCTATATTATAATCATAGTACTACATATTATGAATTCATGAGCTTTTGTCACCATAAACTCATAATACCACTTACACTAAAAAAAATGTTTTGTTGATTCGGCCAAAGTTTGGTTGGCTCTATTTCAAAGAAATATTTTTGTTGAATCCACAAATATTTTGTAATTCAATGAAATATTTATTAATGTAATAAAAACTTAGTTGAAAACAACAAAATTATTCGGTGGAATTAGCGCCAATCAAATTTTTGTTAAGTGAGCAAAATTTTGTTCAATTCAACAAATTTTTTCCCGTGCAATTTTTAAAAACGCTCTTAAATTATCATGCATAACTAAAAATCGCATTTTATAAAGCTCTGTAATTGAAAAAGGGAGAAAAATACAATGATCTAGAAGTTCATAATTTTTCTCTTCTTTGGATCTGCGTTTAAATTTTGTATATTTTGAGAATGCAAAACTATAGAAAAATATAATTTGTGAACAAAAAGTAAGTTATACTTGTTACCCTACAGAAGTAAAAAAAAAAGAACCCAGCGGATAGCAATTTCATAAAGGTAGTGGAATCATAGCTGCGTACTGCCAGAAAAATCATGGTATGTCAGAAGCAAATTTATTTCAAAATCGAAGTTCGCGGATCATTACATTTTTACAATAAATACGCCTGACAAATACGGAAATTCATAGTGAAATATCAGCAGTGTATGGGCCTCATGCAGTGTCAACTACAGCCATTGTAAATGGTGCCAGCAGTCGCACATATGCAAACGACGCTGAAAAGCAAAGGAGACAAACAACAATGAGCACAGGCATGGTGGAGCGGGTGGTAGACAGCATTTCCAATAATCATAGAGTAAATGCCGCAGAATGAATTAGGTTCATAGGTGCGGCTTATTCGGTCGTCCGTCACTAACTGGTCGTGTTCATGGTGGACTTATGATTCTTTCAGTTCTGAACACATGGGAGCAAGACTTGCGGCTTCCCTGGAATTCCTTCAATGTTATTTTGTTAAACTGATAAACTGATTTTGTTAGGGACAACTGATTTTGTTAGGGACACTGATTTTGTTAGGGAAGCTCAAAGAACAATTTGACGGAAGTGAATTTTCCAGCGATGATCACGTTCAGACAGCGGATCTAAAAAAGTGGTTACAGAACCAAGGAGCAATGATCTATCGCAGTGCTGCCAGCCTTTTTCTCGCCACGGACCGGTCAACTTTTAATAATTTTACCACGGCCCACAGAGGCGGGGCGGGGGGACGTTGATTCTTTATACCTTAGAGTATTTTGATTTGATAATTTTAACTTAACATGGCTTCAAAATAAAATACAGTTACACAAAAAATGAATTAATAGATTTAACTTTTCAGCCACTAGAATGCTAAATCAAAATCATAAGTCAAAATCATAATCACGTTTAGACCCCTTCTTTGCAGCGAGTCCCTTCCATGTGGGGGTAGTAGGAGACAATGACATCCGAATGACATCCGAAGTGGGCTGTTTTGTCTTGGTTGCTGTCGCAGAAGAAAATCCCTCTTCACACAGATAGGTTGTCGAAAATGGCAATAACAATTTAAATGGCTGTGATTTTAATTCATTATCTTGAAATGTGTAACAAACAAAAAACTTGTTTAAAGTAGTTACAAAGATTTCTTCGGTTACAAAGGTATAAATTAGCGCAACTCGACAAAGGCGAAACCCGAGATAAATTATATCACAGTAAATAAAATGGACATAATTTAATGTTCCTTGGACAACCCTGTACCATTTGATACACGCGTCGAAGCTTAAGGGTATTGAATAATTAGTTCAACACTCCGACAAATTTTTGTAGCGACTGGGATATTGTGCATAGAAATAGTGTAACATTTGTAAAACCCATACTTGTATTATAATATGTATATTCTTGTACGGTATCGTAGTATTCAACAAAGTATTTTTCGACCTTTATAGTATTATTTTGAACTTATATTTGAACGTCTCTATTAAATATAAAAAAGCTTTGTCATTATTTAAAAAAAGTCGAACTCTCTAGAATGGCATTTTATGATTATGAATGTAAAATGTATTAATCCAAATAAGTTAGGGATTCTTTAAAATAACGAAACTGACTTTACAGAATTCGATAACGAATTTCCTATGAAATGACTAAAATCATGTTTCTTTTCAACTCCATTAATAATATTCAATAAGATATGAAATGGGAACTCATAATAAGCCACTACCACTGAGACAGCTGTCATCCTAATAAAGAGCGACATTTTCGTAAAAATAATTTGCTAACATCGTTGCAAAAATTAATTAGCGAGCTGTAAGTATGAAAAGTCAAATTCCTTGTCAAACGCAGGGACGGGTAAAAGTCAATAGAAGCTTGGGGAAAAAAATCCATTTATGATGCACGCTTGCAACATTCTTTTAGAGGAATATCAATTATTCTGAATAAAATAATTAATAATTTATGCTTTTAATTAAATATCCCACAGTGTGCTGAAGAGTGAAAAAAATACTTTGTTTGTGGAGTTCGGTGGAGATCCAAGCAATAAATATAACATACATATAACACTGATTAAAATTGCATTGCTCGGCCTAAAATATGTATTTTTTAAGTTCTGCTTTGCTTGACTTATACACAATTAATTATGATTCAGAGCTAAATAAACAGAAGTATTTAATTATGGTATAAATATTAGCAACGACT
The DNA here is from genome assembly GCA_038373885.1 of Cheiracanthium punctorium. Lineage (NCBI taxonomy): Eukaryota > Metazoa > Arthropoda > Arachnida > Araneae > Cheiracanthiidae > Cheiracanthium > Cheiracanthium punctorium. Next base: position 588,683 of record JAWZYV010005881.1, on the reverse strand, counting down.
TAAAATATCATGTCATTATTTTATGTTAGACTTCATTCAGCTGCAAAAAATGCCCTTTTTATACATATATATAGTATATTTCTACTAAAAAATGTTAAATCATATTTTCTCATTCAATTCCTACTTAAATGTTTCTTAACTATATTGGTAAAGACACATCAGTAGAATGATAATAAAATTTCTGGACTGTACGTGTAGATATGTCCAGTATGTCAATTCTTATGCAATTCAATGTTTTAGGATATACGATATATTTGTTCGCCTTAAAAGAAATTCATAATTCTTTGTGTAAACATACATGAAATTGTCTTGTTCTTTTATAATTCAATCAGTTAATCTAAATATGAAAAAAAAAAACTTTAAATACTGTAACTTTGATTTTCAGTTTACCCAAATAAAGCAATAGCTCCCAAATAAAGCAGTAGGATTTTAATGAAAACTTACGCATGTATAAAAATATTGAAAAATTTATGTGTTCTCACAATTTTTTCTAAGAGTCGACACTTGTCGAGCAAGCATTTGTCACTACGAAGACTAGTAGTGCTTAATATTTTATTATGTGGTCATTATTATCAATGTACATAATTTACGTTGAAGGATTTTATTGATGTTATCAAAAATTAGGCTATTAGTAATATTTAAAATGTAAAATTTAAAATATAATTCTTCATATTGAAAAGATATTTCAAATTATGTATAAGTCAGATATATTTTATGGTAGTCAAGCTGCATGTATTATCCCTAACTAATAATACAATGCAGGATTTTCAGCTCCCTTTTATCTACATTTATGCCAAAATTTAATACGGAGTTTCTATCGTATGCTATTCTATGACGGAAAACACTGTTTTCTGAATTAACATTTATGTAAATCCTCAGTTTGTTTTTAAGTAGAAAGACAAATTTTAAATTCAGAACTAGAGTTTCAGGTGTATTTAAAAAGAAAAAATAATAGCTTTTCACATCATAGTATGTTATGTCATATTTAATTATGGTGTTTATATAGTTCACGTTACATATTTTATGAAAGGAAACAAAATGCTGATAAAAATTAGATAAACTCTCTTAGGTATTAGTTATCCTGACTTTTCAAAATTCCAAAAATATACCTCAAAAATAAATTACTTAAAAAACCTGAAAATTTGCATTTTTATATAATGTTGTATTACTATAATAAACAAAAAATCATAAATATGTAAAGCCATGATGCCCTGATCATTGGATGACAATTTTTAATTAAGTGAACCTTCACCTCTTCAACAATTCCAAAAATCTCTGGAATAGCATTTATTTGATAATTTGTAGATTGTCCCAAGTTTCAATGAAAACCATAAATTCATGTTGTTTATAAAAATATAAAAAATACTTTTTTAAACTAAATCTATATTCTTTATCTAAGAAAAAAAATAATTTTAATCAAAATAGTTCTAGAAACAAAATGTATGTATTGTTGCGTTAAAAAAATTATTTCACACACGCACACACACACAAATGTGTAAATAAAAATAAGAAGTTATAACTGTTTACTAAGACCAATAATAAAAATTCTTATCCACAATGAATTTTTTTTTTATTTCTGTTCTTCGTACTTGCTTCTGACATTGCCTTTTCTAGGGTTCATTTGAAGTCGATTATGTGTTCAATATTATTTTTCATTGGAAAACTTTTTTTTAAATAGGAAAATCTTTAGTTCCTCTGGAATTTGAAGAACAGAAACTATGTATTGAAATTGATTTCCGTTTGTAAATATCTCGGAAAGATCATTTCGTCCAGTTTTGAAAACGTGACTTTGTAACTTACGTATATGTTGTAAAAAGGCTAACAATATTTATTTGTCGTGACGTTCATTATTTTTATTGATTTCGTATTCACGTTCCTTAACTATTCTTTTGATGTAATATTGCACTGTTATTTGTTTATATCTGTATAGTTATAAAACACCTATTCTAAATAACTCAATTGAGTAGTTTGGGAATAAATTCTAGGAGATGATGTTAAACCGGATGATTGATTTTTTAACTATTAAAAAATTGTTCCTGCTAATTGTTTTTTATATTAAAGTTAACTTTTGTTTTTAAGTAGCATATCCACTGCCTTTTTTTAAGTGTAGTAAATTCTGTCTATTTTGGTTAAATGTTAATTAACTTCTGATAAGTAAAATATTAATACATCTAATAGTACTTACTTTAAATAAATCTGACATGTTTTACAATGTTTTGAGAATGCTTGCAGTGTTCAGGACAGTATGTACTTAGAATTTTTAATCTTTACTGATTAATCGATTTGATGAAATGAAAAGTATAAGAATATTTTACTAAAATTAATATATATAAATCATGAAATTGCTACTATTTTTATTATTTTTACTTTTTATTTTTCAATTACTTAATTTTTGTCATTATTTAACTTTTGAAATATGTGAACTTTAAAATTTTCTTTCGGCAACAGTAAAACATTCTTCACTTTGTCTTCAAGTCATGCTTCCATGCTTCATGCTTTCAGCCATATTGCCTCCATTTTTGTTTTTGGTAACATGACTGTCCCCGTAGTTACATATTTGGCTTTCTTTCTGCTTAGTAACTACAGTGAAACCGGTTAATATTATTATTTTTAACAGTAAGTATTCGGTTCGTGGGGCCTGACGAGTATAGCCGACACTTCCACCCTTGTTTCATTCCTTTCAGTTTCATTTCATTTTTTAATTTAAACAACTGTTCGGACATTCTACTTGATGGACATATCTACTTAGGCCTCTCTTGATACGATTTTACGTTCACTGAATACATTAAAATACCATAACTGACGTGTGATTCATTCCTTGATTCCTTTAGGTTTATCCACTGGGTGATAAGTTTCTATGATACGTTCTTTTTCCTGTAGGTCTATGATTACTTTTAGTAAGGACACTAAAAACTTATTGTTATTGACTCTGAACAGTTATTTCCATTATTATAGAGAAAAATATTCCTTTATTATAGCGAATATTTATTAATTTAAATCTTCTTATATTGTTTTAGAAAAATTAAATGGTAATTAAAAAACCGAGTGCAACCGAGTGCATTTTCGTTTCATATCTGTCACATGATTAAACGTTTCTATAAACATAACTTTCATGATGACGTCGGGGATAATGAATCTAATAATCATATTAGGAAGACTCTTGAAAAAATTATATTGGATTTAAGAAATTTGCTTCTTTTAAAATTGACTAAAAACTAATTAAGGAACAAAAATTTTGTAATTTTTAGTCTATAACTCTTCATAGAAACGTTTATGATAATGTGAGGTCAGTAAGGAAAACATCGTTAGCGTAAAATTAAATGCATTGCTTAAGACATCTGATTAATGTTTGCACATGAAACGTAAAAGTGAATGTGATAGCTACTACTTCTCTTTCACACACGCACAATCAAATATAAACTATCTATATAAATAAAATTAGGCTTTTGTCTGTACATTTCTTGGAATTCAAAAATTTTGCGATTTCTATCCGTTTCAAGCACCCGGAAATCTTATGCGACCCTCAAAAAAAAGTTTGTCTGTCTGTCATTCTGTCATTCTGTCATTCTGTCCATGACGCTTTTTTTGTTTAAGCATCACGTAAAAACGACTGAAGCGAATGATATGAAATTTGGTGTCATGATAGGTGGACACTCAACTTAAAACATAGGCGTCGAATTTTTAAAAAATCTTGATTAGATTTTCAGATTTTGCGAAAATCGTTTCAAACTGCGTAAATTTGTGTTCAAGCATCACGCAAAAACGACTGACGCGAATGATATGAAATTGGGTGTCATGATAAATGGTCACTCAACTTAAAACATAGGCGTCCAATTTTTAAAAAATCCTGATTGGATTTTGAGATTTTGCGAAAATCGTTTCAAACTGCGTAAATTTGTGTTCAAGCATCACGTAAAAACGACTGAAGCGAATGATATGAAATTGAGTGACATGATAGGTGGTCACTCAACTTAAAACATAGGCGTCGAATTTTTAAAAAATCCTGATTGCATTTTGAGATTTTGCGAAAATCCTTTCAAACTGCGTAAATTTGTGTTCAAGCATCACGTAAAAACGACTGAAGCGAATGATATGAAATTGGCTGTCATGATAGGTGGTCCCTCAACTTAAAACATAGGTGACGAATTTTTAAAAAATCTTGATTAGATTTTGAAATTTTGCGAAAATCATTTCAAACTGCGTAAATTTGTTTTCGCACATCACGTAATAACTGCAAAGGTGAAAAAATGATATTTGGTGAAATGATAGGTGGTCACTCCCCTTAAACTATAAGCATCTAATTAAAAAAAAATCGATCAGATTTCGAGATTTTGTGAAAATCGTTTAAAACTGAGTGAATCTTTGTTCCCGCATTACGTAATAGCGACTAAAGCGAATGATATGAAATTTGGTCACACGATAGATGGTTGCTCAAAATAAACTAAAAGAGTCCAATTTTTTAAACATTTTTATTAGATTTTGAGATTTTGTGAAAATTCTCTCAAAATACGTTCAATGATGATTTCTTCAAACTTCACGTAGTAACGACTAATACGAATGATACGAAATTGAGTGATATGATAGGTAGTTGCTAATCTTAATTTATAGGCGTTGAATTTTAAAAATATTTTGCTTACATTTTGAGATTTTTCGAAAATCGTTTTAAAATGCTGAAAATTTGTTCCGGCATCACGAAATAAAGACTGCAGGGAATGAAACGAATTTGGGTGACATGATAGGTTGTCACTCAACTTAAATTCTAGGCTTCAAATTTTTCAAAAATGTTGATTAAATTTTGAGATTTTGCGAAAATTATTTCAATATGCGTAAATATTCGTTGGCGTATCACATAATTACGACTAAAGCGAATGAAATGATATTACTTAGTTACTCTCTAACCTGTAATATTTTAACAATACATGAAAATTATAACTTCGCTTTCTTTACTTTGGCAACATACTACATTCATTCTGTGTACTCCTACAATGCTGACGAAAGTTCTTGCTTTTTGGAAATTTGCATTCACTAACCCGTCGAGGACGGGTACTTCAGCTAGTTTGTTAATATTTTTAAACAAGATAACAATTAATACCAATGCTTTTAGAAAAATGCTGAATGACCAGTTTACGCTCTAAATCCAACATGAAAACAATGTTTATCAATAAATTAAGGTCATTTCACAGTACCATCATAAAACAGGGAAATATCTAGCCTCAGAAACCATTAACGATACACCAACATCACTCAATCACTGCGGCCTAATACGGCTATTAGCTGTCATGTAGACATGCTCGTAGGCTTTATTATTCCCTGGATCTCAGTGCTAAGGAATTCCTGGAGGGAATTTTGATGGATAGTACAGAGAACAATAATCAACATTCGGGGCTCAAGATTAGGCATAAAGGCTCTACGGCTCCGTCTAGTTATCTGCGCTCGTGATTGATACTGATTCTGGAACTATCGAATTTATGATACTCGAGTTTATGGTTTTATCATAATTTCAACGGTGGTGTGCAATGGCTTTAATCAACCCCGCATTAACTGAAGGGAATAGCATAAGTGTAAATATTACATTTGTAAGCAAATAGAGTTGAATCTAATTAGAATATTTCTGTTCGAGTTTGCATTTAAAAAAATTTAGTGCAGTTTCATTGGTTAATAATTTTAAAATTCCGTATTTCTGTTTCACATAAACGGCATATAGTTATGTAAAATGTCCTCTTCACACTTTCCATTAGGAGAAAAATAGGCCCATTTTATTTAGTAATTCCTAAAAACAACTATTTTATGGTGTCTTTTTTACAGTCTCTTTCAGCAAAGAAAACAACCGGCAACGATAATTGATTTGTTTTTTAGTCAAATTAAATCAAAAATAAAATTTTTAGCCTGAATCATATACAAATATACTAATCTATAAATAAATTATCAGTATCATAAGCATGACCCATAAATTTTTAAAGAACGTTGTTATTATAAAAACTCTGTGAAGCATTTTATTAATATACAATTTTGAAACCTACTTTTTATAAAGATAGTTTCACAGGCTTAAGTGAAAACAAAATATAGCGATCCATTAATTCCTCATATAAGACTACATTTGAAGCACCCTCTTTGTAGTTTATTAAACTTTATAAGAATAGATTTTCTTGTGTTGCTATTTCTAAAATTTTATTCCTCGATATTTTATTTATTCATGCAGACAGAAAACAGTGTCATAAGCATATGATTAATGACTAAACACAGCTCGTAACTAAAGCATTCATCTTGTTTGAATGACGGCTTACTAGAACGTGCACGTAGCTAATACATATTTTTATTACAAAAAAAAGATAAAAAAATGTATATTATTATTCTTGAAAACAGAGCCTATGGCATTACTCTAAATTGAAAAATTGCCCTTATTAAGTTCGTTGAAACGTGTTAGAAAAATATTTTGAGTGCATAGATTTTTATCAAAAATTCATAATATTGGAAGGTTTATTATTTTCTATAACTTAATAAAGATCTTCTTGCATTAAGAAAAATACATCTAGCATTAAAACTAAATTATTTATACCAGATCCTTTCGATTAAGTATCATTTATTCAATGCTTGTAATTTTTATAAATAATATATACCACTCTAAGGAATATAAATGATTTAATATTTTAAACAAATGTTTTACTAAGTATTTACTATTTAATATTTTTAACTACCTCATGTATATAAATATAGCTTTTTTCAGAATAATGAACATGTTGCACCTCATTTAATATTATATATATATTTATAGCGATAGAAACATTTTCTAATACATTTTGAATGTGCTAAAAACACATTCAAAATCGTACATGGCAGCAGAAAAGCTCATGTACCACGAACAGTCATGGATCAAAGAACAAGGATAAGTATATTTTATCTATTGTCATATATGAGATAAAATGTGTAGTGTTTGTGTTAGGTTTTCTTTATATTCTCATTTTAACCTTTCAATAGTAAAATAATCGTTTTTTTGTTCCAAAATAATTTAACATTATCAGCATACTGCATTTTGCTTCTAACCAGTGCTTACAAACACATTCAAAATCGTAAATGGCAGCAGAAAAGCCTATATAGCACGGACAGTCATGGATCATTGAGCAAGGATAGTCAATCCATAGTTTAACACAAAAATGCATGATTTTACTAAACGGGCTGAAAATAAAATTGTTACTTCTTTTAGACGTACTTATGCTAGGAAATTCTTTTTAAAATTGCAGCATGCAGTTTGACAGAAAAATCATGAAAATATTAGAATTCGAAAAATTAAAATGCGCACCCTATGACTCTCATAAAATTGAAGAAAGTAATACAGCCGAATTCTTTTTTATTGGTGCTAATACTACAATTTTTAATAGTTTTGTATTTATTTTTATTCATCAATGAAAATTAGAAGCAATCGGAAATACGGCAAAATTTGTTTAGCGAACTGGATGTACACGCTATGAATTCATGCATGTTTGCTCAAAAAAAAATAAATAAATAAAATAATGCAGTAATACATATTTAAATACTACAAAAATAGCATTTAAAGTAATAATGGACATATATTTACTGTAAATGCATATACTAAATAAAAACTACAAAATTTTATTTTTATTACGAAAAATTCAGAGTGTATCCAATGGCTATGGTATGCACTGTAGGGTTAAAAAAATGGGTCTAAAAAATCCAACATCAGAAGAGTCTGTTCCACGGAAACAGCTAACGGAAGTATACATTTGCGACAGCATTTTACGATCTGCGAATGTAAAAAGCAATATCTCGTAGCCAAATAATTCTTTATTTTTTTTTGCATCGATAAATATTGCAGTCAATGAACTTAATTTCTGTCCATTTAAAATACATAATTAATTCCATATTGTATCTTTTGTAACGTTACTATAGCTTCCGTAGTAACGAAATTTATTGTTGACATTCAAAGGGAATCAACACCCTCACAACATGATGAAAACTGGATGAAAATTTGAAATTCAAGATATTTAAACTAAAATTTCCGCAGTTAGCCAAGATCCAGTTCTTAAATTCGTTCGTAATATATATTACCATTAACAACATAATAAATTTAATGAAAGTAAAATTTATAAGTAGAAATAGTACTTAAAATTAGTAGCAATACTGAGAAATTTTGCATTAAAAAATCAAATTGAATTGATTGTGCTAAATATTCACATAAAAAGAACCAATTGATTAAAGTGAATTATAATAAAAATAAATGTTTGAGGTATCGAGTCATCTTAAGTCTAAATTAGACAATCAATTCAAACTCAAGGTATTTCTACTTCGGAAGATGAAAATATATAAATATAAAAAAAATATATATTATTTGCAAGCATTATTAACAAAAGTGTAAAATACATCATCAACTTACTGGCGCCTCAAAAATACTCATAATTTTTTATATATTTCTGGTTATTTTTGTATTTTATTTCATAGCTTCACTTTCAAGAAGCCTGTTACCTGCTGTATCGCAAGCAGATCTTTCGCATATGCATTTGTCCCCATTTGTTAAACAATTTTCTGTTGTCTGATTTCTTAAGGACCTTTTAGACAAAGTCAGGCACATGAGTAATAACAATACCTTATTGACCCATGATCAAAGTAAGCAGTAGCGTAAAACATATGAAGGAAATAATTTTTCGTGAACAAGAATACGATACAGTAGTTTCCATAAATAGCCCATGGCTGTTATTTAACCTGAAAAGGTTTTACGCAAAACAATGTTCACTACTTGGATTTTTTTTTAATTTCCAATGAAGCAGGCGATTACAGACGTTATCCTTACGCCGTACAGAGATCAGAGAAACAAAACAAACTAAGAATATTTAAAACATTAAAATCACTAAAAATGCAAAATCAGGCAACCAAACTGTTCAAAGAATCTCTAGCCTCCCAGTATCGGGAATACTAATTGGAAAAATAATCTGTATAAATTGTATAAGTGAGCTGTTCTGTTTCATAGTTCCCTAATTTTTTTATTGTTTTAAGTTTAAAAACAGCTACAGGTAATGGTAAAATAAGTAATTTTGCCTCACGCAGCAACTTTCTGGTTCGGAATAATTATTTTACGATAATGTTGTGTGAGCAAGATAATACGTAGACAGGCGGATATATATTTTAGTGTGCTTCAAAAATAATGAGGGCTGAATAAATTTGTAGTCGAAAAGTAACAAGAGAAGGAATTTTTCAAAAATTGATTACGAATGTCTGAATAAAAAAAGAAATCACGAAAGAAAAAAAAGCGTATTTAATTAACGTAAATGTCAAAAGTGTAAATATCAAAAGTTTACTATTGAGTATATCTTATAAGCGCATTGAAATAATGTAATACAGGTAATGTTATAACGTTATGTTAGCAATAAGCAGAATTAAACAAGTTACGTTGTATTATTCTGTAACAATTCCCTTACCAACATTATTACACTCAGAAAAAATTTTTGCATACAAATATTTTTCTAGAAATGCATTTGACAATTTTCGTCTATTAATTTTTAATGAGGCTGCTAAGTAACCCTTTAATGAGCGTATTTTTCTAGAAATATCAAAATTTACTACATCCATTCAAAAAGTATTTGAATAAGAGCGAAATTTTCAATATTTATTTAGTGAGCAACTGATTAATTTTTGTAAAAAAAAAAAGCATGCAGCAGATGAAAAATATGTAGAAGTTGTTATCATATACCACACAATCTACATTTTATAAAAAACAACACTTTACAATGAAACCGACATGGTAAAATTAAGTTGCACTCAAATACTTTTTGAAAGACTGTTTCGATATGCAACTTAGCATGAATTCAAAACTGCATACTCAAGAAATAAATCATTGTTCGTGCTGAAGTTAAGTATTGAATGCCTAATTTATTTAGTGAGCAACTGATAATTTTTAATGAGGCTGCTAATTAACCCTTTAATGAGCGTATTTTTCTAGAAATATCAAAATTTAGTACATCCACTCAAAAAGTATTTGAATAAGAGCGAAATCAGCGTCGGCAGTGCATATACTTAATTCTTTAGCTCCCAGCTCCAAGATAACCTCATAACAGTTTGTTCCCAGCGAAAAGGCCGAGAAATGTCTTCCGACCGCTAACGAAAGCGGGCTGTTTTATCACTGATTTTTGACAATTTAGAACCTTCCTTCTTGAGCAGCACTAAAGGCGAGAGGTTCCTATTGTGATAATCCGAAGAAGGCCTATTGTAACTGATTTTGCAACACATTGCATACTGGGCAATGACAAAATTTTAAAGTAACTTTATGCTTCTCTCCCGCTTGACCGGAAATTCCCCCAGCACTTTAAACCCAATTTATCAAAAATCGTCCAGCCTCATTTTTCATGCTTGTTAACCGGACACACCTCTAAGGGGAAAAGTGGATTCCTAGTCGGCTACACTCAGCTATTACGGGAACGAAGGCACTCTGATCATTTCGGCTATTACGGGATCCAAAAAGTTATACTGGATCTGCGGTGATTACGGGTTCCTTACCTAGCAAATATCTTTGGAAATGCGACCGATTTATCGATAAAGAATAGCAACTGGATAGACTTTCCAGCCATAAAAAATTGCTGTCGTTACCAGCAATTCCGATCGACCGCCAGCCGGCTTTTACTTAATGCAAGGGATGGCAACAGTTGCACTTATTCAGCGTCGGGCCATTTTGACAACCTATTGTTGCTCTTATAATTGAAGACAGCTAATCGATTCGCCAACAAAGGAATGCAGGTCGTAGTGTGGCTAGTTCTTTTATCTAATTTCTATTTCTTGGTGACGAAGAACGTTGGAGAAGGGAATGGCTTGTTTCGGAAGATTTGAGGTGAAAATACTACAACACCAAAAAAATGTCTGCAAAAAAAATGTTAGAAGATAAGCCCACTTCTCCAGTGGAAAATTTTAATACTGTCGACACCTTCCATGCAGCTAAAACGGGATATTTTTGCCAAAGATTGCCAAACAAATTATCTAAGTTCTAAAATGAGGAATGTCAAGGTTTAAAACATGTAACAAATTGCAGTTTACGATGCGTTTAGCTGCAAATGAAAATGGAAGCGAGAAACTTCATCCTCTGTTGATCAAGCGTACTCTAAGAAGAGACATTTTTCAAATTTGAAAACATTTTTTGTAGCACTGAAGTCAAACAAATTAGTATGTGTAACAAGTTAAAGCTTTTATAAATGGTTAAAGAGGGTCGACAGATCATAAGGGAAAAAAATTATGAAGGCAAACTACACTCGAAACTTACCTGTCTTGCAAAATTTATTGCTCATCATTTTGCTCACAAACGCTACTTACAAACTGCAAATTATCTTTCAAGGAATAATTAGAAATCGTAAAAAACTACAGAAAAGAACAGGTAAGGAAATTCTAAAACACTATCGTCAAAGAAAACCTCCCAGACCACGCTTGGAGAAATACTGTGAGTGGAAACAGTTATGAATGACTTCTTAAAGTTGATTTTAGGAAGTTACAGAGGAGCTGGAAAATGAACAAGAAATTGATGATACCGAATTGCAGAATGAAGATTTTTATGACAATTAATAAAAAATTCTTTGGAAGTTTCGAAATGTGAATGGTCTCATTCCTACTTCTGGAGTCTTCACTGACGATGGCATAGTCAAAGAATTATGGCTTGATTCACAAAGACATTTCAGGAGTGACAATAAAAGATACAGAGAAAGCCACAGAAATGCTAAGCACTTTATGGAATCCCAGGAGGCCACAGAATATTTGCCAGTCATAAATTAAGGAAATTTGCAACCGAAAACAGAACTTTCCATAATCAAACTTTATTAACAGATATTTTCTTTGAGGTATATAGAACAGCAGGAATTAGATTTATATTGTATTACATTATTCTTTTTTATCAGAGATGTATTTATTACTGTAAAAATTCAAACTTATAGATTAAAATATAATTTAAAAGTATTAAGCCTCAATATCTTAAAAACATGCCTATTTCGAATTTTCTTTCACCCCTGAGACATTTGAGACAGACAGGTTTGAATTCATTTTCATAAGCTATACCTTTGATAAGTTTTATCTTGTAATTTGTAATGAGGTGCTTTTGACATTTGTAATGAAGCTGCTTTAAAGCCCTTTCTGCGAGAAACTAATTTAAGAATGGCCCATTTATCTCCAAAAGATTGTGTACTTTTTTAATAATATATTTGAATAAATTGTTTTAAAGATATTTGAATCGGTAGAGAGCGGGCCCAGTTTAAGCATAAATCAAATTCGAAAGACCTGTTTGAAGTATATGTCATAAATATCTTAAATTGTAGAATTACCGCCAAATAAACTTGGCAATTTGCATTAAATTATCATCTAATGTGAATAAATATTAACTGTCGTAAGAGATTTAGTATACTTTAAAATAGACTGTGATGAACTGCGTTCGTGATGGATTATGCCACCGTTCATCTTGCACTGTTTATTTTCCGAAGTAATATATTCCACCAGTCTACAGAACATGATACCGGCATACAGGCGCTAACAGAACCATTTATCATTGGCATGGCAAATTTCGAAGACAGTATCAAAATACACGCTATTCATCTTACTTCTCATTCGTCTACATATATATATGTATGCTCACATGTATGCATATGCTTCTGAATTACAAAAATACTTTTATTTTTTGATTGCTTTTTTTTATTTAATGCACTTTTATGCCCATATAGTTTTACTGATGGAGCCAAAATTCAAAGCATTAAATACAGGTCACACAAAAAAGAATGCCGATTTAGAATAATGTTATTTTTTTCCTTATTTTAAATCGATTTTCGTGGGATCATTTTTGGAAAAAAATATAACAACTTTAAATATATGACTTTTAAAAAGAAGTCACTAAGACATTTTAATACAAGTATAATTCAAAGCCAAAGTCCAATAGCTATTAAATAATTATGCTTTTATTTCAAAAAAGTTAAAAGAACGGTACCCATAGCTAAATGTTTGAATTGCAATCTTTGATTTGCATAGTTTTATATTAAATCGAATTATGCCAAATTATGCTTTACACATTTTTGATAAGAATGCGAAAAAAATACTTATCTACTTAATGTAAAATATTTTCCTTTTTAAAATCTGGTAGTTTTTAAATAGTAAATAAGATTGATGCATTTTTGTGACTTACTTAACTTATTTCTGACGGGAAACAGAGTATTATTTTCACATTAAGAATAAATTTTTTGGAAACTAATACAATGGAAAGCTGAAATTATGTTCCCACATTTTTAAATAAATTTCCATAAATTTCAACATCATTTGAAACAAAAAATTAATTTAAAAATAGAATATAAGAAAAATAGCGCTTCTTAATATGCCTCTAGGGAATTTAAAACATGTGGCATCAAAATTAGAGAAAAGGATGTCGGAGCTATTAAGCTTTAAGAATTTTGAGTTTGGATAATATCTATGTAAGCTTTCGATTCTGATTTCCTTCATAAATAGTTATTATTGGAAAGTAATTATTCGGACGGAAAAAGAGCGGAATGAGCAAAATAATTATATATTTTGTTTGCATCTCCGTTTTTGAAAAACTTGGTAAAAACTGACAGCCATTTGTGATGGGACACTCAGCATGACGAGAATGATGCTTTGACAACAATACCACTTGGGCGGCTCAGTTACAAAATTTAAAACTCTTGTAATATATTCTTTTGGGACAATACGTACTATTTATAATATGTAAAGGTGAAACTTTACTTTTAGTGTTAATTTTACATAGTTAACGCTTGTAGTAGAAATAATATTGACAGCATAAAAATGATTTTCTTAGTTAAAAATTAATTTAATTTTAAATTAACTCATTTTCATTTATCCAAAAAGTTATAAAATTTCTATTTATTATCAGTGTATTCAAATTACTGAAGTCGCTTAATTTATTAAAATTTTGTAGATGTATGTATGTTTTGTTAGATGTATAATTTTTAAATACTCGCAGTACTAAGATCTAGATATAATATTGGGACATTTCGAGCCCTTAAGTATTTACAGTATTTAAATCAGAAAATATGTAATCTTATAAATAAAAATGAAATTCTGTTTGTTTGTTTGTTTGTTTGTTTGTTTGTTTATTTGTTTGTTTGTTTGTGGATTTGAGTTGTATACAAATCCACAAAAATGGACCTATCAGCCTGAAATTTTGCACAGATATGTAAAATAATATAGAATAAATCATAGTCCACTTTAAAACTTTGAAAGTCCACCCGTTCCCGGAATTTAAGAGATTTTTTATGTTCTGCACGCAAAAAGCTTTCCGTAATTGTAACCCCTGTAGTGAAAAAAGTGTGAAATAAGGATCGTGGTTGCCATGTGTGGCGATTTTGCCGAATAAGATGTTTTAAATTCTCAAAGTAAAAATAAAAGAATAATAATGATTTTTTTTGTTGTTAGTTTATATTTGTAAGATTATTTATTTTTTATTATAATATCGTGTGCATGGGAAATCGGAGCAGGAATGAAATGTTTTATACGCAAAACAATAAGAATTGAAGATTTCCGAGGCTAATATGTTACAATTTTTTAGTTTGGCGAAAAAATAAAATGGCTCAAATGCCGAGAAAGTGAGTTCTAGCGGTTTGCACAGTTTCCGGCTAGGCGCAATTTACTGAGAGCTTAAGGAAACGGATTTTTGAAAACAAGTGCAAAGGTTTTATTAGAATACAACGTTAAATTTTAATGATCCGTGCGAAAATAATGCAGTTATTAAGAGATTTCCAGCGACCTATCTTCAGCATTCTCGCGATTTTGAGGAGGATTCTAACGCTTGGCGCTATTTATCGTAATTGAATCGTCTGCTATTTGGGTTACGAATACACCTGCGTATAAGTTTTTGAAATTTTCATTCAGTTGGAATTGTGCATTTTTCTGAGCAGCTTTTCTGCATCTAATGTATTACATCCAGAAAAAAGGATGTTAGAAATATCAATTTTAATTTTGTTTAATCACACTCATGAATAATGATACACTTTCCAACTTAATGAAAGAAGGAACGAAAATAGGGAAGACCCATGGATTATAACTCTTTTTATATATAGCACTTTAGTGCGTATTTAAAAATCTGAAAGTGTGTCAGATTTTCTATGATTCTAGCGCTTGGCGCAATTTAATGAGAGGGTATTTTTAAAAACAAGAGTAGGTTATCTTATAAATAAAAATGAAATTCTGTTTGTCAATTTGTTGATTTGGGTAGTATACAATTCCACAAAAATGGACCTGTCAGCCTGAAATTTTACACAGATATGTAAAATAATATAGAATAAATGATAGTCCACTTTAAAAATTTGAAACTCCACTTTATTTCCGTTCCCGGAATTTAAGAGATTTTTTATGTTTTCCACGCAGAAAGCTTTACGTAATATTAACCCCTGTAGTGAAAAAAGTGTGTGAAATAAGCATCTTGGTTACCATGTGTGGCTATTTTGCCGAATAAAATGTTTTAAATTCTTAAAGTAAAAATAAAAGAATAATAATGATTTTTTTAGTTTATTTTTTTAGGTTATTTTTTTAATTATAATATCGTGTGCGCATAAGAAATGAGAGCAGGAATGAAATGTTTTATACGCAAAACATTGAGGATCGAAGATATCCGAGACTAATATGTAATTTTTTTTAGTTTGGCGAAAAAAAAAAATGGCTGCTAGGCCGATTTTTAGAGAGTGAGTTCTAGCGGTTTGCACAGTTTTAAGGCTTTTTGGCGCAATTTACTGAGAGCTTAAGGGAATAGCATTTTTGAAAACAAGTGTATATGTTTTCTTAGAATACAGCATTAAATTTTAACTATCCGTGCAGAAATAATGCAGTTATTAGGGCATTTCAAGCGATGTAGCTTCAGAATTCTCGCCAATTGAGTACATTGATTTAACTTGGGGGAAATCCGCCAAATTTCAGAAAATTGAAATCTTCGCATTTAGTACATCGAGGTAACGATGAATAAAACATGTTATAGTTGATAATTTAAAAAATGCGGCTGTATTAAGGGATTCCACTTTTCAAATAAATGCCTGGCGGTCGAACCATTTCCCATTTTGATTGCTGCTAAGGCAATGCTTCGAATGATTCCCTGAAAAAACTCTTGCAAAATGGCGTATGCTGGCACTTTGGCGAGGCTTAGATTTGAAACTGGATTTTACTTGAGACTGGTATATACGTATAATAAGACTGGTTATAGATAGAAATGAATGTTGGTATGTGTGTAGGAGGTTGAAAAACTCCAGCACCGTTTCACCAATCACCATGAAATTTAGTTCACCTAAGTCTTTTATCATGGAGAAGGTTTTTATGCTATCCGTTTTCCTCTAACTTTTCACTAGGTGGCGCAGCAGAACGTCGAATTCTATTCCGTTTAGCCGTTTGCTATGCGAATATCGTCCAACAAATTTCGATGAAATTTGGTACACGCGAATATTAGAACACGGAGAATATTTTTCACTATCCATTTTGCTGTAACTTGCTGCTAAATGGCGCTGCAAATCATCAACTTCTATACCGTTCGACTAATCGGCATAAAATTTTTTATACTTACACATTTGAGCACGAAGAATATATTCTAACTGCGTTACTTTTGATGTTACTCGCCACTAGATGACACTGCAATGCATTATTATTTTAACTCACCACTAGATGACGCTGCAGCAGGCCAAATTTTTGACCATTCAAACGGTGGCTATGAAAATCAGTATACATAGCTATTTGAACAATGAGAATATTTTGGCGTTATCCATTTTGCTATAACTCGCCACATGACGGCGCTGTAGCAAATCATTACTTTAATTAACCACTAGATGGCCCTGCAGTGTATCACTTCTTGACTGTGCGAATGATCGCTATGAAAATAGGTATACATAGATATTTGAACACGGGGAAGAGTTTGGCACGATCCATTTTCCTATAACTTGACACTAGATGTCGCGTCAACACATGAACTTCAAGACTATTCAGCCGATCGTCATGAAAATTCGTATACATCGATATCTGAATGCGAAGAATATTTTTGATATTGCTAAAACTCGCCACTAGATTGTGCTACGCCGCATCGCCTTCTGCACCGTAAAAACGATTGCCTTGAAATTCAGTATGCATGATTATTGAACACAATATAACGCGATATCCATTTTGCTATATCTCTTTATTACAATAAATAGTAATCACAACAAATATTAATATCAAAAAGTCCATTCATTCCCGTGCGAAGAACGGGTACTTCAGCTAGTTTTAATATAAGAAAAGAAATCAACTGCTGCTTGAGAGGGCAGTATCTAATTTTTGAAATATTACGATCATTTAAATTAGCACCAAAACGAAAGTTCAAAAAAGTAACATTTTGTAACAATTTTATAAATTTATTGAAACGGTCTTTTTGGTCTCTCACCCTTCTCATATCTCTTCCCAATAAAAACTTAAAAATAATACAAGAATTCATATATATATGTATATTTGATAAATGCTAGAAAATTTTAGTTTATTATAGCTGATTCTTGAAGATGGGGTCAATGTGAAATTATTCGTAATTTCTACAAAAAGTTAATAAATAAAGTGCAAAACATACTCGGTGGACAAAATTATGAAAGAGTCTTGTATACCAGACTTCTGAGGAGTTATAATTTAACTTGAATTTCTTAAAAATAAATAAATATATGAATAAAAAAAAACTGCAAATCGTCCAGGCGAACTCAAATTGCATTTAATTATTAAAATCGTAGTAATGTGATGGTCAGTTTACATGCGAATCAAAAACAAATTAAAAGTACTTGTCGAAATCATTTATTTTTACTATTCCAATACAATTTTTACTATTACAATACCAAGAGTAAAATCCTTAATGTAGATTTTATTCCAGAAAGAATATGATGCTCTTGAACACTCTCACACTACTAAAATAATAGTTTGTTTCATTCCTATTTGCCCTTTTCATTAGAATTAATCCATTACATTTTTTGTTTCTTTTCAGAAAACTTCTAGAACTCAGACCAACTGAAGAGTCCATCTATTATAACAGAAAAACCATAAGCACCATGATGTTTGCTCTCATACATGTGTTATAAACTGTCCTCCATCCATCATTATGGAGCAGTCAATTTGGTTTATTTATCCCCTTCTCTATACGATATTCTCGAGACTGATTATTATTAGTTGCGTGATTGCATGGAACTTCCTCCGAGAAATCTTTGATGGATTGCCTCCAGAACCGTGTTTGCCAACTTCAGCTTCCAAGATGGCGGAGGCACAAACGCGGATTAAACATACAAACGAGAGACAACGATTTCGATTCAAATATTTGAATCTGGATGGAGGAAACAATCTGATTCATTCCGGGCACGTTTTATACTGATTATTAGCTCTGTTTACATTGCGAACTTTGGAAATGGATGCTACTTGGTTAAACTCGCATTAGCCTCACTTAGATCCCTTTTTTATTTTACGGGCAATTTTAGTTGAAAAACTGTGAATCTGATTGAATTATGTATAGTTAATTGGAATCGGCCACATCCAATAAAAATAGTAGTATCAAAGTTTCATTTAACGAAAAAAAAAAGCATATTTCTCAGAAAACCTCATTTAAAGTGTTTTAATAATCTTTTTCTCAACTCTATTTTTTAAGCTAACTTATCAAGTAAGTGTCTTGACTCAGTCTTATAGTCCACCACACTATAGCAGGACTGCATTTCCAGAAATTCTTTTAAGCTGAAATCACATAGTACCTGTTTTTTGCTCTCTTAATTGATGTCTACAGTCAAAACCTGAAATGCGCTTACAGCACAGTCCTTGCTTTTCGTTATGTTAGACTACTTTGACAACTAGATAAAACTGACATTTTCGTTACAAAAAATTATCATTAAAAAAACTAAGATACACGCTTTAGCGATGAATTGAACTAATTAAAAAGTGAAAAATAATTCTTAATATAGAAATACATTAATGTACGCAAAATAGTATTATTGTGAAAAAAGTGTGGGTCGCTTTGTGCTATATATTTTGTATCCGTTTTGTACTAACCGTACCAATCTAATATTCTCAAGAACTGATGTATGGAGCACGATACACTTTTTTCGCAATAGTACTATTTTTCATTAATTAATTTATTTCTATATTAAGAAAGGTTTTTTCACTTAGGTCAATAGTTAGTCCAATTTGTCACTAAAGCGTGTTTTTTAGTTTTTTTAAACTATATTTATTTTTCACTTTTAGTTCGATTTGCTATAAAAGCGTGATTTTTAGTTTTTTAAACTGTATTTATTTAAAATTTATATGTTTTACTAATTTTACATATCTCTCATAAGGCACTAACGAACACTAACTGTGAAAGTCCAAACTGTGAGATAATTTATTTTCACTGTGCACCAGTCATGTAGCCAGGATTTTATTTCGGGGTAGTCTGGGTATCAAATTTAAAGCCAAAGTTTAATTGTAAGCTAAACATCAAATTGCAAGCTAAGTAAAGGGTCCCATTTCGGGGGGGGTGGCAGTAGACCCCACAGCCTCCTCTGGTTACGCCCTTGCTGTGCATCAAAGTATTAATTAACCTGCAGTTAAATGCTACCTTCCTCACTAAAAATAAGTAAAGGGTCCCATTTCGGAGGGAGCAGCATCCCCCTCAGCCTCCCCCCTCTGGCTACGCCCCTGCTGTGTGACCAAAGTATTAATTAACCTGCAGTTAAATGCTACTTTCCTCACTAAAAAGGAAAAATAGGTCTATAATCAACAAACAAGTTTCATAACGACTACAACAAACACAAACATCCATGTAACAATATTGAGGTAAAATTTTTAGATTTGCCTTCTGGATTTCAAAAACGTAACTACCCAAACATATTATTGAATACAGTTACCAATAGCGAGACAGGTTCTACTCTATTGTGCTGAGCCGAGTGCCGAAATGGTCCGCATGCGTAGACCGCACGCTTGCTCCATCTCTCTCGCTCTCAAGCAAAGGATATCTAAGAAAATTACTAATCCTGATGATACTTATCAGGATAATGGGATAAACTTATCAAATTATTGTATTGTCATCGGTCCTTGATAAGCCTGCAAAGTTTATATTAAATCTGACCGTTTAAAGTGGGCCAAAATCGAGTTCATAGGAGTCTGTTATAAACAAACAAACAAACATGCAGGTGAAACTAATAAAAGCGTGTTAATTAGAAACACATAAAAAGAAAGATAAACAAAATACCGTAACAGTAACTATGCAAACCACATACACATGAGGTTTATCCCAATTCGAGAATATAAACCTGTCATTATCTAACGTTATGGGACAGTAAATTTGGTGTATTTACCCCCATTCTCTACCACTATAACTATATTCTACATACTTATTATAGCATTGGAAAAAAAAATCCTGCCCAAATACCTTTAAGGGGTTAACTTTAGAGCTACATATGATAACGTGCTAAATGTCAAAAGTGGTGGAAGTTCACTAAACGCACAAATTGGTGGACTCTGTGACTACTTATGTACTATTTCAATCTGAAAACAATAGTGTTCGATCCGAGGACCTGTGATATGGAAAATTAGCAGTATCTATGTGAAACTTACAAAATGCATTTTTCTTGCTTTTACTGAATGCAATGTTTTGCTACAGGTGCATTTTTCAAAAGCCTTTTTTAACCTACAGGTAAGAAAATTTAAATGAAGACTTTTGCATGATCTTATAAGAATTCCACATATCTAAAAGAACACAAAACGCCTTATATAAACATTTATTAATCTTAAAATGGGAGAAAAACATTCTTGTTTTCTAACAAGAACGAAAATAAACCTTTCTTTTCCTGGAAAATAGAAGAAAAATGTTTTTCTAATTATTCTTGGTAGAGGATTTTTAACCCTGTTTCCTTTAATAAATTTTACTTCTTTCACGGTTAAATTTTTCTAAAGTACAGAAATGTTCTGTGAATAATTATCAAGAAGTAAAATAATAATAACAATAATAATTGTTATCATAACACTTTCAGAGGAAAAAACGAAACAGCGTCTAGTAATTTAGTTCTTAAAACAGTGTGTTTCTTCATCCATCATTAAGAAATAGTTAACTCAGTGGAGTTACGGCTTCCTTCGATATTCTCAAGACTGATTATTATTGGTCGCACAAATGCCCAGAATTTCCTTGGAGGAATCTTTGATGGATTGCCTGCAGAACAGTATTTGCCAGCTCCAGGCTCCAAAATGCCCGAGACACAAAGAGTCATTAAGATTTTGCTGAGACACACTTTAACTGCTTTGGTCACATACATTTGCGGTTTGTGGAATTGTTTGTAATTTATTTAAAAGAAAGCTTTATGTGAGATATTAGACATTCTAAATTATTGCAGTTTGAGAATCACACTTATCAGTAAGCGATTGACTATGCGAATGTCAGTCCGTAAATTCTAATGTCTTTCAAACTGATAAACAAGATGTAATTACGATACAGTTTTAGTTCATTTTTAATTGATAAAGCTTTATTATACATGAAGCTAGAGAATTTTATTATCTGATATTTAATATTCATGAATAATTCTGCATATGAGAAGTTCGTTCTTGTTGGAAAAAAAGTGCTTTGTACTTATTACAATAGAAATACAGCTCTAACGCCATTACCAAAGAAAAAAAAAAACTTTATTGGCAAAATATTAATGTGAAGTCTAGAGTCTTCAGAAGAGTCTTTAATCTAAGTTTATTTATTTGTATCACTAAAAATAATACTACAACTATATTTTTCAAATGTAACCATTTAAAGTTATTTCTTCTTAATAGCACAATTCTATTCTCTTAAATATCCAAGTTGTTTGAAAAATACTGCATTTCACATTTCTTGTCAAAACCCTGCTGTACTCCAAGAAAATGATGCTTATCAAGAAATGATACTTATCATTAAAAACGTTTGAAAACATCTGCATTCTTAAATGCGACAGATCCCTCAAAGGAAAAAATTAAAGAAAGAAAAAGCTCTGATTTTCTAATGAAAGATAAAATGCTCCTGGTAATTTAGTAGGGAAAATAATGAATATTTTATTTAATTTATTTATTTTTTAATATTTTATGCGTTAAAATGTTTTTTTTTTCAGAAAATTTCACGTTCTGAAAATAATTCTTTGTCCACGTTTCATATATATTCATCATCTGATATTTATATATATAGTTTGCATTGTTTGTGGTTAATCGTAAAAAAGTTCGTTAATTTAACTCATAAACTTCGCCATCCATCATAATGAAGCAGTCAACTCAGCAACGTTGGGGTTCCATTTGATATTTTCGAAACTGATTACAATTAGTTGAGCAAACGCCTACATTTTTTTTACTCAGGAATCTTTGATGGATTGCCATCAGAACCGTATATGCAAGTTCTGGGCACCGCAATTCCCGAGACACAAGTTATGATTAAGGTTTGCCCTTTTGAATATTGTTGGGCACAGATATTTGACGTTAGAGGGTGAAAATATTATTCACTAAAGATAATTTTTATGCGGTATATTAGTTAAAATATGTGATAGAGAAAATAATAAATATTACGGAACAACAATGCGAGTTCAATTATACACAGTGTTTCATGAAAGATGGCCAAAACTTTAGAAGGTAATTGTAGGCATCCAAATATCTAACGTTCATCAGAAAATGTCTGGTCGTAATCGAAGCAAAATGCGCTTGAGGGCCCAAAAGTGATGCTGTTATCCCAGACAAAGACACACAAAGAGCGAATAAGTTACAAAAGTAAATTTGTGACTCGTAATTGTAATCAGTGAGCGACTCAAAACAGTGACCCGTTGTGGCTTTGCACGAAGTACAACGACAAAGGACTGGTGAACATTCACAAATACACTGGGCATAACGTGTACTTCCCTGCATAAGCCGAACGTTTAAGGACGAAATGTTTTGCAAATTTAATGAAAGGCTCATACATAAATGCCACTTCCCGTCGCAAAAACAAATCGAGACTCCAAAGATCCGGTGTGCAAAGTGGCCATGGTACGGGTACACCTTGACCAATCCATTGGTTTAGAGATTTGACGTTCAGGTAGTTTCGCACCAATCTCATACTATAGGTTGGCGCTCCATCCTGTTGGAACCACATTATCTGGAAAAGTCTGTGGAATTTCGTTCAAAATCGTAGGCAGTACTTAATGCAGAAAAGTGAGTGAATGTTCCCAATCAAATCATTCTGTCAGAAGATAAGGTCCGAAAAGATGGTACAGATTATTCCTGCCAAAATATTAATAGGTAAGAGTCTCCGACGCGAATGTGGATTAACATCTATCCATATATAATCTTGTTTGTAAAAAAAAAAAAAAGCAACAGCATGACAGAATGACGTGATTGAGCTGAAATTTTCAGGAAATGAAAATCATGCTGTGTAAAGCAAATGATTAAAATTTCAAAGGCACTACGCATGCGTGAGCTGAGCAGCGCCCACTGTACTGCTGCTGAAACCGTATAAATAAAGGGCTGTAGCTGCATGTTTTAAATAGTTCATGTTTATCTGTGGTAAACGTGAAGTGAGACGTAACTATGCCCTTCAATGTCAGAAGGCGAAATTGGAGCAACTTACGGAATTTGATCCAGGAAGAATCATCCGCCTTCGTGAAATCAGTTACAGATTACGAAATATTGAAAGTATTTGTAAATATGTTATTAAAGAAGGATTGTTTTAAAACCAAAACAATCCTTATTTAAATATAATGCAACGAAATAATTGTATTATTCAAGATGTAGAATTTAATTATCTTACCATCTACTTTCAAGGTCCAACCCAACAAAAGATTATTCTTTGAGAAAAAAAACTACTTCCTTTCTTAAGAGATATTCATAATGTGTTCATAAAAAGGAAGTATCTTTAAAAATAGCACAGCCTCTTAAAATAATTAATGCAGAATGATTAATATTTTTTGTACTGTGATCTAAAAAAATAATTCTGTTTGCCTTTCTTCTGCGAAAAGAACTTCCTTGTTTTTCTTTTTTTTTTAGGAAAGCTCCAATTATTTTGCGCACAGCATAATTTATATTTACATCTCTTGTAACATTTTTTTTGGATTTTCAGATATAATTAACCAGACAAATAAGTTTGTGTTGTGAATATTTATTAATTAATAAAATTAACTACATATTTCATCGCATTTTTCATTCAAAAATGAACTTTTCAGACTTAAATGGTCTGATTGACCGTTCATCTTAAAGCAAATGAATTCAAAGAATTTTGGAACGCACACGATATCTTGAAGAATATTAATTATTAGTTATAAAAATGCCTAAAATTTCTTAGGAAGAATTTCTCATGAATTAATAATAGAAAAATATTTTACAGATCTATGCTCCACAGTTTTCGAAGATTTTACCGAAACTTTAATTATTTTAGTCACAATTATTTCTTGAGACATAATGAATGCTAATTAGTTAAGAAAAGTTTCATTTAGCTTATTAGATAGATCAAGTTTAGTGATTTTTAGTTTAAAAAGTGACGATACGCGGTTAAAGCATATGAAATAGGCTAGTTCAAATGAATTTTTAAAAATACGTTTTATGAAAAGTTTAAAAAACACATTTTAGCAATAAAGTAAATTAGAAGAAATGGAAATAACTTTAAAACACTTTCATATAAAAACTTTAATCAATGACACTTTATTTAATGTTTAACATATTCATTTATTTATATCCCAGACAGCACATAAGCTTAAATCAAGCTTGACATTTCTTTGAATTTGACGTATTAATACAATCTTGACAGTTCAATTCGTTTTAAGATTGCAGCAAGCTTGGAGATAAAAAAAAAAAAAAATCGTCAGCAAATATTTTCCCACCGAATTTGAGTCATTTGAACTGTCAAGCTTGAATACAACATGATTACTGCTTGATTTGGAAAGCCACATCTACATAACAAATAATTTATCATCAGTCATAAATGTACTTGACCATAGAATTAAAAAAAGATTCTATATTTCCAAATATTGAAATTCTTCAAAATAAAATACAAATATACTACAAAATTGATTTCAAAATCAGTCGTTTGTCTCAATTTCGGCCAATATTGCCCAACATGAGTGTTACGATACTGAAAGTTTTAAAACGTGTGCTTCTTTTAAGTTTATATTATGCTTATTTCCCTATTAGTAGAGTCTATAAATCACACATAACATTATTTTAATTTTGATTCATCCCATTGAAAAATAAACGATGCAGAGCGGCGTCGGGCAATACTGATCAATCTCGCCAAAAAACGGCGTGACAACCATAACAGTCATGTTACCTCGAGTCAGATTGGCATGGCGGTTAGGACGCTGGCCTCCCACATCTTAGGTCCCGAGATCGATCCCTGTCACGGACAGTAGATGGAAACAGATTAAAATAACTTGAGGTTTCAGTGTAGAGGGGAAAATGCGTGGAAAAATAAATATATGGGGCGAGTTCGCCGACCGGCGTCCCATGTATTTAGGAAAATTTTTTAGAGTGTAGTAAGTTTGAATTAAGCTTGCAATGTCAAACTTGATTCAAGCTTGCTATGCCAAACTTAATGCAAGTTGGGCAAGTGTAAACTTGAACACTTGATTCAAACTTGCATTAAGCTTACACGCTTGAAATTTTCAAGCTTAGAGAAAGTTTATTGACTTGATAAATCAAGCTTACTGCAAGTTTGATGCAAATTTGCTGTGCTCTTTTGGGATATATATTATTTTTACTTTTATTTTATTTTATTTATTTATTTATTCACTTTTGGGTAAAGTAATGTTAGCAGACACAATTCAGGGCGTCCGGAAAGACCTTGACACATTAAAAAATTTCATGAAAAATCAACAAATTATCGTATATGCGGTTTGCACAGTAATACTTCAAAGGTTCACGATTTTTTTTTTTTTTTACAACGCAAAAAAGAAAAATAAATGCTTCCAAATCGTGTTCATAGGTGATGCTGTACCATCACAGTAAGCTTCCCGAATGTTTTGTACAGTCTTATCCGATCTTCATGGCCAATCTCGTCTTTCCCAGCCTAAAACGCTTCCAGTCTCTTAAAAATTTCAGGCCAAAATGTTATTTCGGCTCGGAGGTTTTTTCTTAAACATGTTACGAAACTTTCTCTGAAGTATAGTTATGGCTTTTGATTCGAAATACCAACCTCCGCAATGCGCTTTCTCAGTTTTAGTCGCCTTAGCTAGGATGAATATTCCCGTACCGTAAATTCTGTTTGAAACTCACGAAAAATCCTTATTGGCTCTCATTGCTGAAAACTTAAGATGCAACGCTATCTATTAACACATTTTTGAAGTAATTTGTTTTAAGATTGAAAAATAAATTAATGATTCTGTGAAGCATTAATGTGCGAACCATATATCAATACAAACGTTTGTTGATTTTCTGTGAATTTTATAAATGTGTCAAAGACTTTTCGGACACCCTGTATATTCTTAAATCTTCACAATTCCCATATAATCTTGTTAAATGTGCATACCTCAATTCTTGTTCTAAATGAGCCCTTAAAACGTTATAAAAGCAAAATCTGATTAAAAGATCATTGCATAATAGACAGAAACCATTTCAGTAGACCTTGCATCAATTTTAAATAACTGAAAAAAAAATTGCTCAGGAAAAAAATTACTGTTATATTTTTCCTTTGCTTTCCGGTAAAAAAGGAAAATCAAACTGTTGTATTGTTTTTATTTGCCGGAGAATTTGCTATTCATATTATATACATAAGCTTACATATATGTATATCTATAACAATATATGCTTCTATATTTTCATTGCGTTTCTGGTAGAAAGGAAAAAAATAATTCTTCTACATCTTGGATTGTCATCCAGTGATAATTTAATAGTTAAATGAGCCACGTATATCCTAGGCATTTTGAAGATTGATTATTATTAGTTCCGCAAATGCCTAGAACTTTCCCTAAGGAATCTTTGATGGATTACTTTCAGAACCGTATATCTGAACTACGGACTCCAAAAAGCCCGAGACACAAAGGGTAAATGAAAGCTTTTGCCTATGATATGCTTTATTTGTTTTCGTCACAAAATTTAACGTCTGGAATTTCTGTTTAGATTCATTTAAGGGCAGTTTCCTGTAGGATGTTAGAGAGTTACATTTTGTGAATCTTAAATTAATCTTAAATTTTTAGTTATTGTCTACGATACAAATGAAAAATAACGTCAATTGTGTTGATTGGAGTAAGTAGAAATTCTAAATTATCATTAGTAGCTTTCATTGCTTTCTTTAAAAAATGCTTTTATTAAATGAAAATTAGTAAATTATGAATAACTGTTAAAAGTTTTTACGGTATTCATTTTAAATAATACAACAAAGGAAAAAATGTTAGTTTGTTTTCAAAGAAGTGGATTTGGCGTGATTTAAATGAGCATTTCAAAAATGCCTTATGACTTTTGTTTTACATTTATGTGAAATAATTTTACTATCAATTAAATAACATAATTAATAAATATTTTGCAATTTCAAAATGACACAACGTATTCTGTGATGGAAGAAACTGTTTCCCATTTATCAGAACAAGACAGAAATTCTGATGCTATTTTAAGACGAAATGTTTAAAGTAATTGTTATTATTAACCCCGCAAAGCCGGATCCCCTCCCCCCCTAAATTATAGCTTTCCTTACTCATTGCCTGGCTTACGGTATGAAAAAACACTCCTTTCCTGTTGGAATTATAAAAATATTTTAATTAGAAACTGCTGGTGCTAATCGATACTGCTTGGCTATTACGCTATCTAAGGAAAAAATAATTCTTTTGGTAATGATTGCTGGTACCAAACGGTACCGCTAAGACTTCCCGAGTTTGTTTTAAATTGTCATTATGAAATTAACTGAGTGTTTGCGCATGCTTTCTTCGGGATGGAAAAAAGCTCATTACTTTTAATTGTTCAAGATAATGAACAAATTGTGTACACTTTCCTAAAAGTAATATTATGAATTGTTCCCAGAACCGCATTCGCCAGCTGTGGGTTCAGCAATGACCTTGACACTAATAATGGTTACGTTTTCGATGAAATACACTTTAAATCTGAATAAAAATTTTACTATTAAACTTCAAACCTGATTAAAACATTTTTTCTCTTTTGATAATAGAGATTGACTTTGCTATTAAAAAAAAGTCTTGATTATTGAACTTTCTAGGAAAATTGGATTTTCCTTATTTGCAGAAAATATCATTAGGGCTGAGCTTTACGATAGCATAGGTAATTTTGTTTTGGAATTGTGGATGCAGGTCTGAAAGGCTTAGGTTTTCTGAACATAGACATTTTAAGCTGGGATATGAATATGATTTAACCATAAGTTTCGTATGGTATATTACATAATTAAAACTGTGTGAATCTGAGTTCGATATTCAAATTTATGTTATTGGATTTACGAATATAAACGCAATAGCTTTTGTTGTATTGACTGAAACAAGTGGAAACTGAGATAAAACATAAGCGTGTATATGTAAAAATTTAAAGAAAAGGAAAAGATGGGCATTAATTATGATGCATAAGAAATTGTTCAGAACATTTGATGTATAGAAGAAAAATTAAGTATTGTTTTCATCTTTACCAATTTTTATGCTATTTTTCTTACGATATAATATTTTGGATAGTCTCATTTCAATTTTATTTTGATTGTAAAAAAGTAATGAATTTAATTCTTTTATATATTGTTCTGCAATCCATCATTGTAAAATAGTTAACTCACTGAAGTTCATACTTTGTTCGGTATCCCCAAAACTAATTATTAGATACGCAAACGTCTAGAATTTCCCCTGAGGGGTTTTTGATGGATTGCTACCAGAACCGTATTTGCCATCTACGGACTCCACAACGCCTGTGATACAGAGATAGATTAAGCTTTTGCTGGTATAGCCTTTAACTATTTTTGTCACAAGCATTTGAAGACAAGGTATAGGTGGTATAATTCAGCCAAGAGAAGTTTTGTACTGAGTATTAATTGAATTTGTGTGACTTTGAAGAGTAGCTTCAATTTTAAATTGCATGAACTCTCGAACGTAAGTGACTTGATATAAGATCTGCGACTTGAGTATAATCATTTTTTTAAATAATTACTTTATGATTAAAATGATAATATAATACTATAGACGAAATGATAGTTTATGGAGTGAAGGTAAAGCAATTTATTTTCTATTTGTGTAATTTTGATTTGTTCAATAGTTAAGGAGTAGGAGTGTAGACTAGGACTACAAAAAGCTTGGATGGTTTACTCTTGTGTTCGTGTTATATCAAACAATATGATATTATTCGTCTGATAACACAATTAATGAAAATTAGTTTTATACTTATATTTTTAAAATTCCCTAAACCACATCTTCTTGATGAACGAAAGCCTATTTCCTATTAAGGTAATTCTCATATCATTAAAAGATTCTGCTCGAAATAACAGAATTTACACTAAAGAACAGTGCATTTAAAACACATAATGTGTGTACTTTTCCTTATGATAATTGATAAAAATTTTATCTACCAGAAAAATAATATTCCGTGTAATTTAAAGAGACTGTAGTCTTATTTAATATTGTGAAATACAAAATTTACTAATTACATCCATGACCTCACCTTTTGTACTTTTTCCTTAATTATCGAAAAAATCATAAATATTCAGTAATGCTTTTAAAAATCCAAAGAATGGACGCCACTTTCTTTCTTTTTTATGAAGGAGAAAATAAGTAGGGATTTAACTTGCGTGTAGAGCTTTCTTATCTGCCATTATAAAATAGTTAACGCAAAGAAATTTTTGATTCTTTAGTATTCATTAATTGCAAAAATGTGTAGAATTTCATAGGTGGGATACTTGATGGATTACCTTCAGTATCCTATCTGCCAGCGAGATCAGGGGCAATGCAAAGAATTATTGAGATTTTGTTGAGTCAAGTTTAAATAGTTTGATCACAATCATTCTAGTTGAATTATATATGGTTAATTATTAACAAATATTGTATATGGGATATTTTTTTAATTTAATGGATTTTAGGACAATTTTTAGTAGGCAACGACATTTTTTCAATAAAACTTTGAAATTGGTGAAAACATATTAAATAATAAAATAAAAGCAAGCTGTCTGAAGTTAGTTAAAGTTCTGAAAGAAACATATTATTTTTTTCTAAAGAAAGACATTAAAATGTCTTCCTTGTGCATGTGCAACACTTTCATTACGACCGAATAATGTCTAGTGTAGTGAGTTTAGCATTTAAACTATTAAAATTATTGCTACGTAATGCATGCGCTGAGCTGACGGAAAGTACATATATTTAGATAAAGTATAAAGCAGCTTTTTTCTCAGATAAAAATATATTTTCATCTATATTTAATTTTAAAAAACCTGAAATCGAAATTAACTTCTACTTTATCGTAATAAATCAGTTAAATATAATTTTAACGCAGTAATGCATATTTTATTCGAAAAAGGCGTAGAGCCATCAACATCTTACATAAATTGGTATTATTAGAGAAAAACATGCATTAAGAATCTTAAAGGTGATGTATTCCGAGAAATTTTTCTGCATAATTTTTCATAAAATATGCACACCCATTATCATGTTAAAATTTATCACTAAATAATTCTAAGGCTTTTAAACATTTTCACATCCAATTTGCTGTACCTTCAAATATCAATTTTATTGTTGCATTTTTATGGTGATTAAATTTTCTGTCTTGGAAATGGGCAAAAAATGTAAAGTCGTTTTCATGGTAAAATTTTCACCCAGATTTAAAATTATTAAAAAGAATTTTTTTTGATAGGAAGATCTGTAATTATTAAAAACATGTAACTCCTAAAATACCCATAAGCTTTATCAAAACATATTTACGATACCTGAATTTTATAAATAATTTAAATTAGAGATGCATTGCTGGGAAAACTGCAAAGAAGTAGAACTGCAAGGAATTTTACTTCACGACTGCTTGGAGGGTTAAAAACAACTCAGTTGTTTCTACTCATAAACATTATTCAAAATACTTACAATAGATAAATGAAAATAAAGGGACAGACCAGTTGCATGTAGCAAGTTAATTTTCCAGTTAAGTAATTTTATAACTGTGGATTTATGTATTGACCGGAACCATTTATTTTCAAATTTGGAATACAAATTCTGTATTATTTTGTAAATACGTCAAAATTTCATTTGGAAAACGATTTGCTGAAGAAGATGTTAGTAAAATAACATCTCGTATATGTTCTTCCTGGCTCTTGCATTAAGACCATTTTCCAATGTAACTTTTCACCTGTACTACAACCACTATAAAATTATCTTTTCCTGCCGTCAAAATACAACCGTTCTGAAATTAATAACGTCACTCCTTATATTTTAGATCATTTCCTTTCTTTTCTTGTCATCTTAAAGTCAATCTGTCAAACATCACTTCTTTATTCTCATCAGAAATAAGAACTATTTGCTCTAAAGTGAATTTGTTTAGCTGCAGCTTGGTTTAATATTCCTGTTCTGTTAACTGATAGGTCAATCGAGGGTAAATAAAACCTACCAGCTCGACTTCTCAATCTAATTTCGCGGTTAGTTGAGGCAGCTGATTGTCGTTTTGACGATCATAAGAACTACTGAACTGCTGATATGATCTGGATTGCGATTATTTTAATGACGAATTAATCATTAAAACTTGCCTTTTTTGCTATATATATATATTTTACCTTGAAAAATTTTTTTACCCGTCTTCCCGTTCACTGCATCATTTTCTTTTACGTTTTTATGTCTACTGACCCTATTGCGATCAACCCGTTATTTATTTGGTGCTTGGTGGAGCTACGTTTCAGTTTTGGTTCATGAAAATATCGTGCACTTATACCACGAAAAGCCTTTATACTTGCAGTGGCGTGCATGTAACTTTTTTTTCAGGGTTGAAAATAATAATAATTTTATACTGAATAATGAGTCCGAGTTATTCTTTCTTGGCTTTGGCACTTTAAATTTTGGTATTTGTCATGAAACCTGGTCTCAAATCATTTTAATGATCCGTTTATCAGAAAATGTCAGAATTATAGCTTTTAGCTTTGAGTCATGTATATTTTTAATTGCATCTGCAGTATCCTCGAATATTTCAGAAACGGTATAAATATGATCCAATTTGTAAAATTTTCAGTTTACTTTTACCCGTAAATAATGCTTAATAACATCTTCCTATGTTCGAAAAAAATAATAATAATAATAATTTTATGGAGTTCACCAAACACTGAACATTTTAAAAATTGCTGACAAATTTTCAGTTGCTCGCAATCTGCAACTTACCATATAAATACGTAATCTGACATCTGATACAACACAGACAGCATTTGCCTAAGTAACTTTTGATACGCAGCTAGAACAATAGAATGATCACTAAGACATACCAAGAGCCAACCCGCAACGTGATTCGTAAATGAAGGTCAATCATCACGAAAACACCGCTATCCTTATTAATGAAAACTTTTTTTTTTCCCATTTACGTTAATTTCCTTTCACACCTGATAAAAAAGTTTCTCAGCAGCTGAACATGAATTTTAATGTAAACGTTTACAGCTAGAGAGCGAAAAAGTATTTTCTTGCGTAATTTCTGTACGACCGAAGAAATGCGATTAATCGACGTGATTTTTTTTCCTTACCTCGAGCCATTGAAAAGTGGTTTAAGTCAGCAAATTTTTATCTTCATACCGCTAAGATTTTACTTTTAAAAATATAATTCTCGAATTACGTGCACCACTTAATACCTAATTAGTGTAGGTAGGGATGGACGCGAGACGAAAAATAGGAGTCTCGCATCTCGCAAAATAGCCTAAAAGCTTTATCTCATCTCGCAAAAATCCCTATATCGTAATGTTAAAAATGTGTGTCTCGTCTCGCAAAATGTCGTCTCGCGTCCATCCCTAAGTGTAGGGGACACATTGTACTAATTGGGAAGATTTTTGTACATGGGCCATGCAGAAATTTGAAAAGTGTAACTTTTTGAAAATTAACGAGATAATGTTTTTCTTAGCGTAATCTTTTTCTTACCTTATTTTGAACAATTATTTAATTAAAATTGCCCTCTAATAAATACTTTAAGCGCATTATCACCTTTTAGGCCATCTTGTATAACTTTCGATGCAAAAAGTGCTTTTAAAGTTTAAAAAATAATGAATGTGGTGGCATTTTAATTATTTTTTTCCCTATTCTTATGACTTATTCACGTACAATATAATCCAACTTAAAATATTAATTTCACTACCGCATACACTAGATCACATCAACCTTCATAAACAGCAAAAATCATTCCCCTTTTTATTCCCTAAAACCACACGGCATTGCCTCGTTATACCAGCTGACTCATTGCGTAAGAGTCATATGTCACGATCCATTAAATCCGGCACGAGGGGGGACGGAGGAAAGGCCGTGATGACCCCTGAAACATGCAAAACCCCCTTAGCAAACACCCAAAGGAATTATACTTCCTGACTTTTCGGACGTGGGATGCGGATCCTAAATCCTGCCGTAGGGAGGAACAAGGTCCTATGCGGGGGTGAATATTGCATGCTATGATTATTACACAGCGCATTGTGCGGTCGGAGAGAAGTAATATGGTGCTGAATGCATTCTGTTGGGATAAGGCCCCGCTGCTGAAAATAGAAATGCTGCGGAAGTGAGTGGATTACTGGGGAACGGATTTTCCTCTTGACTGCTTTTCGAGAGCATTGAGGTGAGTTGTAAAGAACGGATACCAGTCAGTGGACGCTGATTTAAAAAGTGTGTAAAAGAAAAAAGGTTCCCACTGCGTTTGGAAGCAGCACTTTAGTAGTTGCGTACGAATGCTGCTTTCGTAATTATTTTAGAAAGAATCCATTATTTCTTTTTCAATTACCGTTAGATGAATTCCTATTATACTCTATATGAAACTATTTATGAGAAGGGGTATGAAACGAAATTTTCAATGGATTTCCAAGAAATATATGTACCAGTAACAAAGCAACTTAAAAAAAGATTTAAATAAAATAAGAATTATTTTTCTCATTTAAAAATATATCATTTTATTAAGAAACTAACTGTAATTAAGCTCTATATTTTATCTAGAAATGCATTGCTTAAAAGATACATATTGAATAAGCCTCGAAATGCAATAAATTAAAAAAAAAAAACACTTTTACACAGAAATTCAAACAAGATTATTTTGTGAGTTTCATTGATTATCAGCTGATCAACATTTTTTCGGAAATAATTCAATCCCCTTTTTAATTTAATTATCAGGTAAATAATCTATATTTTCGTTCTTTCGATTTAAAGCATCTTTTGGGCAAAAGTGTAGAAAGATATTTCAATATCATTTGAACCTGCGTCATCAAAATTTTTTGACGAAAAAATGAGAAATAAAAATTATTCATTTGTTTGCCCAACTTCTTTTTTATATATATTTTTAAGTAATTTATTCATTTTTATCAAATTAACAATCTTGTTTAATTATTACAATAAATAATTTTATAAAATCACAAAAACACAATTTTTGTTAATAACACATCTGTTTCAGAGATAAATGCTTTAACAACTGATACTACTACATTTTTAAACAAGCTATTAAAAATTTTGGGATATTAGCTATTAAAAAGTATGAGAGCTCTGTACTCTTTGAAGCAATTATAAGTGCTGCTAAATTAAGAAGAATGTATCATTTTGTCAAAACCTATAAAGCTTAACTGAAGAGAAATAAAAGTATGGGAAAAATTGACGTTTTCATCGATTTGACATCCAAGGTACAACAAAGCGTTATCACAATTTATATAAAACAAACAACATAAATGTAAACGCCATTGTTTTTTTTATATGTAGATATAAAATATCTCACTTCCTTTGTTGTGTTCACAAATACATAGGCATTAGACGTACCTGCAAAGAAAGAAAAAATATTTTCAACAGAAGCACTTTAAAAGTTAATAAATAAATAAATAAAAATACCAATATGAAATACTTTCAGAGTTATAGGACGAACTATTACTATGTATTATCAGTACACAAGGAAAAACTGTCAATTTGCAATATATTTTCAAAATTTATATCATGTATGGGTTATCTGAATGGGTTGATTTAAAAAGAGGATTTCTATACTAATGGGAACTTTTTAATGTAATATTTCGTTTAAATAAAGATACATGCATCGTTTTCTATTGAAACGAAACTTTTGGGTGTCATTCACAGCTAGGCTGAAAAACAAAAACTGCAAAATTTCCGTAATATGTTAGAATGATTCGTTTCCCACTTTATTTTTGTTTCCTCTCCTGTAAAATTTTACAAAACGTTAAAACTCTACTTTTAAAATCAACCGATTCATGTAGTAATAATAAAAGTAATCGAATAAAAGAAGGAAAAAAGTCATATACGTGAAAAATATCCGTTTCTAATGGTCTGTTGCAATAAAAATTTATTTTTATTGGTAAACAGTAAATGTATTAACAATAAATTCTAAATATAAAATACTGAATTATCATTTCGCTGAAATTTTCGCAACTCAGAAATTTATTTCCTATACAATAGGAATACGCACACGTGTAGATAATGTCGTTGAACTTTTGTTACACTTGTTTATCCGGAATGGATTCTGGAACAGGAGTATGAAAATAATTCACTGATATTTCTGAGAGAGGATTTTAATTTACTTTTAGGCCAAGCTAACAAGAAAGTAAAGGGATGGAGCTAATAGACAAAATCGTAAGTAATAGTTGTATAATATTTACGGAGAATTTTCACATTTTATTAATGTTCGCACGGTATACCAGGGTTTTTTCCAGCCGTGATTTCATGGAATGCCTACTAAGACTATATTTTTCAACTAAAATTAATATACCTTTCCTAGTAGGCCTAAGAATTCTGGTAACTCTATCCCTGTAAGCCATAGTAAAACTTTGAGTTTAAGGAATCCTCTATAAATGAAAGCACAGACTCAACCACTTCATACTCACACACTGATCCCAGCAAACACACACAGATCCCAGCAAACATACACAGGTTCTCTGAACGTCTATTAACGTTCAGAAAACGTCTTCTGAACGTTAATAGACGTTCAGAGTACCTGTGTGTGTTTGCTGGGATGATCTTAAAAGTTAGAAAGGAACAAGCTCATATCGCTTCCAACAAATTGAAGTACAGGGTGGCCATAATTAAACTGCAAGTGTTCAAGGGGTTCTGGAGAGAAAAATACCGATAATATTCCAGTGAAATTTGGTATCTACACGTTTCAGGACATGCGTAAGTCAAGTCCAATATGAAAAAAAATATATAAATAAAGAAAATAAATAAAATAAAATCGCCATTTTCACCCAATAGATGGCGCTGTACCGTATTTCAAAACTCACCGGTGGCATATACAACTTCCAAAACCGATAGACAGAGCATAGTGACATTCATATATTCATAGGCATATAAACAATATAAAACATCTTTTACAGTAACATGTAATAAAAAACTAACGTAAATTAAGATCAATTAATAAAGACGCTTTGGAAAACAATTAAACCATTATTTATTCTCATGGACCTCTTCTTAATCGTTTCATACGCCGTTATTCTTTCAGAGTAGCTGAATAATTGCTACCATTCTGATAGAATATCTTCAGTGCACGTTCCTTCTTATTCAGAGTCATGATTGACCATTACTCAATGTGGTCTTGTTTTTACACAGTTCGATGGGCTTAAAATTTGCATATATGACGTCCATAAGCATTGAAACACGATATAGCGCCATCTATCGGGTGTAAATGGCGATTTTTATTGCATATTTGACTTGCGCATGTTCTGAAACGTGTAGATACCAAGTTTCACTGGAATATTCCTGGTAGTTTTCTCTCCAGCACCCCTTAAATACTTGCAGTTTAATTATGGCCACCCTGTATATATACTACTTCGAAATGTAAGTTTACCATTCTTATACAGTAATCCAGTAAGCCTTTGTGCAAAAATGCAAAAATGAACAATAAAGCCAGAGAATAAAACTACGCACAAAAATAAATGTTGCAAAGCAGCAGCTGTTTAACTACAAGATCGATCATTTATACAACCTTATGGACTAAATTATATTTTGCGCCAGAGTAAGTCCCGGGTAAAAAAGATAATAGTATTTATACATCATAAGAAGTTGATGGTACCATCTAGTTGCAAATAAACGGAAAGAAAAGCTAATTATTTAATAAAAGTAATTCAAATGCTTTACGACGGAACGAATCTAGAGCAGCCATTAATTCGAATACAAGGTTTATTTAAGATGAGGAAATCTACGGAAATCTAATTAAAAATTCTAGGAGCAATTTTGAATAATTCGAGCAGCAAGAAAATCAAAAGGGCGGTGATCTGAAAAGCAGAAATATTGGCACTTACTGAGTATTTAAAAGTTTTAAGCTTCGGTTTTGACACAAGACATTTGCTCATGCAGTTCACCCTCTCCCTTGCTCTAGCGTTTGGAATACATTCCTAAAATATAATATCGGAATCACTTGCTGAGTACTTCTGACGCACTATAAATACTGTTATGTTTTTTCCTGCCATTCATATCATCTTAAACATTCATTAACTTCACACTTTACAGTGATTATCAGTCTTTTGTGTTAGACTCGAAACCGCTGTCTGCCTTTGTACATTTATTATTTGTGAAATTCCGTTCGTGAGCTTTCTTGTTTATTTTACTACTATTATTCCGAACTCAATGGAGAAACTGGTATCTTCCAGTGCGATCTGTTTAATGGATCTTCCACATTACAGAAATATTAGCTACCTTTGTGCTTAGGCATCGACATGAGCGTGCTCCTAAAGATGAGCCATACAGCCCAAAATCTGACCCACTCTACCTGGTGTTGGTTTTCTTGA
Source organism: Cheiracanthium punctorium (assembly GCA_038373885.1). Lineage (NCBI taxonomy): Eukaryota > Metazoa > Arthropoda > Arachnida > Araneae > Cheiracanthiidae > Cheiracanthium > Cheiracanthium punctorium. The sequence goes on along the minus strand of JAWZYV010005881.1, from coordinate 550,897 downwards.
GAGAAATTCGCTTTCACGGATGTGTTAAACTTTAAGATATTGACATTGGCCCGTTGTCGGCTAAGAATTCATCTTTCAAAACTCACAATCTTTTCAATATGCCTTTTTACATACTAATCTGCTTATTGAGTCGCTATTTTTACAACCACTCTGATTAAGACGTCAGTTTTAAGAATGCAATGCACAAACTCGGTCCATTTTTATTCTCAAGGCTATCTACCAAAAGCACTTAATTTTTGTTGGAAACGACTGTCAACACCTTCCCTTACAAAATATGTTGCTTCATGAACAATGTTTAGGAATTTTTCCGGACTATTCTTCGTTTCGACTTCCGTACGATGACATATTAAATAGGACAGATTATTATGTATATTAAAAACATTACGTACCATCTTTGCTTATAACTTACATAATTTGCCATCCATTTGATGAATTTACATTCTTATTCTACTAATTTATATGAATTGTAATGCACGCTAATTATAGACACACTTATTATATAAATGCTTTGAATTTTCTTTTGCATTTAATATCAACTCCATTTAATAAGTGGCTCCGCTTAGTACATCATTTTTAAGTGGCTGCGAGAGTGATTTACTAAAGAGGTTTGACTGTATGAGGATCATTATATGAGAAGCTGCACATATCAAACATCTTAAAAAGTTAAATAAATAAATGAAATAAAATAAATACCCACACCAAACACACAATGAAATAGTGAGTTGTTTTCTAAGGTATAAATGCGCAAACTTTACGACGAAGGAATATGTCATCTGAAAAGTGTTTGATGGCGGCTGTTATAATCAATTTTGAATTTTCTCTTAGACACTTTTCTATTTCGAACCTACTGAATAATGGATGGGTATTTCAAGATATCAACATAACTTCCTTCTTCCTGTTATTAAACTTCACTGCCTAGGTTGACAGAATTTTTATACTCAGATATCGCTGAAATGGCACTTAATATAATTTTCAATCCACAAACACAAGCTGATGCTTCAAATTTCTCTTTGTTAGGTTTATCCAAACTATTTTCCCATCTTTTCCCTTTTATCCTGATTTTGGTAGCGGTGGTACATTGCTCGCAAGGATATTGCAGATTATTTGTGATTTTCAGTATAAAAACATTTTCATGATTAGTTTTTTTATTATTCTTTTTTATTTGTATTTTATGAATGAGCCTTAAAGAGTAAAACTTTCTTGCCGCAATGATTAAAAAAACAGAAAGTTTCTCTGTATCGGAAATAAGTTGGCAATTTCACACATTAATTTTCATGAGTGTTCAATAGTTTTGATTAACATCATTATAAAAATATGCATTATAAAATTACATCAGTATTGGGTTATTAATAATAATAACTAGATATGCCGGATATAGAAAAATGTCATGAGAATGCATCACATTACTCGGTTATTACTAACAAGTGCCAATAAAATTTAATCTATGTAACGCTTTTCAACACTTGTTTCTGATTTAGCCGGTTAATTTATTAACTAAACAGCTGTTAAAAGAATATATAAACCACTCACAGCGTACTTTCGAAAGGTTATCTCAGCCTTTCAGAACATTCACCATAAGTCACTGATTTTTTTTTTCTTTTTCTTACACAGGATCAGCGATATAGGATATCTATACCCACTGAGGTTCTTTTTCAGGTCAGCAAAACTGCACTGACTCCTGATTATCTGGAAAAGCCTCTGAAATATGCTAACTTTGGGATTTCTAGAAATGATACTAAGTTCATCATAATAACAACATTTTATTGGAAATTATTTAAAATAAGAAGATAATGTACGCAATTTGAAATATTTGCCATATTAACTGATTGACATGGTTATTATTTATACTAGCTGCCATGGCCCCCACATTTGATTAAGGGCCCTGGACCTAGGATCAAAGACAGGACTTCAAATATATATATATATATATATATATATATATATATATATATATATATATATTTATATATATTTATCAGTCGTGTGCCGTATTAAAATCGCACTGACATTTCTTTCTCATACTCTTTATAGAATGTAATTTCACCTGAAAATGCTGGTAATAATTCTGGTAAGTATTTAATAAATCTAAACTATATAGAATTATATTACTTAAAAATGACAAACATTAAGTACATATGAATGTATTTAGTTTTCATAGTAAAAGAGCTAAAGTTAAGGTTTACTAGTAATGGTTAATTTTGACTTATCTTATTTTTTCAAAAAAATCACATGAACAAAGGCACAAGAAAAGAAAATCCTTTAATGCAAAATAACTTATTGTGAAACTTTATCAAATAAATATTATCACTTTCGCTACCAGAACACAAAAATGATAGAACTGAACTCACAGCATAGAATTGACAGGTGGATTCAAGTCTTCACTATCGCACAGGCACTTGGGTCCTGTTAATTGAGCATTGCATGCAGATTTACGCAGAAAATTTAAGCTTCGACAAATACACCAGTATCAACAATGCGATTCAGATGTAGCACAAAATTTCAAAGGTGCCTTGGGCAAGAAAATATTCTAGTCAGTCCTTAGATGGGCTGTAAAAATTATCGAAGGAAGGGAGCAGGCCCGACGACAAGAATTTAGGTCCCCAGGCCAGGCTTGAGACAGGCTGTCTGCCCCCCCCTCCGTTCGCATAAATTATAAATATAAATAAAGAATCTTCAATTTTTCTTACCATAAAATTTTTTAAACCGCGTAGAGTTAGTGCACTTTAAATTTATCACATTATTATTATACAAAATAAAGTACATATACAAAATAATGTCTACATGATAAAATTTCCATCAGAGACCCTCCTAAAGCCCGGACCCGGGAGCAATTGATTGTACCCCCCCCCTCCCCCTCTTGGTGGGCCAAGAGGGAAGGGCAGGAAGAAAGAATGGAGAAAATACGCACGCAGTTCCCACAACTGTCGTAATGACAATTTTACTAAACGTTTATGATAAACGGCTTATCATAAATATGTTAATTTTTTCTTAATATGTTTTAAACTTTAAGCTACAGTTATCTATAGAGTCTACTAAATTTTTTTTTGGGTAAAAATCTATTTAAAGTACATTTTTTCTAGTTTGTGTGTTATTAATGCTTAAAAAATGAAACTGCGTAGGGCTGGATTCGATGCTCTCCTAAGGCCCGGACCCAAGGGTACACCCAGCCCCATCCTTGGGCGGGCTATGATAGCTGCTCTCATCACACTAGTCGTAACATACATATATGGAGAATGTTGTATCTCAAGTATATGTTTATAAACTCTGGTGAAAATTATTGTATTATTTAAATTCTCATTAGAATGAAACGGAAAACGAACAACTAACGAATAATCTTGAAGTTTTTAACATTTTCCAGTTGATGGGTTGTATTTAGGTCTAATTTCTTAATTTCCGAAAAAGCAAATTCATGTCTTAAATATTTAACGGATTGGGTTCAAGTTCTCGAATACTGGCATCATAAGAAAACAGTTTAGACCCATAAAATTAGTTTTTGCTTGTGAATGAAATCTCAATTATGATCACTCAAAATGGCTATATATACAAAAATTTGTCCAAAAATTTTCTAGAAAAGGTGTCGGTAAAACTATTTCAATTATACACACGAATAATCTAATACATTTGCCATCGTAACGTGATGGCAAATGTACAGCGTACCTTTGACATGCAGTTTATTCAATTTCTCATTCAATTTCAAAATGCTTCTATAATTTTGTTTTGCAGGGTGCTTAAAACTAAATTGATGCTACTCGGTAACCAGTAGCTAGAGGGATACTAAGCAAGTAAGAATTAAAGTTCAACTATATGCTATTTAGATCTCCTGACCGAAATTTACGTCAGAAAAAAAGTATGTACGATTTTACAAATAGATGTCACTTTACGGGTAAAATCACATACAACTGAGCAAGAAGTATAATATTTCCCAAATCTAAAAGATGATACATACATACTGATAGAACTGATAATTTTCAGACCTGAAATATCACTGGATAAGACAAAAAGTAATCGTAAGGATAGTTTATCAAAATAACAGCAGTCCTTCACGAGCACTACGTGTTTATTGGTGGATGAATCATTTATATCTAGAAAGGGCATCCGTCTTAAAATCTATTAAAAACATGAATGCAATTAAAAACATTTTAAACTGGTATTGTAAAGAGTGATTCAAGCTAACTATCTAAGTGAACATGTCACACCGTGAGCCTCTCCTTATACCTGCTCTGCCATACCTCCAAATCTAAATCTATGTGTCTTTCGGCATGGGGCTTATTGAAAAATCACGCTCGTTCATGACGTGTGGCTGATGAAACATAGTTGAAAGATTGCTCAGCTAGTTAAAAATTGATAGGGACATTATATTATGTTTAAACAAGTATTTGATTTTTGTTTTAAGTCAAAGAAACTGAATTACGTAAGAAAATTATGAAAATGGAAATTTTTTTATGAAGTGTGCATTTTTTCACAAAAGTATTCAATGCTTTTTAGAAAGAGCTTTCTTTAAATACTTTTAACCTAAAAATGCATTCATGAAATTTGGCCCAAATTAAAATGTGCCCGATGGTCCAAAGAGATCTGCTTAGACAGATTTTTGATAATTTAAAGTAATTTTAAATAAATTATCTTTATTTAAGCATAAATGAAATGTAACAAAATATACTAATTTTAATTTAGTACGCAATCCTTGTGTTGATTTGAATATGCAATATGATTGAAGGACTGCACCATTAAAGCATACAAAATGAGATATAACTTGAGTAAAAATGGTATATAAAGGCGAAACGAATGAGAAGTTGCTGCAGCACACGTAATAATCTAATCGTATGGCTTTTGCCATGTTTACTCAATGAGATAATTGCAATAAACAAAAGGAAAAATACTCAAACAAAAATAAACATATTACATTTAAACGATATTTAGATTTTTTTTTAAATCCAGGTGATTATCTTTTATTTTTCTTTGTCAATCTTTTATCGCAGTAACCATTTGCTCTGTAATATTCTCGTATTACAAGAAGGAAGAGAAAAAGAGATTTTCAGAAGATTATAAAAAATATCTTCTACTGTCATATTTCTGTTGAATTCGAGTCATCTCGTCGAAACGTGATTTTCTGTTTGCTGTTTCCTTTTTCGTATTTTTTTTTTTCATTACTTAATAATTTCGAGGCCTGATATTACGTCACCAGATGTCAAGAAATCACGTTCCTATTGTCAAGATTCTGTTTTTGGAATTGTAAATGGTCGGAACGTGGAATAAGAGATTGAGTTCCATGATCAATAAAAGGTAACACGATAGTGTATACAATTTTTGCTTTAAAAATATCGATCACTGTGCGTCGTTCGATTGCGAATGCCAGAAGATTGTGAAAACAAAAATGCATAAAGCATAAAATGTAAACGTAAATCGAGTACAGTTCGGCTTTCAACAGTGTAAAATTTTGAATGTAGATACGGAAAATGACAACTTGAAAGTCTATTAGCTATTGCATTCTGAAAAACCAGGATTTTTTGCGTTATATTCGAGCCGCCCATTATTAAAAATCACGAATTGTTTAAAGAAAACATTATTTTCCATTTCTGAAATTCACTTGCCAATTTATATATTCTGGGCTGTATCTATGTTTCTGTTTACCATACAAAAATTAATTAACAATAATAGAAAGTAAATAAATAAATATCTTTAGGAACCTAAAATTAAACCTAAAGTTTAAAAGTAACATGTATTTTTGATTTCAGGTAGTGTTATTGTTAAAAGGTAGGTTCCTATTCTAAATCTTCGTCAAATACTATGAAATTTTCTGTATTATATTCCATTAGTAGACAATTAAAACAGTATTATTAGGTATCGTTAAAAGGTTACATTATAGAAACACAGAGATACTAGATGTAAGTAAATGGTTGGCTTAAATAAATCAAAAGTTTATTTTCAATTTAAAATACAAGATACATTGATTCAAACAAATTAAAATACGAAATAAAAAATATTTTGTGAATTGAAAAAAATGCTTAGCTCGAAATATAGATATTTTCAGTATACACACAACATACAAAATACATACAAAATTTTTGAAGCATTTTAATTAAGATAAACTTTCCATTGAAGATACCAGCTTATTGTATATTCAAATATATTTTAAAGTGGAAAACAAAATAGATTTTAATACTTTTATGAAAGCTGTCATTTTAAGAAATCATTCAACTTTTGAAGAGTTTTCTAAAGAATCTAATTGCGCTAGATATTCGAAAAAAAAATTAGGATGTCTCTTTGCAAGTTGTACTACTACGGTCTATTGCAAACAGTGATTCTGTAACTGTTACGAGACCCTGAGGAAAAAAATGCTAAACATACGGAATTTTGCAATGCTCTCAGAAATGAGTAGCACTTCGGTCCATTATTTTTTAATTTCATTTTTATTTTCTGAAAGTTGCATAATAGATATAAATTGTCTGTTAATGTTAGTCAATAGTGCATGTGGCGAAGAAAAATCACAAAATTTTTTCGAGTGTTTAACATCATTGGTTTATTTTTAAAACTGTTAAAAAATTCTGTGATGTCTATATCGCTTTCCAAAAGAAACACCCTTAAAGAAAATCTACCATTTTCTTTTTACAAACCGGTACTTTGCAAAATTTAACCAGTACAGTAATAAGATAAGAAACAGACCATTTCTGAGAAGTTACATTGATATTAAAATCGCGAAAAGTAAACACAGTTATATTTCAAAATGTGAACAATGTACATTAGTTTGTTTTAAAATGGTTTATAAAAACTTCAATTTTCAAAAGTCATAATGCGTAAAAAAAATCTCTGAGTATTTATTTGTTACTTATCGATTTCAATTAAACATTTGAACATAAAAACCCAGCTTGATCAATTTTATAATAAGATTTAAGTTTTACCATTAAGTAAGTTCAAAATTTGTGATAGATTTTATCGAAGCTTTTAACTTTCATAGATGTTAATGTGCTTTAACTTTTTCATTTATATCTAGAGACAAAATTTGCAAAATTTTTCCACTAAAATTGCTAAAGAGGTTTTGAAGTCAACAAGAATAGCAAGTTTGATCCATCCTATGCTGTCACAGCAAAAGCACTTTTCCCTTAAAAAATTAAAATAAATACTACTCAACAGTGGCGTAGCCAGAAAATTTTCATTGGAGGGGGGGGGGGGGTCACGACTACTTCAACTCATATATATGTATAGGTGTGTGTGATAAGGGAGTGAGTACATTTTGTATGGAAATAAATTCCACATCATGTAGTGTCTAAGGTATTAAGGCTTCGGTAGTAACCTAAAACCTAAAAAATAGTATGATGTAGAAATAAGATATTTTGAAAGTGAGGAGCTTTCGATGACATGGTTTTTTGTGTTATTGAAATAATCTCAGGTTAGCACTTATACTAACTTTACAAGTAGCTAATCAGTAACAAAAGTTAAATAATTTTGATTATTTTAGATTCCGCATCACTGGAATCAATTCGACTTACATATGTAAAAAAAGAAAAAAAATCGTTTCCTACCGTGCAAAGAACGGGCACACAGCTAGTCAGTTATAAAGCTTGAACAGTGCAGATCGTAAATTATAAAAAGAAGGTCGGGTGGGGGGTAGTTTCAATGGAATATCCCAATCAGCGGAATCTGTGGTGTTATTGTTAATTTAGTGTACAAAACATATTTTCCGTATTTTGAAAATAGAAGATACATTGTAAATATATTTTTTAATGCATTATAAAAAATACTTTGTTGTTTCTAGTGGAAATACAAAATACAAGATACATTTTGAACATGTATTTCTAACACTGGTATTTGCGATACGGAACAACTCTGTGTAACCACCCAATCTGAGTAATTCGTAAAGCTATATATCTAAAATGTCACGCTGCAACCAATCTACTACCAGTAGAATTTCTGATATGCAAACGTACACGTTAACAACGCTAATGTCAAAACCCCAAGTATTTGCCAGTTAATTCTACCCCATCGCCATTTACAGAACAACCATAAAGTAAAGGAGATGTCCAGTTCCAGCCACGATTTTATCAATAGTTGTTTTGGATTTTTGAGCTCCAACATACCATTATTCTCCAATTACAGAATATTTTGTCCTAATTTAGTTCGGGAAAATTTCATTCAATCTCTGTCATTATTATGCGTCTTTAAAAATTGTGAAAATAATGCATTAAAACTGTTGTTTGCAGCACGAGAAAACCGAATTTCAAACAGGATATAGAAAATATGCTGAAAGTGGTGTCCCCAACCGGCCGCTTTATTTCATATATATAGTTGAATGTCTAGTTAAACACTTTACTGTATATAGTATTTCTTTTTATAAGTGACAAATCTTCCCACCCTATCCCCACTTCCCCAAAATAAAGTAAAATATATTCCTACTGTATATACTAACTCTTACTAATTTCAATTATGTACGAAAATTTCCTGTAAGTCGCATAACTCATTTTTATTTTTAATGATATGCACTATAAAATAGGCTGATATTTTTTACGTGTTATGTATTGTACGGGGTTAATATTTAGAGCCCGAACGGCGATAAACTTTAACACGGTTTAAACTCACGCTACACGCAAAATCTTAGTGAAATCTCATTATAAAATACTAAACTCATATTACATAAATCTCAGTGATGAACTTATAGTCATTCTTCGGCGTAAATATACACACTCGTAAGAAATATAAACTCTAATTATCTCAAGATAGAACATATTTTCTTTTTTTTCACTCATTTGTTGCTATGGTAACTACGGAAACTTCACAATTGAAACTGAACAAAAACATTTAAATTTCGCGGTGGCGTTAGTAACCTCATTCATATGCTAGGTGGGGAATTTAAGATGCAGTTTCTGACAACTGCCAAAACCTGCAAACTGCCTAGCAGTTAGCATGGGAAAAGATTTACTCTTTAACCGCTAGGAGCGTTGTAGATCACTCAAGTTCAAATGTTTGCATATTTGAAAAATTGTTCGGAGAACCCAAATTCCAGCAAGTACCTACGAGGAGTGTTCTCTCCTATAGTCTAATACCGTGATCCAAATATATGGCTGCTATTTGGATCACGGATATGGCTGCTATTTGGAATCGCATGTGCAATAGATCTTTCATGGATTTTGTTCCTTTGATTAAGTAGATTTTTATTTTAAAGACAGTCACTAACAATTACAGAATAACACATCAGAAATACAAATAAAGGAGAAGGGGAATGTGACAACGTTGCCTAACGGGATTCGAACCTGAGACCTCAGATCTCGCAGGCGGGTGGCAGCGACAAGTTTTACAGTTCGATACACTATATTAGATTAAATCTAAATTCTTTCTATTGCCAACTTAAGAAATAAATTATGATTTTGTTACCACAGTTTTTAATAATAAGATTATAGTATGATACATACTTGAGTGATTTCTTAGGCTTTTATATATTCTACTTTGTAGATAAATTTACGTTCCATAGCGCGGTAAGTCACTTTGATAAAATATTTAAAACCATTTTATTTAATCGAATATTGCGTAGAAGCTGATAATGGACATTATCGTCTTTAAAATAGACCGCATGAAGTGTATTTAATGGATTTGTAAAATTTTCAAATCTCGGTAGACTGTATCATTACGTTAGGAAACAAGGGACTATTAAAATCTCATTATGGAAGCATTATGGAGCATTTTCGAATTTAGATTCTGTAAAATCGTAGGCTGGTCGAATGTTTGAAACAGTTATTTGAAGTTTAAACTTTAAATCATTTTGAGTATCATCTATCAGAATTTAAAATCTTGTACAGATATATAATTATATCAAAGTATAATCATATATTTATTTAACAGAAATGTAAACAGACACAAATATTTTCAGAACATAGCATTCATCACTAAAAGAAATAAATATGTTGATAGCAAATGAGAAAACAGTAACATATAACATGCTATCTGTATAGAAAAAAAATATATGTTGAATCTAAGAGCTATTTTCATGTAGTGTTGAATTTTGTTTGTTATGCTTAATATATTAATAAATATATTATTCTGAAAATAAGTAAATATGTAACTAAGTATTTTAATAGGCGAAAAAAACGTTGTCTGATAGTTTCATTATAAAGTTATTTTCACATATTTTTTTTTCTAACGTTGCTTAGTTGGGAACAAATTATTTAATTAATCCGAAAGAATTTCCAATCATGAAACTATTATATTTATAATATTTGGTGCCTAGCACGAAATGTATTAAACTTACTTTTTGAAAAATCAGATGCAAAAGTCATATATTTTTTTTAATGTTTAAAGTACTCTTAACAGTAAAATCAGCTGCTGTTTATATATATGTTCGTAGTAGTTTATGCTATCCAACCAACGAAGGGTTGGCAAAAACTGAATTTTTCTACCTGTTAGAAAAGTACTTGAAATTTTATTATTTTTATGAACGTTTTGCACATTTTTTACACAGTTACATACATATTACAATATTTAGTATTTTCTTTCTCCGATAGACTGTGAGAGTTGATATTAAGTCTGAGAAATTCCATACAAAATACTTCTTGGCATTTTCTCTTAGACTTTTGAAGAATTTCTGTTCAAACATATATCCCTACTGTAACAAAACCAAAAACTCTAAACTCTTTTTTTCCATTCATTCTTTTTTTTTTTGTCTCGTTGGCAACACTGGTTGCAGAGAGAAAGTTGTTGATGTTCTAATAGAATTTTAATTGTAACGTGCGCTACTACCTAAATAAATGTTCGTTTCGTGGTGTTTATATTACGTGTAATTATTTCTTAGCCCCGAGATTATGAAATATGTTTTAGTAAGGATAGTGTGCGTGTTATATTGTGAATTTCGAAAAGTTTTGTTAATTTTGAGAGAGTGAATCTAATTTCTTATCAATGTTACGATGAATATCATCGCAAATTAGTCGGTCGTATTCAATAACGTTAAAATTTACGTTTTCATTCTCAAAAATAATGATATTTTTTCACTTTTTACATATATGCATTCCAATGTTCATTTTAAATGCAGAAAATAAGCCTTATTAGCATGATCCAATCCAAAGTAATCCAGCTGATAAGGTAGTACCCAGAAAGAAAACTCGAGGAGGGTCAAACGGTGCAAAGAGCAGAATTTTTCAAAAAAAGTCTTTATCATTCCTCGTTATCATTTTGTGAACAAAAATCAAAGTTTCCGGATGGGATTATGCAGGCATACTGGACCAATCCCACTGGTTAAGTCCTTGCACCTAAATTTTCATACAAATGTAGACATTACGTAATAGGACGGTGAGGGGATTAAAAAAATATGGTAATGTATTGAAGTATCACTTTGAAAAATTTCGTATGACTTACAGTCCGTTTAAAAGCAGAGCTCATTTACGCTACTATGTTATGAAAGCAACTCAATAACTGTGGAACTCTCGTAAGAAGACTTGGACAAGCTCATTTATGAATAACGTGCTTCTATATACCGATATCTAATAACAAATTCCAATTGTGACAGGAAGTCTGCAGTTCTGTGGTAAAGTTCCACGCTCACCACCTAGTACTCCATAAAGCATTGGATATTTAGCTTTTTTTCTTTTCACAAATAAAACGCTGTTGAATATAATAGCTGGTAGTCTAAGAGCCAGCGACAGCCAGACCTTCGTCATAGTATAAAAGCTAAATCTTTGTCTGAGCATACCCCCAACAGACCCCAACAAACAGTTGTGTTCGTAAACTCCTGCGACGAAGTACGTCAAGCTGTCACAAAGTGTCAAGCACATTTTATACTGCTACTTCTGAACTTTCTTACGATGCTGCAGCGCGCTCGTAATACAATTACGTTTTCCATGACTTTGAGATTGTCTGGCAGGGGTTTGCCACGATGGAAAAGTGTCTGGCAAGGATAAAGTGATTTCTAGTACTGCGAAGAAGAACATATAAAAATATTAAGCTTTATGAAATGACGAAAATTTTCTGCAATTTTATACACCTTTACCACCTATTACCTGCCAAAGCCACGATCATCCAAACTTTATAGTGGCCGATTGTTCTTACCTCTAATGGGGAATATGCGCAGAGAAAGTTTCAGCTTTTATACTATGACGAAGGACTGGCGGCCCCGGGCTCTTGCTCTATGGGTTATGTTGTTCTCTGCACGTGGCACACCCTCTCATTTTAATTTTGGGGGGGTTTTCTTTTCTGTTGTTATTCCTTTACTCTCGTTCCTTTTATTTTTACTTTGCCCTGTAACCTCGTTCCCATTGTCCTGTTTTCTGTTTTTGTCAAATTAAATGCTTAAAGGATCTGTTTAATAGGAACAAGTGGCATAAAAGACAGACGTAGATCTCTAGAACTACGCCTACCCCCACTCTCCCTTAGGAGAAAACAAGTCAGGTAAAGTCAATGATGGTGCATTAATTTTTCGAAATGGCATAAGAACTGAAAAATATAGGAATAGACCCATGTTTTCTCTGCTGATGATTTGGATGGCATTTAACTGTAATGTGAGAAGATCCAAAATTCCTTTACGAAATTTTCCTTTGCCCATTATGAAATATGAGCATTTGAGTATCGTGTAATAATATAAGAAACAATAATGATCCAAGCACGTACTTTGCCACGCTTACACAACAGATAATCTATTACTAGTAAGGAATGAGATCATAGAACTTTATGTAAAATGTTTTACAGGAGTATATGTATCTTACGGTTCATTTATGATCGAAAATGCTTGTCAAAATAGGACAAACCTCGTTGATGTCTTCCTTGATACTAGTTCAATTCAGCAAATGCCAGGACCAACACTATATCCGTTAAGGTTTATCATTGAAAGGAATCCTGTAATTAACCTTTTAGAGGCAAATATGTTCGGAAAACCGTCTTGTAGGAGAAGTGGAACTTAATTTTCTAATATTTCAAAATCAATAAATTAAGTCATATACAATGCTCTTGAATTTTCGTGAAACTACTTCATGGTGATACGTATCATTGACACGGATTTATAAAATCGTTGCTTACAGTTTATGGTAGAATTATTATATTTTTTCAGAAGCTTCAGAAAGTTTATCTATCACTGATGTAAAGGAAGAGAGAGAGAGAGAAAGAACCTTGAACATGAAATTTATTTTAAATGAAGCTGTGAATAAGTATAAAAGTTAGAATTAAAGAAGAGTTTAGAATAGAACAGTAAATAAATCAAGAGATGTAAAGAATAAGTAAATAAACAAAGAAAAATAAAATAAATTGAGTTAAATTAAAATTATAATTAAAATATTTGCACCTAACTATTATTTTGTATTTTCTTTATCATACAACACATGCATGATCGAAAAAATAAAATCAAATAAAAATAGAAACAAATTTTTAAAATGTTATAATAATAATAATAATAATGCCTTGTTTTTTAAATCAATAGTATATCAAAACATATAGCTTGTTTGACATTCTACGTAAATTTCGTTTCGTGAAACGTCATGTATTTAAATTTCGGTCACTTCTAAAATTTTCTGTACCAACTATTGAATTTTCTTCGCTCCTCAATCCTTACATTAAAACTTGTTTTCAAATTTTAATTTAAAAATATAAAGTAAGAAAATGCATAATTCAAAAGCTCCAGCAATTAAATTAATATTTTTAAACATGTTATTGAAATAAAAATAGTTTAACTCTTTATTTTAGATAAAGAAAAAAAAATAATGAAAGAAAATACATTCTGAATTAGAAATGAACATCACTTAAATTAAATATTTAAAAATCTTGCTGAAGAAATCCACTTCAATATTTAAATAAAATTACATGCTTTAATGCAATGAAATATTTTTACTTACCATGTCTAATAATAATTTATCAAAAATTCGTGAATTAAACTAATCAGAATCTCCTTAATATATTAAGTTATTCCAAATATATTCCATTCATCGCATAAAACATTTCAAAACGAGATACATCAAATTCAAAGTTGAAATGTTTTTGAAAGCATTAAATACTGTGATTAATATTAATGTTCATTCTAGATCTAAAGTTCCATTTATCATGACATGAAAGGAAATGCTATTAAAGCTCCTTTTTATTAAATTCTTTATGAAAATGTGAATATGTAAGCAAAGACCCAGTGCTTCTGGAATTTATCTATAAGGAATAAAACTTAAAGTAATTATTAAAATAAATGTTAAATAATTTCATTTTTAGAGATTAAAAATGGTACATTTATCGAAGTAACAGGAATTTAAATAAATATGAAATATTTATGGAATATACTATTTTAATTTAAAATTGTGTGCTTTTATTGTTATTAAAATTGAAGAATTTATTTTAAATCAATATTACATGCTGTTTTACTTTAGCATTTGTAAAACATTTTTAATAAAAATTTTAATTTTTCAGTTTACTTAAAACATTTTAATGAACTTTAAAGCTAGGAAAATAAATTAAGTGTTTTAAAAGGATGATTTGTTACGTGACTAGATTGTGTGTATGAGTGAATAAGTTTTAATTTTTAAGTTAAATTAAGGTATGTCTTTAAACAAATAGTTGCATGTAATTATGAATAAAAAATAAACTGAAGATTGCCAGTTGACAATGACAGAAAATTCAAATATTTATTTATTTAGATAATGAGTTTGAATAAAATGTTAGTATTTCAAAAGTATTCTTTGACGAAACATTTCAACATTTTGAAAAAAAAAAAGTCAAAAATTATAAATTTTCTTATACTGTAGAGTAAGACAATGGAGTACGTGAAGACATGAGATAGTACACTCTAAAAAAAAAATCAGTCGATTACTAAGAAATATCTATTAATCCAGGATTCATGATTCTGTGAATTTTTTTTAGTATTATTACTAAAGAAAGTCAAGTATATCAATAGAAGTGTACTTAACTATAGTAGACTTAGTAATAATACTAAGAAATACCAGTAGCAGGATATTAATCGAATGTTCAACTATCTAATTACTACTCGGATGCTTTAACCACAGGTTTAACTTCTTACACCATGAATTTTTACTACATTCAAACACAATCCGATTTGTATGATTGAAAGAAATTTTATTAGAGCCTGATGCATTTAAAATGTCTCTTAAAGTTCGTTGAATTGTGGATATACCCACAGAATCACGTGAGGTATTGCGCTCTATTACCAATATTATTATTATAAACACGAGTCTACCTTCAACTCCTTTATTCCTTCAAGGATTACTGTTGCTTCAGGTCTCGGACAAGTTACGCTACTTTTTACAATGTACAATATCGTTCACAGACACCCACGCACAGGCGCAGGAATTAATGGGCTTCGCTTCGGGTCCCTGTTTTTTCGTGAGTGGTTTAGTGGGGGGGGGAGGAGGGACGGATAGTACTGTAGAATATAGGTCATTAAATATATATGTATAATAATTGTGTATTGAGTTATATATTGGGTTGTTATTTATTCATAACTTATATTTTTTATTACATATCATTTCCACAGTTCGTAGTTTTTAATTTATACATCTCGCATGAATAATATTATTGTATTTTTATATTATTTATTGCATAGCTTTTAATTTATACAGTTACAGAAAACTCTGTTTGTTTCCTGGGTTCGTCGTTTTAAAGTCCAGTAGGTGTAGAAAGTTATAGTAAAGAGACCACTTGTCAGGATGGAAAACGAACTTTATTGATTCTAGAACTTCGTCGAACAATCAGCTGTGCAAAATTCACAATCACAATCAGGTAGTAATGTGTTTTTAACAATCCGCTTAGATCAGAAGCTCTCACAAATGCTGTATTTCTCATACAAAATAAAACACTTACACAGGCAAAATTTCAGTGGAAATACACGAGGGATACCTCAAACAGTCCCTCAAGACACAGCATTGAAGAATTTACAAACAATACTTTAAAACAAAGCTTAAAAAAGCAAGCAAACTACAGCGCCATTCACAGAGCAAAGCAGCCTACTCATCGGTTGCTGGATAACAGCACACTGAACTGGGGGTCTGTAATGCCTGGATTTAAAAGTGAAGCAGAAGCTACAATGACCTTCTAGAATAATGTATCTCTCGAACATTCCGCATAAAGCGGGACTTTTGATTACGTCATAGAAGAGAAATATTAGGCTATTATGCATGTCAATGCAGAAAAACTAACTTTACAAGCCTCATTGGGAAAATCACGCCAAATGACCAAAATATCAGCAGGCTTGGCGACTTTTGGCGAAATGTTGCCAAATTTGGCGCCAAAAATAAGTCTCCAAAAGTGAGGTTAGCGAAGGCCTACGACCAAAATTTCTTGAGATTTGTAGAAAATGCTACACAAACCAATAGGAAAACCCAAAACTCCGTATCTCACGTTCTACTTGGCCGATTTTGATGCAACAAAAAGCAAAATTTAATTATTTGACGCGTAGAATACGAATTTTAAAACCCCAGAATAGCGGGTTGCCATGAAAATTCGTAACAATACATCTCGCATGAATGAAATTGAATTTTTTTCTGAAGTTGCATAACTTCTTAAGTTGGATACTTGCATACCTTTTATTGTAAGACCAATTGAAAGTTTAATTTTTACGATAAATGCAAAATAAAACCTCGAAATATAATTGCATAGCACTGCATCAGTGCAAGAATTGTATGTGATTGCCATATAATTTGAATATACTGAAAACTAGTGCCTTTTATCAAAATTTATCAGTGGTTCTATAATTTCGCAGGATATTTCAATTCAACACGCCAAAGAAACCGAAAAAAAAATCCTTTCGCCATTTTCAAAACAGAATATAATGCAGATAAGCATACTTTTAAAAATTTCCTGTGCATTTCTCTTCCATTTAAAGAGTTATATTTAAAACCGGTTGTGTTATTGACGTTTTTACCCATTCCCATTCAAAAGACATGATTTAAACACGTTTCGAGCACATAAATATTTGATAAACATCTCTGTTATGAGAGCCGCTCAACGTCATCGCATTCATCAATATCGATCGAAACCTCTTTCATTTGTATGCAGATCTGGAAATCATTTCCAAATTATCCAGTCGAAGGGAGATTCTAACATTTGACTGTGACAAGCAAATATCCATCATCAGAATCCCTTCAGCGCCGGAATAATAATTTCCATTTTGGTTAGAAAGAGATTCATCCTCCTTAGATACGGTTAATAGTATAATGAGGAAACACTTAATGCTTTCATTAAAATTTAAAGATTACGATTTTAATTGCCTATTAAAATTTCACTTTGTGCAAAAGGAGGAGCAAAAGAGCTTAGCGTCTTGGAGAAGCTCTCTCCCTCCTGCCATAACTGTAATGCGAAGGTAATAAACAGAATGAATTCCCATTTTAAATAAAATACAGATTTCTGCATCTTCAAAAAGAAGTGAAATGAAACTTGGCGTAATGGCCTAGTAATAAAGCTTTCATACTTGAAACACTAATTCAAAAGCGTGTTTTATTGAAATAAAACGATGTACAGAAAATATAACTTATGTCTAATATCATGGAAAAGATTATTTTTAAAAAAATATAAAATGCACACTACAGAAGGTGCTCACACATTTTTGTAACCAATTTTATTTTATCCATGAAGTTAAATATTAATTTGAAAATAAAAATGTCATTGGAGTCAAATTGTAATAAGGCTTATTCATCGTCTGCAACATTAAAAATACTCTTTGCTTCAAGATGTCACTGAAAAATATACAATGGATCAAGGGCTATATTTTTGCGCTATCCGAAGAGAAATACTCTTATTCAATTATTAAAAAAAGATGTCAAAATCATGGTTTTAATTATTCTACACGTGAAATAAGTGACATAATTAATATGAAAGGAAATAAACGTCAAAGTTTATATTTCACTGGGGAAAGGGCAAAAAATGCATACCCAACAAAGGTACGTACACCTCTTATTAAATTTAACGTCGCATCTCATGTTTTCAAGGAATTTCCAACTACCCAAAGAACTATCGCAAAATCTTTAAATGTCTCTGTAGGAACTGTGAACAAAATTATAAAACCCAATTTAAAGTTAATCAAAGAAAGAAAAAAAAAAAAAAACTGGATGTACAGCTGCCTGAAAAAAAAGTCCGACTTGCTTTTTATTTCGCCATCGTTCGCCGTACAGCAAAGTTATATACACCATTCGTTTTCAAATAACGCATACTTTAATTTACTATTAATTTAATTTGCATAAGGGGCCGACTTCATATTTAATTATGCATCAACTTCGTTTTTCTCAATGGTAACACTGTATTTTGACTTTATTAAACGAAAGAAAACCTTCAAATTACCCTAAATATAAATTTTCACTAATTTTCTACGATAATTTCCGGAGATATTGAGATTTATTTTTTTGCGCATTTTTAAGGGACTTTCTACAAATTGAAAAGCGCTATTTGTAGGTTCCGAACTTTTCGCCTCTCATTCATTTCGCTCGAGAGAGTTAAAAGAAATAAATGATATTTTCAAGGAAAATATTGTTACCATCTCTCTTAAAGTTTTTTGTACTGAGAATATCAAGGGTAGAATAGAATATTTAGTCTGAGGTCCAAATGACCCGTGAGTTCATAACTTCCTTGGTTCGTACTCATGACTTAAAAGGAAAATGCAAAACGACTGCTCGCGATTTTGAAAATCTTTCTAATTTCGAAATTGTTACTAAGTATTTCCCTTCATGGTTCTCATAGACGGGTGTTGGCAGGAGTGAGAGGCTGTTCTCTGCTCTTCTGACTGCAAGCATAAATGTTACCCAGCTACGGTCGAACTAGAAGAACGGTTTCATGATTGAAAATTTGTTTGAATTTCATGTAAAAAACGTAGTTTATTTTTTTGCTCAGCCAATATTATCACTGTGTTTGTTATTTCACTTTCTTCATTTAATATTATTGTCTACAATGGGCAATATTCTTATAAGACTTTTGGTGGTACTTTAATTTATTGTCAGATGAAAATTTAGACAGAAAAACGTGATTTTGAATGTTTTTTGAATGTTTGAGAAAATATGAAGTCCAAAGACCTAATGTTTCCAATGTTAAAAAAAGGTCAAATTCATGCCTGGAATGTTGAGGTTGTTAGTCTTTCAGAAATAGGATGTTGTGTATTAGAAGACATATACATCTACTGCATCTAATTCTATACCAGGAAAATATTTTATTTGGGGGAATATGATAGCGGACGCAACAATAGAAGCTTTATAGAATCACCATCAAACTCTAAAAACCTTTAATTTATTTGCTTCAAAATTTTATTTTTTTTAATACCGCTATCTTTTACTGTGTTTTGCGCAAAAGAAATTTAATTTACGCTTATTTTAAGCAGTTTTCAAAAAAATTGTCACTTAATAAATTTCTATATGGTCCCTTAACTCATGAAAATAACACATTTTATTTAATATAAATTAAACTACCGAACGTAAAAATTTGAAATTTTGCACAGCCATGTAATATTACTTTCTGCATCTATTTCCATCGAAATTTGGCTGGGCCGCTATTCATAACTTTTTTAGTATTAATTTAATAATTCATAATAATATTTTATTAAAAAATCATAATAATAGTGATTTATGTTTGGGTCGTTTCGTTCTAATAATACGAATAAAAATCAGCTTCTTATTATCAATATTATATGAGATATGATTTAAAGTATGAAAAAATATTTTAACATATGGGGAGGGGGATTTTAGGTGCTCATAACTCACCCATTTTCGGTTCAAATTTATTGAAAATGAGTATCCGGGGTTAAAATGAGCTAAATTTTTGAAATATGAAGTGAAATCTAGGGGTTGCTATTGGGAAAAAAAAAGTTGGTGTGAATTTTAATATGTAGATGGCCCCTTATGTAATTTTTATGCATAGCAAATTAAAGTGTACGTCAATCGTAAACGATTGGTATCTGTAACTTTGCTGTACGACGATCGACGGCCGAAAAAAGTACAAGTGGGACATTTTTTCCCGCAGCTGTACATCTCCTAACGCCGAAACATGTTTCTCAGCGTAAGACAAAGTGTTGATTGTTGTATTAAAATTATTTGGCGAGTGAAAAATGGAAATTTGTAGTTAAAATTGATGAAGATTAGCTACATTTATCCGACTGCAATTGAAAAAGATCGATTTACTACCGCAAAAGACGAGGAAAAGACTTAACAAGTTAGTTTAGAGAAAACAAGGAAAGTTTTTCTAAAGATTTTATGGTTATTACTGGATTTTCTTATAACGGAAAACTTACAATAAGGAAAGTAGAAAAAAATGTCAAAATTAATTCGGATTACTATCAGAAGTATTTTTAACACCTTTTTTTAAAGAAGAAATTCCATCTATTTATCCAAAAAATCTTCACTGTGTTAAGTTCCATCAGGATAAAGCTCTAAGTCGTACCTCTAAATCTACTGCTCTATTATTTGATAAAATGAGAAATTAAACTGGAATTGAAGCTATTCCCTTTAAATGCATCCCAACTAAGTCCCCTGACGTGTCTCTAATGGATTACTGTGCATTTGGACTTTTGAAACAAGCTCTTTATAAGCGGCATCCCGAAATACTGGGTGGACTCTGGCAGATTGTGAAGGAGGAGTGGAACAATATCAGCCGTGATATTTTAAGAAAAGGACATTTATCTTGGAAATCAAGATGTAATATGATAGTTTTAAAAAAAGGGCTGTCAGATTGAACAAATTAGAAAATAAAATTGTTATATTTATTTCTATATATATCTTTACAAAATCGTTACAAAAATGTGTGAACACCTATTTACATTCCGTAACTGAATTTTTTAAGATGAAATTTCATGTATTAGTATTTTGCAGTGTTTTTTTTTTAATTTCAGGTGTCATAACTAAACTAAAGGGTCCCACCATGGCAGAGTGGATAAGGCATTGAACATGGTAGGTGACTGAGGTGTGAAGGTCCAGCGTTCAAGCCCAATGCGCAGCTGTCAATCCAATGGTCTGACGTTTTTAGCGGTTTTCTCCTAATGTAACGTACATACACATTAGAAAGACTTAAAAAGTGATCCGCCTAGGGCACTACCCCTCTTAGGCAAATGCCTCTTGCTTAGGCTTGCCATAACAAACGAACAAACAAAGCTATAATTGCAGTATTACGTAACTGGATGCATAATAGTGCCTCTAATTATAGTATTTGAAAAAAATAATTGTTTCACTATAGTATTTCTGACATGTTATTTTCAATCTCCCTTTGAAAGAAAATGACACATCAGCTTGTAAGAAATCAGCCAGTAGAACGAGAAAAGCAAGATCAGCAGCTGATCGGTGGTTTCTTACGGAATCCTGAAAAAATTCACAGGTAACAGATAAAAAGAATTAACTTGGCCGGTCGTCCGCCGATCACTTAATCTTTTCTGTTTACCAACAGAATAACCAACAGGAGCCAATTGGTTACGAAAATCTGTTTAAAATATAAACTACTGGTGCTGCCATCTGGTGATATCCATTTCAGCCAAATTTATAATACCTTAAAGCAAAACCGGAAAATTTCAGCGCAGACGAGGAATTTCTAAACCACCATACAACACAACATTTATTGAGAGGAAGTAAAGAATAGAGTTAATATTAAATGAAATTTGAAAATTAGAATTTTAGCAATGTGCTTTAAGAAAGGAAAAAAATAATATCACTAATGAACTAATGCGTAAAACAAACCTTTGGAACTCTTTTTTTCAGAATTCATGGAAAAATCAGGATGCAACTAGATATTTTCTTACATATTTAAAAAATAAATTTTGTAGGGCAATTTTTTGCTATTAATAAACATATGAAAGTTCAACGAAGTTCGATCCATTACATCCACGAACATAAATGTGAACAAAATGTTAGTTTTTTTTTTTTTTTTTTTTCAAACATCTGTGGGAATTTATAAAATCATGCAAACAACCAATGCTGTTGAATGCTTCTTTAAACGTGAAAATACAACATAGAATTAAATCAAATGCAGGTAGAAGAAATTTTAGGGAAAAAAAAAACTCAACTGGGCGACCTGATGTGCCCTACTACGGCCATATAGCTGCAGTTTCAGATACGAAATTGAACGTACATTTTGCTTAAGTGAAGCTGCTCATGTAGACCTGTTCTAAACATGAATAAAAAATTTTCTGTTGGCTATTAGATATGCCGATTTCTTTACTACGAATATGTGAAAGGCCCGGTTGGAACGCTTAAACATCGAGAAACCTGTTTTATGATGGAAAATTTATGGTAAACCCAGCTTAGATTACAGCCGTTTACTTACTTAAAAATGTATATTAAGTAATAAGTCAAATATTCTGATAACAAAATAGCATTTTATTCGAATATAATACAACACTAAATGCACATTTTTGCTGTTTACGTGCTTCTGATTATATAATAGTTTTTGCTCTATGCTGTTATATATAAAGTATAGGAAACAAATCAGCTTTAAGTTATTCGTAATATTTTACCTCACTCCGTTCATAACCACTCACAGTGCCGAAGAACTAAACGTTTTCAGCAAAAGCAATAAACATTAAACTAATAAATTTACAAAATCGTTGGTTTCTGGAATTTGTGTTTTTCTTGTAAATATCTATAACTTTAAGTTAAAGGGATAATTCCATGATTTCTGATAGTTTATGGTATATTCACATACTATCCTAACTAATATTATAAATGCAAAAGTGAGTTTGTTTGTTTGTTTATGACGCTATCACGCCTAAACAGCTGAATCGATTAGGATGCATTTTGGTTTAGATTTAGATGGGACCCTGGAGAAGGTTATAGGCTACTTAGAATTTTAGATTTTTAATTATTTCTTTAATTATTAATTAAAAACCCTTTTTTACGTTGCCATGCTTGGCGAGTTTCGCCGGTATCATATGATCCATGTTTTGAGCTAACAAGAATGCTATTACTTCAATAAAGAAGCACGCGCATCTGAAAAACATTAAGTAATGCGGAAATTATGCCAGCTTTATGCCAAATCTATCTATCTCTAATGATAAAAATGAATGTCCTCCAGACAGATTTACAGAAAGCAGATCTTTGAAAATTTCAGCATGCCTGGACGCATGACTTCGGTAAAGTGTACCTGAGGCTCGGAAATTTTAATTACTTTTCTAACTATTAATTAAAAACCGTTTTATCACCCATACAAAATGATTTATGCTTTTGAAATAAAGCAGAAATTCTATTTGCAAAATCACATGCGTTTGGAAAACATAAATAAGTGGAAAAACTGTATTATCCCGACGATCCGCCAAGACGAGCGATTTTTTGCCGAGATAAATGCCGGGCTCATGAAATTATTAATGGTTTTGAATACGTTTGGCATCTCATTTGACGAAAAAACAGTTTGGCGGGAATGACCGCCCGGATAATAGGTAAGTACCAAGAAAAGTCCAGATGTGTTTCTTAAAGTTCGTAAATTTCCAAATCCTACAAATAATATAAATGTGTACGATTATGTGTTTCGATGTTTTCGACTGAATCACACAAAAATGGTTGGAAAAATTTGTAATGAAGATAGTTTATGCCCTGGATTAACATACAGGCAACCTTTCAAGCATATAGCATAAATAATTCTTTTACAAAGAGACTCAAAATAATGCTAATGCATTGCGCTCTATGGAAATTTTGTAGCTACTAAACCGATTTTAAAACTTTCTTCACTGATTGAAATTCCTAGGCCTATATGGTCCTAGGCCTATATGGTCCTAAGCCTATATGATCCTAGGCCTATAGGGTCCTAGGCGTATATGGGCAATAACTGTGTGTGGGATTTTCTAAGGTATCCTAGCCCGTATTTTCACGAGGTTTTTGAAAAAAATGCGGAAAACTGCGAGCGGTTAGGTCGGCAGGTGCGACCGGGGTTTGAACCTGGCACCTTCCACCTTCAAGTTTTGAGAGCAGAACCTCTTAGACACTGGGGGGACCCTGAGTGTTATAGGCTACCTTTTATGCATATATCACAAATAGTTCTTTTACAGGGATACTCATAAGAATTACATCACGCTCTATGTGTTTCTCTGTAAGTACTGAACCGATTCCAAAACTTTTTTCACTGATAGTAAGCTGCACTATTCTTGAGTATTATAGGCTAAAATTCATGCATGTAGCGCAAATAGTTCCTTTAAAGGAACACTCATAATAATTCTAATACATTACGCTCTATGGGCATCTCTGTAACTATAGAACCGATTCTAAAACTTTTTCGCTAATAGAAAGCTGCACTATTCCTGATTAACATGGGCAAAATTCATGCATATAGCATATATATTTCTTTTACAAGAACACTCAAAACAGTTCGCAAATACTGTCGTAACTATCTCTATTCGCCAAATGCCTGAAAAAAATCTAAATTTAGTATACTCTCTTATTTTAACTGAAGTATACTACCATGCATTATACTTCATTTAAAATAAGTAAAAAGTAAATAATATATAAATAAAGTTTCTTTAGTCGCAAACATATTTGTTATTTAAACATGCTTCGTTTCTCTCGGGACCTAATTCTAAAGCCGACGCGGACGAAGTCGCGGGTAGCCGCTAGTGTATATATATATTAGGGTGATTCATATAAGACCAAGCATTTTTTTTTTACTCTTAACCCCTAAAACGGATCTATTTCACTAGGAAATAGATCAGGATTTAAAACAAAATAACCGATATTTAACGGGTCGCTACCGACTTTAGAAATTTCAGAAATGAAACAAAAACAATAAATTTTTAATAAGAATTCATTACAATCAGAACACAATTTTATGGATGAAAATATTATCAACAATGCTCAAACCCCTGCTGTTTCTAAGTAGAAAGAAAAAAAGTTATTTAAAATTTGCCTTATTCAAGTTGGGGTTTCTCTGTAAATAATTCTTAACTAACAACATCAAGTACGGCTTCTGTTCCTCATCGTTCGTTTGTGATTTATTGTATTCTCCCATCAAAGCAACAGCAGGCTTTGCTGTATCCTATACCACTCTCATGTTTTGTACGATTTCTTTAGCCAACCATTAGCTTTCTACATCCCGTAGCCAGGCCCAACGAGAAGGGGGGGGGGCAGACGGGGCACTGCCCCGGGGCCCGTCGAACTAGAGGGGGTCCGTGAAGTTTCAAAATGCACTACAAATTTCCTTTCTACATCTTTACTTTTAAAAAATTACTTTAAAAAATCACAGCCCAACGCAGTGCCGGTCCTTAGCTATTTTTCTAAGTGGTGCAAAATACAAAAATGCGCCCCCTTCCTCACACATGCAGCTAGAAAAATCAATTAAAGCCCCTGGATTTATTGAACATGCTAACAGAATATAAACTGAACGATCTTTTTCCAAATGTTTGCATTGCCCTTAGGGTATTTTTAACCATTCCAGCAACGGTATGCTGCTGAACGATCATTCAGCAAATTGAAACTCATAAAAAATTTCTTAAGATCAACCATGTCTCAAGAACGACTTGTAGACAGCACGAAGCATCGAATCTGACATTGCCAGAACTAATAATTTTGATGATGTTATACGAAATTTTGCAAGTAAAAAGGCACGAAAAGCCATTATTAAAATTAAATAATAAATATGCTAATTATACCATTTATATATATTTTTAACCTTCAAGCATGAATAAAAAATAGCTAAATATGAAGATTTCCTTACCCATTCTTTTCTTTTAGCATTGTATATAAAAATCACTAAAAGAAAAAATATAATTTTCGAAACTGTGTGTTTAACTATAGCAAAATATGAACTGATGCATTTACAGATAAATAACACACTGTTGGTGAAGGTGATTTGCAACACATGTTAGACAGCGAGGGTGGTAAGGCAAAGGAAGATTTTGGAATCTGGTTATAAAAATACCGTAATGATACTTCATTTTTTTATATTTTTTATAATTCATTATTACAGATTGTAAATACTATTATTAAAATTATAATTTATCCAAGAATAAAAATGACCCCACAATATTAACTTTTTTATTTTTAATAACTACTTTTAAAGTAAAATTGGGCAGAATTTAAAATATATTTCTTGAGGCAAAAACAAGTTGGGGAGGGGGGGCCCGGGAACATTTCTGTCCCAGCTTATAAAATTTCTCTCGGAGGCCCTGCCCGTAGCTCAGGATCTTTTTGGGCGAACTCGATATGCCTCTCATGTCCAAATATTTCATTGCATTTGTTCTACCGAAATGTTCGATATTTTGGTTTGGGATTGCGTCATATCCCAATGTTGCACTTTTAAGACAGTTTTCCAACTCTTTCTTCTTCAGTGCTAAAGTCATTTTATGTTTTGTTTCAGTCGGAACCCGTTTATGAAAAAATGTTAAAGCAACCAGCTCGACAGAAAGACACCAAAGATGACCTAACATCTTCTTTACGGCAACTTTGACTAAAACTGTATTATGTTTTTCGAACTCAACTTGAAAGTTTTTAAAATTCTGCAGGTTATTTGCTGGTGCAATGTAAGCCAATCGCACTGTAAACCAGTATTTTGCATAAACGAGTGCAACGATCAAACAGATATCATAATGATCTTAATTTTTTTTAATTGTGATCTGAAGCTTGTGCTTTCAAAGAAACATTTTGAATGCAACATACACTTTTTGCCATCCAAAGTGCATTGTGCCTGTGCATTCCAGCAGGGGCTTTGAATGAAATACCGATTTCAGGAAAGAAAGTTAATGATCAAATGAAGGAACTCTTTGTAATCTTCATGAGGCTGAAATTGTTGTTGATTCTCAGCATGAGCAATTTATATATGTCTTGCTGGACAGCTGGAAAGTCTAGTAGCTGATACTACGGCAACTTCAATAATGATTTCTAGGATGTGATGCCGACAAGGGAATCAATTCACTTATATTTGAACTTTTTGTTTTAAAGGAATACTGGCTCCGTTTATTCATACTGTATTAGATGCTGTTCGATCGAAGCACATGCATATTACTTTATCATGTAAGGTCCACTATAAAATTATCTCAAAAATAGCAGACGCCGTGGCTTCCCTTTCGCTGTCTTAAGCTTGGCAATGACCGAGAACTGGTCGACACCTTTACCTGACACCAATAGCTTGGTAGACTATCTATTATTTTATGTCCCGTAATGCCCTCGAGCATCTTTCCATCCCAGCGCAAAGTAAGCACTTTGTATTTGAAAATTTATAGACACAAAAGCTGCTTTCTAATATCCTTGGCGACGTATCGAAAAGTGTCTAACATTATATTTTGACCTATTACACCCCAGGTTTATGAGTTTTCAGGCCAAAACAGCTGTTTTTCGGTCTCTCAATTAGCGACATTAAGACTATTATCTAAATTACAATCTAGGATTCTATTTCGGCTTCGCGTTCCCATGGTCGCGAAAAATCTTTGCATTCAGAGGGTCCTGACAGATTAAAATCAGGACAAATTAGAATTTTTTTTCTTTTCGTGAGGTGGGAGATGTCTAAACTATGGACGCCTGCTTGATACAGGGTTGGTCAGCAGCAGAGAAGTGAGCAAGAGTTAGGAAGCATGTAGACTCAAAAGTGCGCTATTGCAGCTAATGCTTTAATTTTGAGAATCCTTAGCGACCTTTAAATGTCAATTAAAAATTCCGAAATTAATAACTAATTCATAGTTTAAAGTAGGTAGAATGATGTTACGTGTTCAGGGTTAAAAAAAAAAAAAACTCAGAAAATTTATGAATCGCCCTAATACATATACAGTGATTCGCTACCAGACTGACAAACTTGCAGGGTATGTAAGGGGTACAGAGACGGTTAGTGCGGGGTCTGAAACGTCGTCTTCATGCACCTGTTAATAATCACTTTAGAAGTGTTTAATCGATAATAAACTTCCTGACCATGGTTTTTCAGAAACTAATCCCTCTTTCCGATTGCATGTGATAAAAATTGTTTTTTCAGTATTGTTTCCTTCATTACATTGATGAAATTGTCTGAGGAAAGCCCATTGTTTATGAAACTTGGTTAAGAAATTAGACGTTCACTTCAACACTTATTCCAAAGTGATTATTAACAGATGTCCCCGACCACACATTGCTATGTGATTCTCAATCCTCTCTGTACTCCCTACAGCCCCTGCAAGTTTGTCAGTCTGGCAGCGATATATATATATATATATATATATATATATATATATATATATATATATATATATTATGTCAAGGATAAAAATTCTCTTTAAATAAGGATGAACATTGTATAGAAATATCAGATGTTTAAATACACACAATTTTTAAATTCTTTTCTGATCCCATGTGTAGCTTTATTCTCTTCCTCTCATTAATAAATTATTTTTAAGTGTA
Organism: Cheiracanthium punctorium; assembly: GCA_038373885.1. Taxonomy (NCBI): domain Eukaryota; kingdom Metazoa; phylum Arthropoda; class Arachnida; order Araneae; family Cheiracanthiidae; genus Cheiracanthium; species Cheiracanthium punctorium. The sequence continues at coordinate 522,698 of JAWZYV010005881.1, read as the reverse complement.
GATGTTTTTCATCGCTGAAAAAGTTTTACCAAAAATTAATAATAAAAAATTATCCTTTCCTAAGTAAGAAATATTAAGGCATAAACCTCCAAGTTAAAAATTATTTAATCCTCTTGCGAGATAACATGACCTACTTAAAATTTTCACCACATGAACAGTACGCAACTTCGAAACATGTTATTAACGACGAAAATAACAAATAGTCTTTTACGACAAGCGTGCCAGAAAATTTATTTATCGATTTCCCCAAATCGATATAACAATAAGTTTTAGCCATATGAAAATGAGATTTTCTTTCTTATATCGGAACGGTGAAGTTTTAGTTGCATTACTGCTGCTTTTACAACAGCGGATTAAATACCCAATATTGAAGTTTCTATTTGAATAGGAAATGCTTTCTGGTTCAGTATACGATTCAAAACAAGCCATTCTCCTTGCACTAGATATTGATAAGCGTTTTGTAATTTAAAAGTTAAAGTATAAATACAGCTAGAGGAAATCACGTTACAGAAATTGATTTGAAATATTTAGAAAAAAATATTTCCGGTATACATAACGTGGAGTTAGATATAATTTTTCAGTAAATTTTCATCAACTTATCATTTGCGTTTATTTGGATGTTTAAAATAACGTATGCCGTAAAATAATAGAGGTATAAGAATGATTATGTAATAAATTATGGTGGCATGCTAAGAATCTGATCAATAAGAATATTAAACCCTAGACATGATTTACAATTAGAATTTTACGATTTACATGCACTGAAGAATGCATTGCTCAAAATAATGAGCACAATACTGCAAATACCGCTGAATTTTTTAACCTGTAGCTTTAACTTTAATCGTGTTATAAAGTAAATCAACATAATATTTAAAAAAAATATATAACATAAAATTTATTCTATGTACATACTTTATTCTCTTCTCTCAAGGATCTTATTTCAACTGAAAACTGTGGTGTTTACTATGTTGATTAAGGATCTCATGATTGTGTTATGAAAAGAATTACGTGTTTCGAAGCATGGGCTTTCCAACCTTCTATTGCTTCACATTGTTGGCATTGCAATCATCATTTTTATTTTCTGATGCTAAGATCTTCTACCCTCTTCAGATTTCATCCCATTTGATTTTTTGGAAGGTTTTTTTTTTTCATTTCCGAGAATTTGAAGCATCTTTTGAACGACAATTCTTCTATTTCTTTTATTCATTCGCACTGGGAACAGTTGTTCTAAGGATTTATTTACTTTTTCTCGATCCCCTCTTTCACTTTTTTATTATTTTATTTTTTTCTCTAATAACGTTGAATTAAAAAAAAAAGTTGTCATGGTTATAAAAATATAAATTTAAATTCAAAAAGTTTATTTATGATTTTTGCTATTGTTACAGTTCTGCTTCTTATTGGTTTTTTTATGTATCTATTTTATGCAATTTGCTTTTCTTCTTTATTTATTTATTTGTTCGGTATTTCATTTAATTTTTTTATTCTATCTTTTATCTTTTATCTACCGTCTTTCACTTTTCTCTATATCTTATTATCTCTCGTTTCTTACCTTTTCCTTCCTCAGATTGGCAACTCGCTCTTCGAGTTTGTTCTCTGTTTGTATTTTTTAGCCCCCAATCGCAGTCTGTGAATGGAATTCTTCTGTTGTTTACGAAGATCGATCACGTGTACCTTTTAATAAGTACCCTTTTCGTTTGTTATTGAAGTTTATTTTTTTTCAGCTAAAAATATAATTTACGTTGTTTAATAAAGATTTTACCTAAATTTAATAAAGACACCTCAATGGATATACATGACGAATTCCAAGTTAATATATATATGTATTATTTTAGAATTGGTACCTCAGTAAAATCCACTCACACATAATTACATTCTTTTTCTTTTTTATCCGCCATTTAATTTAAAAAAATATATTAAACACATGATTCTAATAATCTGCGCACAAGACTATATCTATTTTAAAAATAGGACATATGAAAGAATTTAGAAGTGAGTGAAACATATTTTATATTTCTAAGTCATTCTTAATATATGGCAGAATACCATCATGGCATTTGAACTATTCAGCTAATGGGGAAAAAAATCTTGCAAATATTTTAAACTGTCAGTGAATAAAAGGAGAATGTAGTAATACTATAAAGTGCCACGGGCTGTTCATTTTATTTTATTTTATTTTACGTGGACGCTTTCAAATGGAAACTAAATAAAATATTTATCCTTTCCAAATATTGACGTTTTTACCATGACATTGTGAGTGGGAGAAAGGAAGTTGTATTGACATACCTGAAATAGTTCAAGGTCTTCATGCAAAGTCTCATTCCTGGGAGAGGTGTGATATTCAGTGACTTTGGCAATGTATGAATTCATGTCACGTTATTCTGGTTTAGGAGAGAGGACATAAATGATAGAAAATTTTAGTTTCTAAATCCGGCAGAAGTTTATAAATAATACTCATATTTAACTTTAGCCAGAAATTTTAAATATAAGTATTCAGCGTTTTAAATGTTGTTTCAAAATGTCTCTAAAAAGACAACAATAATGTAGTAAAAAGTTTAAACTAAAAAAAAAAGATGCTTTGTTGAAAGATTAATTTATTTTTAAATATAAATTACTGAATTCGTAACTGATATTTTGGGCCTTAAAATTTGCACTCAACGAAGACTTTCTTTCCAATGACTGCAAGGTTAAAACGATATCTGCCTGAATCATTCAGTGAATATTTTGTTCTACTAATACGATTTTTTAAAAATAAATATGCATTCGACGAAATTTATAAATTTATTAATTCATTTTCCTGAAAAGGATTGATATGTGTAAACTGCCGTTAAAAAGACAAAAATGTTTTTTTATTTGTTTCACAGAACCATTTTTTCTATTTATGTTAAAATATATATCGTTCTAATTATGTTGTTGTGATATATTAATTTTAATTGCATAATCTTTTAAATATTTTAAATGCTATTTACACAATATTAAACCTCTTTATATATGTAACCTCTTTATATATATATACCTCTTTATATATTCCCATTTTTTAAAAAAAATATCTAGCATGATGGGAGTTATGAAATACAAATGTTAGATAAAATAACTTTATAATTTTATAAATGAAATAGGATATATTATGTTAATACTTAACCAGTAGAATATTTTGTAACTAAGAAGGTTATTATGTTACGCGCTATCAGGCAAAATATTCACTGTTTTAATGAAATCTTTAATACGAAAGTATTATTATTTATAAATGATGTTGCATTTTTTGAACAAATTGTATCATTTTATTAAAAATGTAACACTTTAAATAAGCCATAAAAATGATTAAAAAAACTAATTCAAATTCAATATCTACTTGCATTTAATTTTAAATACGTAGAGTTCCAAAAAATTGTTTAAAGATAAACTATATTACTATGCGTATTTTCCTTTCAAAAAACATTTTGCAATACAAGAAGTCTTAAAATAAGAATTATTTTGTAAGTTACTTAAAATAAGAATTATTTTATAAGTAAGTTTGTTGTTGAGTAATGTTTAATTTAATCATAATAGAACTTTGCTTTCAATGTGATAGGTTAAGATTTTGAACATATTTCCATGACTGAAATGAGAAAAGTGCCTTTAGTTTATGTAGATTCTCTGATTAAAAGGAAATAATAAAATAATTTTAATCCATCGCCTTATCTTAACGAAGGATATTTTTTTCTCAAAATAACTGGCATACATAAAGCTATGCGTAACATCTAAACTAAATTTTCTGGTTATTTAAAGCGTTTCACACCTTGAATAATATTGACAAATCAAGCTAAAGTTTACTTATTTATTTTTATTTTATTTATTCATTTTTTTCTACAAAAAATTGGCGTATTTATTAATTTAAACAAGCGTCCGGAATTATAAAGAACGGAATTAATGGAATAATTAAAGTAACATTGCATAGTTAAGTATGCATCATTGCTTTAACTGTTATTATCAAATTTTTAAATTCAAATTTGTAATGGCAGTTGAGGAAATGTGAGACAAGTTTTAATTCAATTGTATAAAGTAGAAAAGGAACGACTTTCCGTTGAAATTTTAACAATTATGAATACTAAAGTAACAAATAAAAGATAAATTAATATAATTTTTCTTATAAGCAGACAGATGCGCCATATAATTCAAAAATAATAGATATAATATTTTGAAATTCTAAATCTTAGATGTACATGTTCTTATTTCACCACGGCGAGATGGAATATTTTGTGGTGTTAAATATGCCAATCTGATGAGGATTTTGCGGAAATTAAATATACATGGAAAACTTTCTTAATGGCACCCATAATGGGAAATGATTATCTTTTATGATAATGCGTAAATTGCAAACAATCACCATAGAAAAAAAAAAAAGATCCCACTGGTGCAAAATATCTAAGCTGTTCCTTTGAATTGAGCTTTAAAGAGAGAGAAACGAATATTAGTATTAATATAAGTAATAGATAGTGTAAGTAATAGTTAGTATTTGTAGTTTTTTTAGGATAATATGAATTAGACACAGTATACCACGTTAAAAATATTTCATGAAATTAGAAGTTATCTATTCATTCTTACAACTGTCTAAACAAAAGTAATCCTTAGTTGCGTTAATATATCCGGCAGTATTTTCAACAGTAGAGATAACCTGAACTTTTTTTTGAGATTCTGTGTTGTCACAGGTATTTATTATCATACTATAGGAAAATGTTCGCTTCTCCCCTTACAAAGAGCGGGTAAGCAACTAGCAAATGCATATGCACATACCTAACATTAAAATATCTAAACGGAAAGATAACAAAATCTAAGAAATAATTTAGATCGAGTATAAGAAATCAACATTTGAGTTTCTGTATCCGGTAAGAGAATTTTCTCACCAACATGTTTTATATGGTAGAGATTTTTTTTTTCTAACGAGTGGGTACTTTGCCGAATAGGCATTGTCCCTGACAGCGGCCCGAAGGTGTTGGCCACTTTATTATGGGGGCGCCTGGTAGGTGGACCAACGTCGCCCCCTATGAAGGGACGGAAATGACAACCACGCCCAGTCGGGGATCGAACCCCGGCCGCCGGGAGTTGAACCCGATACCAGAGTACAGTGCTTTACCCACCATACAACTCGGTCGGCTTACATAGAGATCATATTATATAATCCTTTAATTTAACTGATTCTTTATGTCACAATATGAAATGGAATAGTTTTAAACACAGAATTCCTAACAAGGACTATAATGAAAAACTAAAACTGTCTTGCATATTGTGACCTGCAGAATTGAAGCTCGCGTGACTTCATTTAACTCAACCAAGAAATGGTAGAGCGAGAAATCGATAGGAAGTATATCGAATTCCCTCATAAGTGGCGTCATCTCTTGCTGCTGACAGTGGTGAAACTTTTAAATCAATAATTAATAATATTCAAGTTTCAGGTTTGTTCAATATCTATATTGTTTCTCTCAAAAACAGCATTAGAAAGGATTGCTGATATTATGAAAAATGCTTATCCCCGTGGCATCAATTTTAATAAAAATCAAAAGAAAATCCTTCAGGAAAAAAGAAATAGATTTAATAGTAAACTTATGCATGCTTTTTATAAAGAGAGAAAAAAAAAACGTCAGTAGAAAATGCTGAATATTACTGGTGCCATTCTGAAATTTGGTCATATATTTAGTTTTCATAAATATATGTTTATTTATAATAAAATTAGTAATTAAAATTTGGTGTATTCTAAAAAGAATAATCCATCCAGAAACCTCGTTAGATTAATATTCGCCATTTAAGTACAAACAATATGAAAATGCTTTAAGAGCAATACAAAACAATTAAAAAAAAAGATACATGCAAGTGATATTAAACGAAATGTGTAAATACTGTATGAAAAGGTTGATATGCTGATATTTACTTTTCTTCCATATACATTTAAAATTCATCCAATTAAATAATGGCAGTGAATCATTTTTATGAAAATAAACACTCAAAAAACTGGTGTTATATGATAAAATAAATAAAAACTTTGTGAAAAAAACACATTTGAACACATTTGAAAGACATTTGAAGTAACCTTTTATGTGTGTTTTTTTACACAAAGTTTTTATTTATTTTGAATCATTTTTATATTAATTTCTAGTATTTTACAGAGAATGAAATTAATATTTATCGGCATATATTTGTTTTGAACATTTTACAGAAAAAAAAAACAAAGTTCAACAAACTGTTATATTACGCAACAAGCGAGGGAATTTCAAATGGAAACGGATTTTTTACAGGTGAATTTTAAAAGTAAAGGGTAACAAAGCATAACATTTTTGTTTGGGAAGCAGGGGCAGTAAATCTTCATCCAATCCTTCCCTTTGGAAGAATTCTAAGACAAATAAATGTGTCAGACTTCTTGATGGGTGTCACGCGATATGGGAAAGGATTCAGTCCTAGAATAAACATGTCAAAAAACCAATATAAATTTTAAGACTTCAGTCATTTTTCACAATATAACTTTCTAGGTGTCAAAACCTAAGCTAAACATGTTGAGTGTGCATGTGCAACCAGATGACAGTTTAAGTACACGCTTTTGATTATTCATCAGTTTCATTGAAACGTTTTAGAAATGTATTTATTGGCCTGGAGTAAGTGCGCTTATTTTATGTTCGTAAAGTCATTCATAAACGGAATTATATTTATGGTAATAAAACCGGATTAATATACACATGCGCATGAAAATATTCTAACATTTCACTAAATATTGCAGCAATTTTTTAATACTATTGCAATCGGAGTCAATCTCAATTTGAATATTTTTAGTTGCATTGCACTTGTGAAATTTTTAATAGATATTTACACAATTTGCTATAAAAAGCTTATGTATATATATATATATATATATATATATATATATATATATATATATATATATATATATATATATATATATATATATATATATATGAGCACCCTGAATATAGCGTAATAAAATCGTTTCAAAATATTGAATTTTACTAAGGATATTTTGATACATACCTTTGTCGTCATTAGCGGAGTGCCGTAATAACCGGAGATGCATAAGCGCAAAATTAGCCAATTGTACAAAATCAGGACTTTGGACAATTAATGGTGATACCTGGATGTCGGGATAACGAGGTAAGACTGTATAAATTTACTAAACACAATTACTAAAAAATACACATTTCTAACAGATAAAGAAATTCTATCCCCATATGCATATCTCAGCAAGAATTAGTCGTACTCTAACTGATAATTTATTTTGGCAGTGAAATAAATTAAACTATGTTTTCCTTTTAATCTATTACTCTTTGTATCATTCAGTTAGTGAAAAAAAAGAAACTGGTAAATATAAGAAAAATACTTTTGCAGCATCCAATAAAATATGACAAGTAGTTTTTATATTTAAAAAAACCACCATTAATAGCTCTTGGAAGCAAAGAATAATTACAATGCAAAAAATTCCGACTTTTCTTTCAATAATGAAACAACGTAATTTTTTTTTTAAACAATTTGAGGAATTTATTTTAATGTGAGAGTGTGCGTGTGCTTATTTAACTTTGTGTGTTATAAAAATTTCATTAAGTTTTATAAAAGGGAAATAAGTAAATGGGAATAAATGTGATATAGAAGAGCGGCAATAAAAATAAGATTATTTTTTTCACACAGAAAATCAAACTGAAAAAAAAACGAATCTACCAGTATTTGCATATAGTTATTTATACTTTTGTAACAATAGGGTTTCAAACTTAATAAAAATTTTGGGGAATAATTTCGGCACAAAATTTGAAGAAATTTGTCTCAAATTTTGACATTGCCTCAGTGTGTGGTTTGTTTTTCCGCATGGCAACATTAATAAGCTATCAACTATGAGAAAGATAAAGAAATTTGCCTTTAAAGAAATCTTGCCGCTTCCAAGAATGTCCTCAGAAGGTACAAAAGTAGAGCAGGTCGGCCGAAGTTCCGCCATTTATAGTCGAGCAAGTGTCAAAACGCGCATAAAATCATCGGATTTCGGGGCCGTTTTCTGAAGCAGTTAGTGAAAGCTCACTGTATCCATACATCTATAAGTAAATTGTAGTACTTACTTATAGATCTATGGAAGTTGTTCAGCAGCTTCAGGTTTGCTCGGAATTCCAAAGAGTGTGTTGTATCTGGAGTGTTTCTTACTGTACAGGAATTATTCTTTTTGTGGAAGCTGTTTTTATTTTCTCAACTGACAGCTATTTATAGAAATTTTTCTTATACAGGGTTGTCCAAATTAAACTTCCCCAACTCAGAGGCCTGTGCAGGATGTTGTACGAGTCATAATGGGATGAAATTTTGAAAACAGACACTTCAGATCACGCGCTCGTGATTTATTTTTAAAAAAAATATTAGTACAAGAAGTTGCCGATAGGTGGCGCTGTAACACTAGTAATTTGCATATTGCAATAACGTGATTTGCAGAAATAAAGCTTCTGAGCAACGTATCCAAAAGACGAGCCCTACAAAAGTGGAAGACAGGCGCTGCACAGGCAGTTGTTTCCAGCTCGCTGATGCACAGTGGCGACTTTGAAAGACAAAGCTTAGTGAGACTAAATTAGTGAAACTTTTCTACCAAAATGACGAGAACTCCTGTGCTGCGATAAGAGCATTCCGTCGGCTAAAGAACTTACGTCGAGGACCAATGACACCACGCGCTTTACGAGGCATGATAAAGAAGTTCGAAAGAACCGGACAGCTGGGAATTTTACCAGGTAAAGGACGGCATGTTGTGGATCTGCACGCAGACGTTGCTTTGGCGGTCACGTTTCAAGACGTTGCTTTGGCGGTCGTGGACGCCGCTAGCCAATCGCCACATGGTGTTGTCAGTGCGCCAACTGTTTCTCGTGCTGTTGAACACCTGTAGAACGACTTGTTGATCTGCAGCGCCACCTATTGGCAACTTCTTGTACTAATAATTTATTTTTAATAAATTACGAGCGCGTGATCTGAACTTTCTGCTTTCAAAATTTCATCACATTATGACCCATACAACATCCTGCACAGGCCTTTGAGTTGAGGAAGTTTAATTTGGACAACCATGTAGATTAGCGTCGACGCTTCGACGGGCTTTTGGAAGCAAAAAGTTCCTGATTACCTTCTAACCACTTGACTAATTACTGGAGCCTTCGACACACTTTAAGCTCTAAACATATTCACATCCATAAGTACCTTTCAGTTTTGAGATACTTAAAAAGTAATAATAAGGAAACGAAAAAAAAATCCCAAGTGCTGTTTGTGAAAGATACATTAATTTTTTATAAACCATGGGATTGAGATCTGCATACTTTCTTCCTGGAATAATTTCTTCCTGAATAACGGTGCCCAATGGCTAATTCCTAAACCATTACTCAGAGACACATAGTTCCAATTGACAAAATGCTTTAAATTGCATAATCTATTATATCATAAACACGCACGCATACACAATAAATCAATGCCTATAAAAATTACGGAATTTAAATTTTTATACTGTCCCTCGGTCCTATCAGTTATGTTTTGAAAATTTTTCTTTATACAGTTTGATGCGCAATAAAAAAATCCGTCCTTCTACGATTAAAAGTTACCGAGTAATAAAACAGCAAATATTTTGACTTAAGTCATTTTTCCACGTTTGAAAATATCCTGTTACAGTAAACCGTTAAGGGACCCTATAAATATAGAGATTTTAAATTATAGATTTTAATTTCATTTTCTGGCATAATGCGGAGAAAGAAGCAAAACTAATTTTAGAATACTAATCTTTAAGCAAAAGGTTATATTCAGGCTCTATAAAAACTCTATCCGGGGTCAGACTTACAAAATCGCATACGTGCAGCATGCAAATGTGTAGCACTGAGTATGCAACGCAAAGTACAGGGAGAGGTTTATACACGGGTGCATATTTCAAATGCAGCCGAAGGAAGCTATTTGAGAAAATGTTACGCTAACAGAATTTGTAATATTATTTTAAGTTTCTAAAATGTATATATTTTTATTTTAAAATGTTTCATTTTTTTAAGTCATTTAATACCAGTTCATTTAAAAAACAAAAAAAAAATCTATTGTCAGTATAAACAATATTTTTATGTTAATTTATTGGATACACATAGTTAAACGTTAATCTTCTTTATTGCAACCTACATTCATAAAATAGTTAATGGAATCTCTAGTAAATACTACGAGCCTCAAAACAATAAACATTCTCATTTTCTCAAATTCATTTTGTGTACTATTCCCATTTCGCAGCTCGGAAAGTGCTCCTACTACTGCTATAACTCGGTGAATTTTGGACGTAGAAGGACGAATTTCTTTTTTTTATTGTACATGATATTGTATAAAGAAAATTTTCTAAATATAACTGGTAGAATCGAGGGACCGAATAAAAATTTAAATTTCGCAATTGTTATAGGAATTGATTTAATGACTTCGATTGTTTCTAACATAATAGATTATACAATTAAGCATTTTTGAAATTGCAACTTTCTGTCTCTGACTAACGGTTAAGGAAATAGTCACTGGTTGCCGTTAGCACTGGACACCCTGAATCTATATAAAATTTCGTATAATTAATTACTCTAAAGAAAAATCTAGAAAATAGCAATGCACCTCCTGAAAAAGTACTATTATTTTAAGTGTAATTGGAAGTGAACGTGACAGAAAGTAACGCCTTTTTAGACTACCAGTTACGCACCTTATAATATAATGGATTACCCCCTATTTTCGGTACAAACCATTTATTTTCTCATAAGTCAAACGTATATTTAATGAAGTATCAGAAAATGTGTTGTTTAGTGGAAGGTTATCTGACAAGTGAGAAGGCGTATACAATCTCTTTTGTAATGCAGTTGAACGCAAAGAAACCATTAGAGGTTAAATAGTAGAACTTTGTGTAAAACTTGCACAAGAGTAATATAAGCGTAGCGCATGTAATGGTGATTAGAGTTAAATAATAATCGCAAACGTAAGTGAAGGCTGGGAAAATACGTACAAAACATAAAAGAATATAAAAGTTGTGTTGCTATTTCGATTTCTTAAATGTGTATATGTCTTTTGCTGTTATTTTTATGTTGAATGTTATTTGTTCGGGATTTCTTATATACATATATATATGAAATACTTTGGGGCTGGGCAGAGGCGGTTGGTTCAAAGCTCGCTTTTGATTTTGTAAACTCGCCGCACGTTGACATATGACCGGCCACCCACGTTTGTGTAGCAGTCGGGCCAAAGAAACAGTAGTCTACAGCGGGGCCTGCATTCTGGTGGCTATAAGTTGTCGACTTAAGTTACACCACACTGATTTAAGAGATATTTTTATTAACTCACATAAATTTACATGGCCAAGTCACGGAAAAACTGCTCACCGTAAGCGATGTTTGGCATTTACAAAATCGAACGTCACATGATTTATACAGTTATCATATGTTCCCAAAAGGGGAATTTATTAACGATTAAAATGCCTGGGTCTTATAGTCCCAGGAACGCTTTGAGGGGAATGGAGCCAAAATACCGTGTGAAAGAGGGGAGATATATCGATTGTGTCTTTATCAAATTTAGATCCCGAGACAAAACCGGTGTTTGAAAACGAAATTTGCTACGCCCCTATAGAATTTTGAAGGAAACTAATAGAAATTTTGAATTTTGAGAGGTTATTTAATTTGATATTACACTCATGTCCATAAATTAAGGATAATTCAGAATCACACAGAAATTGATCTCTAAAATAAAAATTTCACCTGTGGAATGATCACACACATCTTGAAGAAGAATATGCAAATTACAGGAAACCACCAGATGGCGTGGATGGTACGTCACAATGACAAGAGTGTAAGAGAGGGGTATATAAGGAATGGTGGCAAAGAAGTAAAATTGTTCACAAGCGCTGTGAAAGCCTTTCAGTGCAAAAACCGCATAGTTATGGCACAAAGGAGGCATTTGGATGATGTTTTACGTGGCAGAATTATCAGACGACTGGAATGTGGATGTACCCAGCTGGATGTATCCGAGGAACTTGGAATCGCCCAGAGTGTCATAACCAGGCTTTGGCAACGATTCCAAGATGATGGTAATGTGAGTAGACGTTACAGCACAGGTCGACCCCGAGTTACAACGCCGAATGAGGACCGCTATTTGGCAGTTACTGCCAAAACAAACAGACGGAGTACAGCATCAGACCTGTCTCGTCAGCTCTCTTCAGCTACCGGTACGACAGTTTCAAGGCAGACCGTGTACAGACGCTTAGGGCACATTGGTCTACATGCTCGTAGGCCTGTCAGATTTGTTCCACTTACCGCAACTCACTGTCGCCTGCGATTAACCTGAAGTAGAGAGCATGCATTGTGGACACCGCAACAGTGGTCTTGTGTGATGTTTTCCGACGAGTCCAGGTTTAGTTTGGAGTCTGATTCTCGCCGGACATTCATCTGGAGAGCGCCAGGTACCCGTTACCACCAAGAGAACACCATTGAAAGATACCGTTACGGTGCTGCAGGATTGCTCGTTTGGGGAGGAATTATTCTTGGTTCCAGAACTGACCTGCATGTTCAGAGTGTAACGATGACAGGCCACATCTATCGGGATGTCATTCTGGAACAACATGTACGTTTGTTTCGGGGCGCCATGGGCGCTGAATTTGTGTTTATGGATGACAACGCCCGTCCTCACCGTGCAAACATTGTAGACGATTGCCTTCAATCGGAGGCCATCACCCGTATGCATTGGCCAGCATACTCACCGGACTTGAATCCAATAGAGCATGGGTGGGATATGCTTGGCCGACGAATTGCAGCCCGTCAACCCCCTCTCACCTGTCTACCGGAACTTCGGAGTGCATTGCTTGATGAGTGGTGTAATATTCCCCAAGATCAGATTGATCATTTGATACTCAGCATGCCTAGGCGTTGTCAGGCCTGTATTGCATCGTCCGGGAGACATACTCCGTATTAACCATCCTACTAACCATGTTATACTGTTTATTGTAAATAGGTTCTTTTTTGTAATTTGGTCAAGGGAGTAAAACTTGCAATTTTTATTAATTATGTCAAACATATAGCATCTTTTTTGCTCTTTACTTTTTGTTTAATAAATAGACTTTACAAATAAGTCAAATTTGTTTTGCTTCTTTCTCTTTCTTTGCCTGAACTTCATTATCCTTAATTTATGGACATGAGTGTATATATACGTATATACACATATACCCAAGGTGATTCCAATTATTGTTCGCAAACATCAGAGAAAAGTAGGTTATTCAAAGACGAATCTGAATTGTATAGTAATGCGGTGTCACAAACGTCGTCTTCATGCGTCTGCTAATAATCACTTTGTAAGACGTTTGTCTAAATTCTTAGTTAGATTTAATAAAAAATAAGTTCAACTTCCACAATTTTTTCCATAAAATTAAAATAAACTTCTTTCGCGGACCAATGTCGGAAAAATTACAATTCATTCAAAACTTTTTGCAAAGTGATTATTAGCAGGTGCATGCATACGTCGTTTGAGACCCATAATATCTATGCGATTCTTATTCGTCTTCGAGTAACGTACACCTATCTCAAGTTTGTCAACGTTAATTTGAATTACTCTGTATACATTATTTATGCATATTTCTAGTGATTTCTTGTATTTTCAGTTCTTTGGAAAAGAAAATTCTAATTGCTAACCTATTATTTATTTATATTTTACATTTCTATTCCGATTTTGACATGTGTTTGTACTTAATCTGCTACTAAAGTACGGAAAACCTCCCCTGTTTCCTAAAAACATTACTTACAGTTTAATATAATGATACTTCACTAAATGTAGAGTTATTTTATTTATCTCATTTTAATTCCTTTTTTAATATAGTTTTATCTATAAAACTGTTTAAGCAATATAATTGAAATATTTTTATAGTAGGAATGCGGGATTACCAATGGTTTTCTTTATTCTTTCTTTCTTTTTAAATATAAATGTAATTTTATTCTAATCTGTGTTTGTTCTTTTATTCCGGATCATTCAAATGATTTTAAAATCGAATTAATGATCATATTAAGGCAGATTGTTCAAATAAAAAAATATATAAAATAGCATTCTTCTTCCCTTATATAGGGCTTTACATTTGCTATTAAAGAAACAGCTTTTATAAAATGCTACTGTAGTAAAATACATTTTATTCACAAAAGAAGGAGTGCATAAAATACATATTATTTTTAATTTCTCAATACTTTTTATTCAAAATCAATGCAAATAGAGCATAACTATTGTTTTATGAGTGAAATTTCAAATTATCGTACTAATTATTCCTTAAATGTTTGTTGAGGTTGAAACGTTAATGATACAATTTAACATTACATTGTTAGTTTTGATATGATTTTAACGCATAAAAATTACAAGAAGGTTTCACAAGGTTTTAAGAAAATTTAATGTATTTACTGCGTTTATAGAATAAAAATTAATGTTATTTACGTCAGCATTTGCATTGCGAAAAGTGCTAGCTCACGAGTTTTCTCCAACGCGTCTTAATCTGGTTTAGTTTGTAGTTCTTTAATCTGTCTTCACTAAGATATGAAATTTCCAAATATATAGATAAATAAAATACAAAGCCTAAGTACTAAAATTAAACCAAAATCTTAGTATAAAATAATGAGATTTTTAATTTAAATAAACAAATCTGTTTCCATATTCGAAATTTGCTTTTCGAAAATTGTCCGTCTACAGAATAGAAATTTCTGCAAAAGGATATTTGATAATTTGAATTTTTTTTATAAAATATTCAGTTTCTCAGATGTAATACAATAATATATCGTAAATATAACACAGTTAATCCTTTCAAAATAAATTTTATCAGATATTTATTTCTACAACCGTGATTTATCATACAAAAATGCAATAAACATGCACATTTTACAAAATCATAATTGTTATGGCGTAAATGTCACAGAGTGTTATCCGTATATCTTTCAAACATTTGAAAATTATTGGAAAACTGATTTTTCTATAATCTGCTGAAAGGTTAATTTAGAAAATGTCGCTATCCAGGAAATTGATTATGAACCAACCATGTATGATGAATGGGTACATTCCGAAACACATTTTCTGATGAAGCGTATAACCCCCGAACGTTTAGCTACTGGTCTTACCGTTACATCATGCATAAACTAATGATTTTCTTAATATCTGAGCAATTTATTAAATAAATGTTAGAGGATTATTGAAAGCTAGTACAAAATGTTTCCCGACGAATTAAAAAGCTAGTATTACTTTTTATTTTCATGGGAGATTTGTTCATGTTCGGATGAGTAAATTTTTTTAATTTGAGATAACACGTGTTTCAAATGCCTGCTTTTTGAAATAGTGTTCTCGTTTACACTGTGTTTCGTTTACACTTCGTACTGTGCGAATAAATGTAAACACATGTTTTAACTTCAAGGAATCATTAATTGGTTACAAACAATTAGAAACAATAAAAAGAAATATAAAATTATATGGGTTAGAGAGAATTACAAAAATAATGCTCTGCATCGAAAATAGACAATGTATAATTCATAGTTCTTTTACGGGATCACTCAAAAGAATACTAATACAATATGTTCTATGGCAGTTTGGAGACGTTAAACCATCTCAAGCACTATATACATACAATCTGTATAGTGTATAAACTTTTACTCTTCATGTAAAGGATAACATTTGAAGCTCTTTTTGCAGGGTCTCGCGAAATTATATAAATCGTAGTAAACAGATTTTTGAGGTTATCCCTCAAATCTCGCCAAATTTGGCTTAAAATAGACTGTTGTGTTGGAAAGTGTTTTCTAATACTTTCGTTTGCCATGTTTTATCTTTCTTGTTTGTCTATTGTTTGTAACCAACAAGTGAGTTCTTGAAATTATCTCTTATATTTGCATTAATTTATAACTTTATGCGTTTCAGACATATCCATAATGATAAAGTCTTTAACATATAATATTATCAAACAACAAGAAAAACATATTAGATGTTTACCCTCGGAAATGGAGAAAATATATTTAAAATGAATACAATTTTATTTTTAGTAAAACATTTCATTCTACTTAAGATTCTGTAAATTTAAATGCACTATTGTTATTCTATAGTTTTCTATCACGTGTTTCAGTTTCTGAAATTTTATTTTTAATTCGATTGAAAAAGAGCAAACTAAAATTTGTACAAATTTTTAGCATGTAACTGTTTAACAAAAATCAAGGCAGTTACTTAATATAACCATATTTAAAAGAGAGAATTCTTTTTTTAAATCACAGATAAAACATTCAGATTTCAAACAGAATACACCGGCTTATACACAATAAATATAACTGAAAATGTGTAAGAACAATGTACTGCTATTATAAACATTACGTATATCTTAAAAATAAATTATTAATGATACATTAATGCATTTTCCGTAAATCTCAAACTCCAGCCGTATTAGATTGTATTTTTTTCTAAATCAAATTTAAATCAAATTTTAAAACTAAATTTTTCGAATCATTTTACACTCACTGAATGAGATCACAATAAGAACAATATTAAACAAAAGTAAAATAGAAACAGCTTTTAAAATTTAAACCCGTATAAAAAGAACAGTGTTTATTTCTTAAAAGATAGAAGGGAAAAAAGGTAGAAGCTAGCTTTCTTTTTATTTTATGGCATTTTTGCATTTTTATTCTTTTAGCAAGGTAAGGATAAATGGATTTAAAGTAAGAAAAATATCACTACACATCTTTAAAACATATGAAATAAATGTGGTTACTTTTCTATAAGACATTTGAGTACGATTTATGTGCTTTGAATTTTTAAAACAACAGTTTTTATGTTTAAAATAGATAATCGTCATTTTTTAAGGAAAATTTTGTATTGCACATAGTTTTTATGATGATATATGAAACGGCATGTATTTGTTTAGAAAATACTGAGTAATATTTTTCTTAATAAAA
Organism: Cheiracanthium punctorium; assembly: GCA_038373885.1. Classification (NCBI taxonomy): domain Eukaryota; kingdom Metazoa; phylum Arthropoda; class Arachnida; order Araneae; family Cheiracanthiidae; genus Cheiracanthium; species Cheiracanthium punctorium. The sequence continues at coordinate 505,776 of JAWZYV010005881.1, read as the reverse complement.
AAAAAAGCTAAAAGATTAAATAAACCTTCAATAATCAATTCAATCGTATCCTGTGTGTGAAATTAAAGTAAATAACATAAGATTCGTATAGAGAACAATAATAAATTTCAGTTTATTTTGTTCAGATGAATAATTACAAAAATCTGCAATGTAGTAATTATTATTCTCAACTATGATGAACAAAACATAAATCCAATTAATGAATTTCTCTTTACAAATGAACTACTATGTTTGCTGGTATAAGGCATTCTTCATTTAAATTTATTTATTGCTAACCTGAAATTACAGAAAATTGTTTATAATCTAGGTACAGAAAAGTTACATAAAAGCCGAAAATCATTAAATCAAATAAAAAAACGTTGATTATGAATCCTTTGAAACGAAAGAAAAAACGCTTTTTTTTTCGAGGGTGTGTATGTGAGTATAAATTTTTAGCTCCTAGAGTGCATTGAACTAATTTGTTTTACCGTTAAATATGCAGTTCATTATAAACCAAAACATATTATGGTTATTACATTTTATGACAAATTACTGGCATAAATAATTAAAGAAGTTTGATTAAATTAATGGTTTTAATAAATGCTCCACAGAAAAATGAAATAGAGAAAAATGCAGATAATTTGTTAAAAAACTATAAAAGATAAAAGATGAATTAACAATATAAATAGGAATTATTATTTTAAAAATGCATTAATTACATGGTACAGGTATGCATCAGATATAAATTAGCCTCGAGTCATTAACAGCGTAATAAATTTTTGATATCATGAAATTTGTTATTAAAAACGTATTTTAGATGGCCAATTTGTCTTAATTTTAACAATGATTTCAGATATTTTGCTCTCTTTATATCGTCTCTAGATACATCATTCTTGTGTGCTTTGTTCAGAAACACATACACACTGCCAAAATAGCAGTCATTTTAAAAATGAAGATTTTCGAAACAAATTATATTTCCAAAATCACTTCATCATTTGATTTCTCAACTCAAGGGAAAAGTTTTCACGTTTTCACTCGAAGGTTTTTCTGCATTGAATAACTCATATCTTGCTCAACAGACAAAGTAACTGAAAGTCTGCTATTAATCTCAAATCTTGTTTTCAAGAATGTATGCTTTAATAGACTAATCGTCTTTTGTGTGCAACTTGCTCACTTTGTTGAAACCAACACACACGTTCAACACAGTCCTGTTGATAACCGTATTTTAGAAGAGTGAAAGCGAAATCATGAATATGCTTCCCAGGAGTTCTAGTATTCACGAGTTGTGCCTTGTCTACTAAAGCATATTTATATTTTTGAAAAAGGCTTTGACAAAGATTTGCCCTTTAATGAAGTACTCAAGCTCTTACTTAGAATATCTAATAACCAGATAAGAAATACAAATAACACCTAAAAATGACTTTTCTAATGGTAAAAACAGTTACATTTCTGATAGTAAGCACGCAGATTCAAGGCAAGGTATTTTAAAGAGGGTGGACGTTAAATCGAAAAATTTGTATTCCTTGAATATCACACAATACAAAAGTGGCAAATAGGCATAATCAACTTTATAAGCTCAAATGAAACACGCACATCTGCATACATTAAGATGAAGAATTTGTTCTCTTGTGAAGGTACTTCCAGTAAGTTCAAACGTCCCCACCACTTTTAATAAGTATATAAATTGCTGAGGGATATCATCAAAGACTTACGAGCTCATGAGCAAAAGCTTTGTCAAGAAAATGCAAAACATTAGGTTTGTGTTTCCTAGAACGATCACTCTCTGCCTAAGTGATAAATCAAAGGTTGTATGGATGCTGTTGTAACTTTGATACACAAACCATTTTGCGATTCTAATCATTTGTGTTGTATTGTCAGTCGAGGTTGAACGTTTTTCCTGGTTCTGTTTCTTTTAGCATGAATAAACGGAAATGAACTCATAAAAGACTTCTTCGAAGATATTTTTTTTTGCTCATGTCTAGGAAATGTGACTCAAAACGTCTTTTAATTTATGGCTGCCCTATTAGGAGCCATAAATAATTGTCATATTTTCCGATTTCGGTAAATGTGACATTACCATCATCAGTGCAACTTGCCATACTTGTTTTAACACTGATGATAATAAGTCATTCTTACCGAAACAAGTTCTTCTCCGCAAAAATTCTTTTGCGCTAATCCATGATTTTGTGTAATGCGGGTCCTCTTCTTACTTAATAAATTTTAAGAATATTAGCCATTGTATTTAACACAAAAATCTAGATTAAAAACAGTGTTTTAGCATATTTTTAGTACTATCTCTTTCTAAACAAAACATTTTCGGTAGATCGATTACAGAAAAGAGAAAAGGGAAAGGAAATGTAAAGAACAAATAATCCAAGTGCGAGGTATGTCACATGGGGACGAAATGTGTTTCTTCATCAAATCTTCGGTGTTTGTTTTGTCGAATAAGCTTTCTAAGATAAGGATAAGAGCTGATATATCCTAAAACATACGGAATCTCAAGAGGAACAAAGTATTATAAACCACGAACGATGTTACCAAGGTTCCACTGTGATAATACCTCAGAGAATCAGATGTAGCAGACCCATAATAAGCTCACATTCCTTTAAGATTTTTCCTATTTAAGGAACTTCTTTTGCCCAATACTATATTATAGAATTATACAAGTAGAGCAGGCACGTAATTATATAATTGTGGTTAAAAATAATGTGTATAATGCATAACTATATTTTAAAATATGTATAAAGAGAAATTAAATTAACATATTTAACATTAGTAATACTGTTGATAAGTGCGAGGGAAAAGAATTCTCCTTTAATTATACGATAAATTCTTCTTTATTTATACGATAATTCGTATTCGTCATGTACAAACGATTTTTTTAAACTACTACTTCTAAATTATTCTTTTTCTTTTATACGTATAACATTTCAAATATCAGCTACTTTACATATTTACTGTTAATTTAAGTAATTAAAATGTTACAATATAAAAATTTGAAAATGCTAAAATCCCAAATTCGCAAAAAAATATTTATTTCATTTCATTTTATTTTTATTATTATTACTTATTTTACTTATTTTCTTTTTCTGAGCAGCATAAAAGTGGCGAATGAAAGGTGATGCTTTAAAAATGTTCCTTAGAAAATTTCTATACGAAGTACTTTACTGAATATGAAGTACTAAATAAGAAGTACTTTATTGAATTTGTACGGTACGTATAATTCATCTTTAGGCTGGATCCGTACTCTTTTATTTTTAGTTGCTTAAAATATATCTTCTTACAAATATGAAAACAAATATCTGGCTTCATTTTTAATTTAAATATTTAAAATTAATGATATATGAATTTGATTTCATATTAAAAATATAATTTTTCTATTTTTAATTTAAACATTTAGTAAAATAAAATGTTCACAGATACAAACGAGATAAATCGAATATTATGGTACTTCATGTCAAGCTAAAAGTCATTTTCTCCTAATTTTTGTTTCTGAAGTATCGTTTACTTTGAAGTAATGAATGCAGTTTGCGTTATCAATACTGACTAGTTCATATATTCTGATATATTAAGTGCGCTATTATCTGTTAAAGTTAGATTCTTCAACCAAGGATTAGCATATGATGTGAATCATGTCAGTCTAGTTTGTCGCAAAATGATCATCCAATATGTGATTAGTTATAATATTTAAACTATACAGAAAAACAGAACTCAATATGAAGTATACGTGCATGTCAAATTTATGATTAAATGATCAATACCGATTTCGTATTAATGCATTGTAATGTTTCTGCTTTATGCTTCAATTAAATTGCTAGTTTCTATCTCACAATGATATGTGAATTTATTTCAATAATTTCCTAAAAAGAGCGCAATACATTCAGTGACACATAAACTACTCTCTCTCTCTAAAATATTGCATTTCATGAAACATTACTTAGTTAATGTTATAGAAAATTTTAAGATGACAATTGTTTTAAGTTGGTGTTACTGGATATAGGCAATATCACTTGGCTTTTGTTGTAGGTCTTGATATTTCCTTCCTTCAAAAAACAAATTGGTGCAATTTTTAATTTCATTCTTTGAATACATTGATAATCATCTAGTTTTCTCTTTTTTTCTTTGTTCTCACGTTTTAAAAACGTAACTTTTATAACCATTCACAGATGGTAATTCAATGAACAGCATGTATTAAATGTCAAATAAGCATTAAAGAACTTATTCATTTATGTTATACATAAAAATTTACTTGACGATCGACATCAGTGTAATTTAGGATGTTTTAAAATTTTCAATATGAATACTATGCATAACGACTCCTACCTAATAATATTATATAAGCTAAAACTTCTACTTCTACATGCTACAGGTAGAACTCCTAAAACTTATTGTAAACAAGTGTAATAAAAAACATTCTTAATTCAATTTTACGTATTATTTATTCTTTCAGTAGCTACTTAGAGAACTATGACAAATTTTATGAAATAACTCAAATTTCCAGAAAATTAGTTTCTACATATGAATATTTTTATCGTATGTGACAGCAAAAATCACAAACTTCATTGAACATGGTACTAAAATTGTAGATATTTCAACCTCCCGGTTGATTATTTAAAAATTGTTATATCACCCCTTTAAGTTCTTACCCGAGCCGTTGCCAATATATATAAAAGGAATATTTCTCTTCAGCATCTTCGAAACTCGCATAAAATATACTCTCCATGAAATATTTTATTGGTTTTCTATATCTCCCCTGAATCACATCTGTTAACACTAAAACAGGAAAATAAGAGCAAAAAAGAAAACAGAATAAAGAATCTCGTCTCCGAGTAACGTATATACAGAAAAATTTTGAAGCAGCGGCTCACTGAAATGACTTCTTTTGTCTACACAGCGGATTAGACTCGACTGTGATTGGTTGCATGCAGCCACTTCTGAAGTCAGAAAAGAACCAGGTAATTATTCTTTCTGTTCTTTGCTTTTCGTAACGTTTTTGCGGGTTAAAATAAGAACTAGAAATTCCAAGGGAGCATCTGTAAAATGAAATTATATGAAAGGATTGCCACGCAGCCCATAAAAGTTAAATGTAAGAAAATTGTCGAATGTACGTCAATATGTCAAATGCTTATGTATTAATTTGGCTCTTACGATCGGAAGTTCATTTACAGTATTTTAAGTTAATTAATTTTTGTATTTTACGTTATTCCCCAGTACTTAATCAGTAAATCTGCAAGAATAACTCAGTGTGTGTATTTTTTTTACTATTTTAAATTAAGTTTCTGTGTATTTCTAGGAGCTGTTTTTGAGGAATCAATTTATAGCGCTGATTGAGAAAAATAGTTGCTGTGTTACGAATTTCAGTTCTAATGTATTGATATTTTCACAACACAATCCACGATTACAGCTCAATCCTTGCCTCTAAAATAATTTCTAGAAAACATAAATTATTCCATTAATTAATTTTTGCTTCTTTTTCTACCGTAAAAATTTCTTATATTATTAAACGTTCAATCGTAATATTAATTCGCTTCTAAAAATTTTTCACTAACTTTAAGGAACCTTGGAATTATTGTCAGTGGTATATAAACATATTTTATATGATCATATTAACGCAAATAATGCCTAAAAATATCCTCAGAAGAGATATTTTGTTAAAACTATTATTAATGTAACATTAGGTATCCCTAGATAACATGGCAATGCTAACAATTATAATCATTGTTATCACGCATTTTTTAAATAGTATATATATCTTTTAATCTTTTAAAAACTATTAGCTATGTATTACGTAGGCATTTACATTATTCCTAGAAATGTATTTCATGTGTTAAAAAATATTCTTTTTTATTAACTTCACTGTACATAGTCGAAAGGGAATTTCTTCAGAAATCCATTCAAAGAGTGAAGTCAAGAAAATTCCTATCAGTTTTCTGTATTACATAAGTCATAAATGTAAACACTGAATCACGAAAATAAGGAATAAGGATAACACAGAAAAAAAATTTCAGTGCACTGCATGTAGTTATAGAATTTTTAAAACATCGAGATTCTTTAAACATGTTCTTTGTTTGAGAAGAGGATTATATTTGACTGTGTTTGTTAGCTACTCGTGAAAAAGCTTACGATTTCTTTCTTTCATTTTTGAATCTTTAGAAAGTAAAATTGTATCTGGAAGAGCACGTACGCCATAAAAAATAACATACTTTTTGTACTTATTTAAATCTACTTGGAAATATTGGTTTACTTGTATATGGGATGGGAATATTTTTCTCTGTAAAACTAGAGTAGATTTAATGGAAATATAGTAAAACTGAGTTTGAAATAAACTATTATACTATTAGAAGATAATTCTAAAAAATCAAAACTTTTCATGATTATCTTATAATAATCAGATGACTATTTAAGCATCCTTAATTAAAATTATGCACTTTATTGAACAGATAACCTGCAGTGATTGTACAGATACGCAGTCTATCCTTAAAGTTCATGTACTTTAACACACAAAAAAAATAATAATTGTTCATGTGTTGTTGTTGTTGTTTGCTCTATGTTTGGTTTTTAATATTATTTTTTTTTTGACTGCTCGTTATTGGTCATTGCATAAGTTCTTTAGTTGTTATTTTTTAGTTCTTTTTAGTTCATTTTTTGTAATAATAAACTTTTATATTATTTCCTTCTGCATAGAAAAATGTGTTTATCGCGTATTCAGAGAATTGCACCGTTTGAGGCTCATTTTCATTGCAAATCGTATGAAAGATGCAAATATGTTTGGCATAATAAATATGAAAATAGTGCAGTACCTCCTTCAGGAAACTTATCCAACATTCTGTTACATCGTTAGAAATAAATAAACGTCCTTCTTTATTCAAAGAAGACAGAGCAGCATGTCGTGCAAGAAATGAAACAATGAATATACTTCAAAATATTTGTGATTGATTTATCTAAAAAAATCATTGGCCAAGTGTTTGCCCTGATCAAAGCATCTAGGATTTTTGTCTGTACAGATATTTAAAGAAAGACGTTCATGCAGGTGACCCTCAAGCAATAGGTGATCTGAAAATTCCCGTTTACTCATAGGATAAAAGAAGGCACTCCCAGCATATTAAAATGCATTTCTATTAACATTAGTGGACGAGTTCAGCTTTGTCTCCTTGAAAATGATATTTTAATTTATTATAATAATTTATTAATTTATTATTTGATTTATTATAAGTAAATGCAAGCTCTATTTTTTTCATACGTGATCTAAAAAAGTCTTGACTATCAGCATAAAAATAAGCGTTTTAAACTTGTTTTGTGAATAATAAGTGCATATGTCATGAATATGGAAACTTTTAAGATACTTAGTACAATATAGCAACAGTGATTATAAGGGCGACCACTTTTAATTTCATTTATTTTTTGTACTGTGAATGTTAATCACAAAAAGTGATTTAAGCTGAGCAAATACTAGGCTTACAATACATCCTAGATTTTAATAGGGATTATTCAGGATGGCATGGTAGTTTTTATCATCTGTTGTTGATTCACAAAAAAATAAATACTGCTAATTCTTTTGAAAAACAAAAGAAAATAAATGAAAGCAGAAACATATTTGTTTAAAAATGAAGAATGGGAATCAACGGTAACTATACTGACTACATAAACAAAAAGTTCCAGTTATTAATATTTTTACTTTACTGGAAAAAATAACAAAGAATGACACGAAAAAAAAGTTATGTTACAAAAAAAAAAAGAAACAAGATATTTATGAAGACTGTTACTTTTAAAGAAACTGTCGAAAAATAGTAAAAGATTGATTAAAAATTTGGAATTAAATTTGACGTAACTGAAAACGTTTCATCGTATTTTGATGTAATTTAAAACTCCATTGTAATTAAACTAACTCAGCAATTTGTATTAAAAATTTATATTTAGTGAATATTACTTAGTTGTGTGTACTGGCATCACCGTATTTTACTGAAAATTTGATTTTTTGAAGTTGCAGGGGAAAAAAAAGGCTTGAAATTACAGAATATAGTTACATGTACAGAAGAACAGCATAAAAACATTTTTAAATTAATAGATACATTTTATATGTTTTGTAACTTATAAATTTGCATTTTGATTTTTTTTTTCAAAATCAAATGTTCCTGAGAATTAATTTAAGACTAAAAATAAGTATCGTATAATATTTATTTAAGCAAGAATATTTTTACATGTTTGACTAATTTTAAATAATACACGCAGGGTATGATTTTTATTAACGGCCTTTTAATAATAGAAGTGTGAATAATTTGAAATTTCTAATTAAATAGTAAATATGCATGTTCATATATTTTGAAAATATTACTTCTTTCAACGATTGTAGAACTGAACAAAATGATAAAAATATATTATGGACGGGATAAAAATATAGTTCCATATCATTAAAGAAATTATATTGAGTATCTTTGCTCTTTCTACAAATATACAGTGTAACATACAATATACTGCAAATTTGTTTTCAACATATAATAACATTTTATGTTTTCCTAAAAATTAAGTGTGTAGATATAGTTTACTTAAAAGTGATTCGATAAACGTACTTAAAATACAGTGATATCATTTAATTAGATTACATCTTTCCAAATGTTCGTAAATGCTGCTCGTGAAATGCTTCCATCTGCTTATGCAGTCTTTTGTATTGCAGAACATGTAGCTGAAATTTCTTAGATATCCTCCGATTATATATATTAAACACGTAAGCATTTATAAATGGTATTTTAATGGTAAAGTGGTGAAAGATAAAACGAAAGGCAAATACATTTCGCATCCTTCTTTGATACGTTGATTGATTTTAAGGATTGAAGTATCGTTAGAAGAGAAGTGAAAACGGCCCCAAAACCATTTTTCTCTTATAAAACACATAAATAAATCAAACTCTTCAAACTAAGGATTATGCAGATTTTGGTCATTTAAAATCCATTCACTTAAAATTTAGATCCATGCTATGCTTTAAAATCAAGGGAATACGAAATTTTTTATATTAAATCGGTCTGGGAAACTGATGATTCTTTGGAAATATTGCTTCAAAACTATCAGCAGACAGTTTGCTAAATTTGGGAAGGCTTTTTTTTTTCTTTTTTTTAATTTCGCGTGCAATAAGCATATTAAAAGATTTTTTAGGTAAAAGAACGCATTAAACCTCAGTAATGTAATGTCATTTTGTATGTTATAGTATATTAAGGCCGCAACAGATAACATTAAATCAAAGCATATTAAATAAATTTAAATGCAATACCTAAAGAACATCAGTAGTTCATGACAATACAGAAAAACACTAATAAAGTATTGATGAAAGAAATAGTTTTAATTTCATCCTTGCATCATAAACCATTCATTCAGCCAGCAAAACACCAAATAAAAAAGCCTCTTCGTACAACTGCTCGATATAAAACAAAATATATAATAGCCTACTCAAAAAGATGTTGTAACGAATATTCTGAATTGTAGTTGAATCGTCGTAAATAGCCGAATAAAATTACAAAAGTGATGTAAAATGTGTGCACAATCAATAAAGAATTGTGTTAAGAAAGTAAGTGGTATTTTTACGAGATTCGAAGCAAAACATTGAGATACATTTCAAAATCACAAATTTAAATAGTTTGTTATCATTATATAATTATTTTTTAATTAATTCATGCGAAGAAAAAAAATTCTGCACAAAGAATTTAGTATATTGTATAGGTATTATTATCGAAAATGCACAAAAAAGATGTGAAAATCTATACTCTTGTTCAAAAGTCACCAAAACAGTCACTGTGACGTCACTTTTGAGTCCCAAGAATCAACAGTCACATTCGGAATTGATAGCGACGTCACTTTCTGACTAGTTACAAATTAAAAGTCACAGTGAAGTCAACTGTCAAGTCAAGTATCTCGCCCTTCACTCTGTGTGTAGCTTGCGAAACTTCTTTGAAAAATGTAAGTCCCAGTGACGTTACAGTAACTTTCTTGTGACCACCTGCACTATCATGGCGGTCATGCTTGAGCTGTTCCAAGAATCATAACTAAACGTATGATTATTCTGATCAGACCATCAAACACGCCTTTTGTCCAGATATTTAAACATCGCTCTCTTTTCAATTTTTAAATAGTACTGTTTTCAGGATTCAATTGAGATTGCTGTTATCGATGTGTCACAATTCTTATATTTCCTTGGATATTAAGACAATAACTGCAAGGACTGAATTTAACAGGAGAGATATTTTCAAAAATAATATTTTCAAATTTTTCCAATTTCACACGTTGTCAAATGAATGAAATATTACTTACATCAACGAATTCAGTAATTTTCAGATAAAATACTATCAATTAATTAATAAATAATGTTTTATTCTACATTGCTTCTAGGTAAAATTGAATGTTGCTAATCAGAAAAAGAGGCCTTTAACTGCTTTTAAACGTCCAATGTGTAACCGTTCTGACATCATCTGCAATGGGAAGCTCAGTAAAAAAGGACTTTACTAAACTACACGGAAATTAAATGATTATGCCTTAAGAAATGCAGAGCGATTCTAAGCATTTATACTTTTGTGATTTAAAATTTATTTTGTGCATTAATTTTTTTTCAACAGAATCGTACAAGAAATTGAATAACATTTCCCCGCCAATAAACATTGAATCCTGACGTATAAACTGCGTTGTAAATTAACTATTAAAAAAAAGGCATGTCCACTAAGCCAATTTTTAGCTCCAAAATCTGTCTGGTTCACATTAATTTCATGGTTTTAATGGTTTCAATTTACAGCTACAAAACGTAGTACCACAATGTGTTTTATTGATGTAAACCACGATGAAACACTAAGTTTACAATAAAATTGCTGAAAGCTAATTACCATAAATATGTTATAAATTTCACTGAGGGACAGAATAAATCGAAAGATTCATTTATTGCAATTAAATCACTTTGAATGTATCATTTCTAACAACGAAACTCTACAAAATTTACTGACGTCAGTGTTTTCAACATTTTTTTTTCAATTCCTTTCAAATTGAATTTCAATTTTTTTAAATATATTTCTAAAGTATCGTGTTTAACCTTTAAAGTAGTTTTAAATTATTAATATATTTCTGAAATATTTTTTTGGACGCCTTATTAAAATTTAAAGTTCTACGAAACTGATCATTAAGATACTTTGTAGAACTTCTAGACAGTATGTTTAGTGGATATTCTTGGTGTGCTCAAAGAAAAATTTCGACATTTCGACTGGAATATTTAGTTCAGTAATCTGATTAAAAAATTCTGTAGTGTCTATGTTTAGCTCTAAAATCCACTTTTAGAGCTAAACCGAACAAATTGAAAATCCGGGAGTGGAGGCCGAAAAATAACACCAATGCGCAATGACAGACGTTTGGTCCACATGGCGCTGATGGAGCGAACAGCTTCATCTAAACAGTCGGTAACAACTTGGTCCACGTCTACAGGTGCATAACTGTTTGCTTCATCAATTTGTCGACGTCTGCTGCGCCGTGGACTGCGTGTACGAACTCCTTTATACAGGATTCCCCCTCAAGCGAAACCATCGACGCTCGCGGCTGCAGTGGACTCGTGAACATAAAGACTGGCATTCGGATTGGCAACCAGTTGTGTTTTATAACAAATTCCGCTGTAATCTGTGGCACCATGATGATCACATTCATGTTAGACGCTGTACTGGTGAACGCGACCTTTATCGGACGCCATAGTGGACGCCATAGTGCATTATCGGACGCCATAGTGGACGAACACCCGGTGTTATGGTCTGAGGTGCGACGGCGTATCATGGACGACCTTAGCTTCTACGGATTGTGGGTAATCTTAAAAGCGACAGAATCATTAGAGAAGTTCCGGAGCTCGAAGTCGTTCCTTTCCTTCAAGGCATTCCTGGAGCTATCTTTCAGCAGAATAATGCCCACACACATGTGGCAAGGAATGTGCAAGACTTAGCTGAAGACATACATCTTCTTTCATGGCCTGCTTATTCGCCGGATATGCCACCCATTGAACATGCGTGGGATTTCTCGGCCTGGTGTGTCGCTCGTGATCCTCGACCTACAGCTTCCACAGATGAACTATGGGTACGCCTACAAAAAATATGGAATGCTCTTCCCCAAGCATACATTCAAAATCTTTTTGACTCTATACCACGACGTATAGCAGCAGTTATTAACTGCATAGAGGCCACACCAAATACTGATTTGGTCTACTTAATATTCTTTTTTGCTTTTAAAATTCAAACATTTATTTGCACGAATACAGATCGTTTGTAAATTAGATTTCATTTGATTCTGAGGATTCCTTTATGGTGTTGCATTTTTTGCAAACAGGAGTTTATTAATTTAATGAGAGAATAAAAAAAAAGTGATGTCCAATTAATGATGGTATTAATAAGCAAAACATACGCATTTTCAATATTAAATTCATAATATTATAACGATATAAGCATACTTTAAATTTTAATATATGCAGAATTCTAAGTTTTTCTAACAAAAAGAGATATTATGAAAATGTCACTTGACTTCAAAGGCTTATTTCAAAAGAAATATTCAAAGGCACATGACTAGTAATTAATTTCTTATAGGTGTAATATGTTTAGAAAAAAAAAATTTTACTTAATATGAAAGGAGTCAGCAAAGCAAATACTTTCCATTTCCTTTTGAATAATATAATTTTCCATACACTTAACAATGCACAATCAGGTAAAGCACTTTCAAACAATAATGTCAAGAATCAAGGTTTTGTTATAAATTTATACTTAATAGTAATATAATCAAGTAGTAAAAAAAACTGTGAGCAATAATTTCATAGTTCGTTGATTATGACTCAAATCATAATGATAGCAAGTTAGTGTCAATAATTTTTAAATGATAAATAAAAGTTACCTTTTGTTTCCGGTGTCTACTGTAAGTCTTTGTTAGAATATAGGTATCCACCTTTATTTTGAATTCCAGGTAATTTATGTATGCGAGCTAATCTAAGATTATGTTTCTTGTGTACAAATGTCTTACCTAAAAATAAATAAGTAGAAATTAATTAACTGCGCAAAGGTTAAAGTCAAAACAAAAAAGAAACGAAGTACAAATATTTTTTTCTATGAAAATATGAACAATATTTTTATTTTAAGCAAATTCAAGCAAGCTAAGGTTAAATTTTTCTCATGATACACAAACTTTTCAGGTAGCAGTTACTCTTAAAAACAGAATTATGAAAACGCTGTTAAAAAAGCCAATTGCTTGCTCATCACTGATGATATGATTTAAAATACCATTTGAAAATTATAAAATATACATTTCCTTGCAATTTTAGTAAAAAAATCTGGGGGTTTCTGCCTAACATAGGAAGCTTTACAATATCTGTAAAAATGTGGCTCAGTTGTACAGAATATTTCTAAATAATCTATTGCGTCTACTGATTTTCATTTTTGCAATATTTTCCAATACATTATAGATTCAAAACTATATATTTTTATGGTAAGAAAAATCAATTCTTTTAAAAAATATTAAATCACCGATTAAAAAAAAACTGTATATAACAGCACACATAAAATGGTACTTATGGTACAAAAAGGTTCGCCTTTTTTCATTTGTAAAAAAAATTAAGAAAAAACATGAATAATAAGCCTAGGATGGAACTTTTGTACCACGCGTAATGATCATATTGTTAAGAAGTAAGGACGAACTTTTGTACCGCCTGAAGTTATATTATATTGTTGATAAGGAAGAGCGGACCTTTTTTTTACCATCGTAAGTAATCATTTTAATAATAAGTAAATGCGGTTTTTTCTTACCACCTGAAAATCATACCAGATTATCATATCGTTGATAAGGAAGGTAGAAACTTTTGTACCATCCGATAATATTGTTGATAAATTAAGTTAAAATTTCATTACGTAAATAAAAAATCAAGCAGGCAAAAAAATTGCGTAACCAATGTGCAGAATTAAAATGCAACTGAATATTTTCATATTTTGTTAAGAAAGATATACGTGCGCGTGTTTATGTTCAATTTGTGAAGTTATTTTTACTCAACATTGTGGTCGCCTTAAAATAAAATATGAAGGCACTTATCACTTCAATCTTTTTATGAAAAAGAAAATCCTTATATAATTAGATGATCTCGGGAAAAATAGTGCACTAATTTATCAGATCCTCATGCTTTTGCATTAAACATATATTTCTAAAGGAAAAAAATCTGGGCTTCACACGGAAATTTCAACTCCTAAGAAGAACTCGCTGATAAATCAGAGGTAATTATCATCTAATTACAAAGTCAATGTAGCATTACCGAAAATATGTAGTACATTTTCCCCAAAGTGACTTTTGGTTATGCATTATCTTAAATATAGGCACTCGAGATTAACTTTGAACCGTAACTTGAATAAACTGATAAAACAATTTTTGCAGCGTGGACACTAAAATTAAAACACTTTTTAAATTTCTTATCTCAAAAACAAAATTTAAAGGGATAAGGTTATTCTATTAGAATGTAAATTACCTTGTAATCTGTTTCATACATTAAATAAAATTATCTTATAAGTAATTAAATAATCGTTAATTTTGATAGCTATTTTTTATCCCTTTACTAAACTTGCATTTCATTTAAAAATGATGTTATTCTTAAATGCACTTATTCAAGGAAATTAATTATTCAGTAATTAGCAAATAAATACAGCATAAGCATTTTAGGAATTTTTTACCCACTGAGAACTTATTAGGTTTTGTAAACTGCAGTGATGTGCACTTTACAGTTTTTAGCCTGACGAAATTTTTACAGTATTTAGTTTTAAGTGCTTTAAACGTACGTGGAATAATTTATTCTCCAATATTATTTCGAAATAAGTTAAATCAGTTAGTTACCGATTTCGCTACAGTTCCACTTTAACAGCACTGAAACATTTCGCATGTTTTCATGTATTGCTAATTTGCTTTGCACGGCCACCATATTAATTACTGAAACATTTCGCGTATTATAAAGGAATTACATGAAATTTATATAACAATTTCACTTTGTATTGCTTAAGGTATTTAAATAAGAATGCAAAAAATGTCTAAAATGACATGATTTTTTGTTACATTCACACCAGTCTTTAAACAAGTGGATTAACATATATTTTTGAAGTTACAAATTTCTATTAAAAGTGTATAGAGCCCTACAGGACGTATAATATTACTTAAATTTTGGTTGCTATTAGATCTTGCGTTAAGTAGGCTTTAACTTTTATTTAAATTTATCAAGCTGTTTTAAGCAGACAAAAAATTACAGATGAAATGTAATGTAAAATTTTAGAGGTTGCGTCATTCTTTTTAAATGCTTTTTTTTAAATGCCGATCACATGCTGGTGTGACATTCGAATCTACTACGGCCCAATGTTTTGGCCAATTAATTGCGCGTGCAACCAGTGGGCAGGCAACGTTACCCTTTATAAAAGGATGAGCTAACAAACAAGCCGAAGCCGGTTTCGAAATAAAACCGAAGGTGTCATAGAAAGATCATTTAACCAGTTGGGAAAATTGGCCTAAAATGATCCCAGTGTGTAAAACTGTCCACATATCCACATACGTTTTCTTCCATACGGATAGCGCTGTCTACCGGGTAACACATAATTTAGTTGTGCCAAGTAAAGAAGAAGCAGTGGCTATATTAAGTGATCACAATATTAGGTGTCTAAATAGAATTTGTTGAAAAATTGGATTTTATAACATTTTTCATAAGGTAAGTACTAAATTTCCTATTTATTTAGATAAACAGTCTTCCATGTACAGAAATATGGCTTGTTTTACTGCAAGGGGTATAGTTTTTAGACTATTGTATGTGTTAGATCCAATGTAACAAATGCTTAGATGGGTGAATGATGGCATAACTGAAAATGGTAAGAATGCATATTTTTAGGGTATGTGCTCAAATATTCAGAGTTTTCGAGGAGGAGGAAAATATATTATTTAATTTTTAAAACTTTCATTTTCTGCCAATGAAACCAATTTACATTTTTTTTTTTTTTTTTTTTTTACGAAGAATCATTTTGCTCTTTGGTTCAGGGTAAAGAAATCCTTCCGACACTTTCTAAACATTCTATTTTTATTCTATTTTTAATTACTCAGTATGGATTGAAAATTTTATTGAAATAGGTTTATAATGCAAAATATAGTGTTAACAAGTAACAAAATGTGAAAGTTTTATTTAAACATTTATGTTATTCATTCAAGATTAGGCCGCCTTACCCTACATCATCAATGCAGCTTTTGTTTGAAAAAAATATCAAACCATATCTTGTTAAAGAGTATTAGTGAAATTTAATGTATTTATAGTTATATTTTGATTCGTAAAGTTTTAAGAAGCTATATTTTCCAATTTTGAAAACTAAAGTATACAAAGAAAATAAAAATGAGTGTCTGAGTGCATATATGTATATATTTTAATTCATGTTAATTTTTATTCATGTATTTGAAACAAAATAAAGATCACATGCATCAAACAAAGAATATTTTAAAGAACATTGTTGTGTCAATCTACAAAATTTCGCAAGTTCTACCAAAGTTCTTTTTGAAAAAATAAATATCCAAGATTTGATGTCTATCCAAACACTGTAAAATACGATATAAATAACCAATTTTGTCGAAGAACGATATACTTCAGATTAAAAGCTTTGACAAGTATCCTGTAAGACTGTCAAACCTCATTTCTTATTGTAACGGTTGTAGAAAGTTTATATTAAAAAAAGTGGAAGTGAGAATCATAAGTGTATTAATTTTAGTACGAACTCTCATCTAATCGTATCAAAGAAATAAATTCAATTAGAGTAATTACTTCTTTACAATCATGGTACATATTGTTTTTTATTTCACATTTTATTTTTTGTCACTAATGTTTTTATTTTCACCAGTCCTATAACGGCGTTTGAAGTATTTTTGCTTTAATTTAAGGTCTTGGAAAATACGTAGAAAGAATTTGCGAGTATAGATAAATAATGAAGAGAGAAATTATGAGATCAACGGCAGTTTTTCCCCCTTACTATTTTTAACGGAGTAATTGGGCAGAATTTCTGGAGACAAAAATTTCAAAAAATGAAAATAAAATAAATGTATAAATAAATAATAAATTTTTCTTCATGACCACTACGATACGCATTTATTCAGGTCATACCTAAAACATATTAAATAGTCAGACAGAAAAATATCATGAACTAATTTAGAATACTTTTCAAAATGAATGGCAATTCAGCGAATTTTGCCAGGTAAAATGTGATTTTTTATAGAAATGTCATATCAGCTTCAGCAAGAACAATCAATTAATTTAGCCAACTTCCCATCCTTCCCTTGACAATAAATATCTCCCATTTTTTCCTCTCAGATGAGCAAAATCAAGAATTGCTCGAAATTCGACCAATCAGATCAAGTTTTCGGTAGCTCTTGGCGGCTAAATCGCACAAGGAAATAAAGGCTTTGTAAATGGAATGTTGATTTGGAGGTCGAATTATCTCCAAATAGTGATTCACTTATAAATATACAATAAGAAGTATAGGTGTTGGATCGCCTAGTAAATATACTGACATAGGGTTATGGCTGAATTAAGCGAAATAACATACGTAATTTGTTTTCACGATTTCACAATTCGATTTTTACAATTTCCTAACCGAGAACGTTTCTTTTGCTGATACAACTGTAACTCTTAAACCTTAAATGTCGGTTGAGTATATTGCGTGAAAAAGTTGGTTGTTCCTACAGGATCGCTAGTGCAGAGTTGCCAACTGCTCCAGAATATAACTGACCACTTTTTCTTGACAGTAATTTTTCTTAAAAATTTTTTGGAAACAGCAATCAGCCCAGACGCTTACATTCTAAATTTTGCGATAATTTAAGCGAAAATTTTCTGTTTTCAAAAAGTAGTTAATCATATTCCGAAGCAGTTGGAAACTCTGCTAGCGTGCCAAGGGAATTAATTCTAAAAATGTATTAAAACCTACTAATTTTCTGTTCATAGAACAATATAGTACTTTTCAATGTTTTTTTTTAAGTTTTAGAGTTCTTAACAGTTTGTTTGCTTTTTAAACTGCTGAAATTCTTGTGATTTTGCAGTTTGTTAATTATTATTTGTTTACTTTTTTAATAGCTTTTAAAAGTAAATTGCTCTGCTTCGCCAATTTGTTAGGATTTCCAAACAGTTTGATGTTGATTTTTGATATTTCTTGCAGTCACAGCGTATGTGTCAGTATTTATATCAATAAATAGGTTTAATATTTAAATATTATACAAAACATTTACAAATTACCACTTAAGAGTATTAAATGTCCATGTGCTAAAAGATTCTAAGTAATATCTGCTGAAATTCAAAACCAATCTCTTCGAATGCATTATGAAAGTCTTTCCCTTCTTGTATTTTAATCAAACCAACAAATGTTCTTCTTTGAAAAAGACTATTCGTTAATAAAAATTATTTAATTACAATGTTATTAATTGGTTGACATTTATTTCAATATGAAATGTTTGCAAAAGAAAAAAAAAACATCGATATAAATATTTTTTGGGGGTATAGAAAAAATCATTTAATGGTAGAAGAGGAAAAAACGATCAGTTAAGTTTACTGTAAATAAAAAAAAAACATTTCTTTCAAGTAATAAGTGAAAAAAGAGAGATTTGGAATTAGTTTTATTTTTACACCCATTTGACATAAAAAATAAATAGAAAAGAATGTGCGTCATCATTTAATATCGTTTCAAATTGAGGGGGGAATTACATTTTTTTAGCCTTATCATAATGGAACTCTGTTTTCACTTATTGGAATTACATTTGAAATATCATTATCCGACGTTTTATTTTAAGAGGTTTTCTAGAAAATGAAATTTTTTGTAGTGAATTTGCATTCCATAAAATCATTTTGTAGAAATCAGAGGACAGAAATGAAAGAGTATTGATGACTTTTTTTCGGAATTCAGGTTTATCTCTTAAAATTCGTTCGTTTTAGTAATAGAAAGAAGAGAAGTTTTAATTTGACTTGGGAATTCAAAACAGTGCCAAATTAATTTTTTCTATATTAGTGTGTTTTATAGATTCGTAAAAATAAAATACTTTTTACATTAGCGGAAATGTTGAAAAATATGCTTGCTATTGCGAAGAGTTTTCACTTTTCTGTGAAATAAAAATTTATACATACAGGATGGTTATAAAATAGCGTGAGGTGTTCAGAGCCCTCTAGCGAGCTAAATTTTGAAGCTGTTTAGTCAGCAAAATCTATTAATTTGCATGATCGTGTCCTTTCTTTAGATTGTGTGTATAAAAAGAAAGGCTGGGAGAATTCACATCATTCTGAGGACAACTGGCTGCCGCTTGATCTTATCCTAGAACATTTTGATACGTTAGTCAATTTCTATTACCAACAGAACCAGATTGAATTTGCTGCTATTCGGCAATTTCAGATGTTAAAGAAGTTACTAAAAAATCAATGAACTCAACAAATTCACGGTAAGTGATGTAATCATTTGAAATTATAGGAACAGCGGCTGGGGGCGTGAAGCGTTTTCAGCCTGGAAAAAGTTGAAGAAGTTGCAACTGCTCCTTGTCATTTGGCCTCAGAATGATAAAATTTCTCCCAGCCTTTTACCTTATAATAGCAAAAAAAGCACGATTATGCAAATTGATGCATTTCATTTGCTAAACAGAGCCAACATTTACCTTGGTGGTGACATTTGGTACTATATTTTACCTTTAAAAATAGAAACTCTATGGTACGCCCATCACATTTGGTAATGTTTCATCCAATTATTTATTCGTTAGGGCTCTGAACACCTCAGTTAGAGTTTACATAAAACAATTAACAACTTCAATATTGTGTACATAAAAAATTAAAAACTTCGTCGACATCAGTTCAACTGAAGAAACATTCCGTCATGTTTATCGTATGCGCATGACGCATAAGTTTTGCCCGGACAAAGGAAAACCGGGTAAAGTTGATCAACTAGAAAGACCCGGAACTCATACACCAAGTCTTCACAAGCTCTCACTTAGGAAATATATAAACGGTTTTTTTATATTTTATTACAGATTTTTTTCCTTATTGCAGTAGTTAGTGATTCTTTTTAATTGCATACCTGTTACTTACTGTAAAAATGTAAAACCCACCAATGAAATCTTAACACGGCTGTTTGATCTTGGAAAAATATAAGATCATTCATGAAATTATATATATATATATATATATATATATATATATGTTACGGTAAATGTGATTAATCCGTTGATTATATATAATAACCGGTAATTATGCATAATCACCACTGAATTCGGTAAATGTGATAAATTTTTGAAAATTTATCAAATTAACCGGTTTGTTTGCATAATTCCCAATTCCTACTGGTAAATGTGATAAAAGTCCCTAACATTACGAAAATTCGTTCAGTTTGCGCGACTGCTTGTCTTTTATCAACACGTGACAATCATGTGATTTCAGTAGCTGATCTCATTTCGTTGCATCTAGACGTTTTTTCGCTACCCTCTCATATTTTGTAAAATATTCAATTATGGCTGGTATGCTTGAGCGTTTTAATTCTAAATTAGTGAATATTATGGATACTAAGAAAGCAAACAATGGTTTTCTGACGAAAGAAAGATATGATATTGTTAAAAAAAGTGAATAATAGCAAAAACAAAAGTAGTGGGAAAAAACCGGAAGATTATACAAGACTAAAAAGATACGATGTAATGAAAGTAGGCAATGTTGAAAAACTTATCTTTTCCGAGAGTAATGACAGCTCCAATGTTAGATTTTACGTGTACTTTGAAGATCTTTTTACCATAATTCAAGAGGCACACTTATCAATAGGCCATGGTGTTAGAAACAAAATGTTAAAAGAACTTCAAAAAAAGTACAAAAATATTACTATCGGAGAAGTCATGATTTACTTAAATTTGTGTGAAATTTATAAAAAAAAAAGAAAACCCAAAGTACCTAAAAAAGGATTTGCTGTTAGGCCAATGGTCTTTCAAGAGATGGACTCAAGTTGCCAGGTGGACCCAATTCGCATGCAGTCGCAACCAGATAATAACTAAGTTTCTATTTGTCTATCAAGACCACTTGACGATGTTCGTACATTTGCGTGCCCTAAAAAGCAAACGTGCAGAAAAGGTTGCATATCGCCTAATTGATATTTTTACTATATTTGGAGCCCCCAGTGTACTACAAAGTGACAACGGTCGTGAGTTTATTAACAAAATCGTATAGAAGATTGTGTAATGTGGCCAGATCTGAAAATTGCGAACGGAAAACCTAGGCACAGCCAGACTGAAGGCTCGGTTGAACTTGCAAACCAGAAATTGAAAATATGATAAGTTCTTGGTTGGAAAGCAATCACACCTGTAAATGGTTCAAAGAGTTACGTTTTGTGCAACTAATGAAAAATAGAGTATTTCATGAAGGCATCAAGCAATGAAGCAATGTTTGGGACGCTTGCAAATTTGGCTTTAAAATTTCTTTAACGAATGACTCCATAGAACATCTTAGAACAGAAGAAGAGCTTCAGACATTAATCGAGACAGATAATAATGCTTACGAAAGCATCAATAGCGAAATAGAAAATGTTTCTAATATGGACAATAACGATCTATCTCAAAATGACCCTCAATCTGAAGTTAATTTTAAGACTCAGAAAGAGAATGAGGCAGCGGTCGCTCTAATCCAGACAGATATTTTATGCAAGCAACAGCAAGTAAGAAAACACAGAATGATTGCTAAAAAAGGTTTAGACTCACAAGCAAAGAAAATGTTGAAAGTTTCAAATGTTAAATTTCCTGCTGGTAAAGTTGGTAACACAGTGAAATTGCGAATACAAGTCGTCAACAGAGTTAGGAGTGATCCCCGAAATTTATTAGCGGTGATATTAGAAGTTTAAAATGAGGAGTTTTATCAGTTAGGAACGAAACATGGAAGACTTTCACAGTTGTTTACCAGAAATCAATTCACAATTTGTGAACAAAAATTTATTTTGCTTGACGATGTTCCAGATCTAGCAATATCATTTCGAGAATGCGTTAGAAAGACATCTCTTTCTGGAGGTCAGGGATATCAGCATGTATTTGTGTAAGGGACAATGTAAAAAATTTGTGTAAGGGACAAAAGTGCAAATGTAAAAAATCTGGCAAAATTTGTTATTCTAAATGTCATAACAGTCTAATATGCTTAATTATGTAAACTTAAAATAGAGTAATTTGTAGTTACAGCATTTAACGTTATCTGGAAAAATGTTTTTTTCTCTCTTGAATATTGACTTAGTTTGCTTTTTATATGTAACTTCAGTTTGTTTTTTTATGTGCAACTGTTTTGTGCATTACTTTTACAAAGCAGTTCTTTCAAACTCTTTACTCTCTTTAGGGCATGTAAATTGTATTTTTTCATTTCAAACACTTGTCAGTCCCTTATTCAAATTTCGTTCAGGCTAAATAAATGTATGTGACTTAAAATAATGACTTATTGGCTTTTTGACTGTAAAATATAAAATATTGTAATTCGTGGTCTCTTACGCCATAGTGTCCGACGAAAAAATATCCTTCTGAGTAGTAATTACACAAAAAAACTGCACTATTCTTCTGGCCCAATCAGTCATGATATTTATCACATTTACCATTACGAGTTGGGAATTATGCAAACAAACCGGATAATTTGATAAATTTTCAAAAATTTCTCACATTTACCATACTCAGTGGTGATTATGCACAATTACCGGTTATTATATATAATCACCAGTTTATTACTTTTACCGTAACATATATATATCTTTTCGGATATTACTCAACTGTAAGGACTAACTATATTGAGCTCTGAGTAAAGCAAACTCAAGATATTACCATAAAACGCTAATTTTCTATTAGATCTCCTTTCATGTTCAAAATTAGAATTTAAACTTACATTCTTCTCCTAAATAGAAAATGAATTACATCTGTTTGAATAGCCTGTATTGTTTCGAAACAAGTGCTTTGCCTCAAAGTGCTATGCTCTTCTGAATTTCCAGAGTTTTCCAATTTATTTGGATGAAAATTACTTTGTTAGATAAACATATCAGTTTGAGATGGATTATCTCTTAGTTTCTGTGGCCTTTCATAGCTGAAATGTGCAAGGATTTAGTAATTGCAATTAATCTACAAAAATATCAAGTATTTCAATTGAGTGAGGAATAAATTTATATCGTTATTTTCGTACGTTATGTGTATAAAATAGGTTTATCATTTTTATAGTTTTGTGTACAGGGATAAATAGAACAGTTCTCGTGCATTATAAATAACTATGTTTGATACAAGTTTCAGAAGAATGTGTAAATTGATCACGTATGCGCAATTTTCTCATGGTTAAGAAGTTTGTTAATAATTTCAAAATTATTTTGACGCATAGTTAAAATAAATACATAAGTTCACGCACACACACACACACAAAGAAATGAATATGCAAGATATCTCGAAACTTCGCGTACAATCATGGAGGGAAGATAGAAAATATTATTAGGAGCATAATTACTTAGGAAAGCATGGGTTGAAATAGGTAGGTGGCGCTGTACGCGAGCTCTAAAGGTGGTAGGTAACGTATGGCTTCCTCAATGTCATATCTTTCTCGCTATGGCCGGAGTGTGAAGGTCCCGGGTTTTAAACTGTCACGTGATATCTATTTAACGGTCTGGAGCTTGGAGCGGTTTTCTCTAAATATAAAGTGAATACGCGCTAGAACCCCTTAAAAAGTCTGTCCAAGGCACTTCATAGACAGATGCTACTCGTCTATGCTTGCCATACAAGGGAAAAAAAACATATTTGCAACTTTTGAGGTTTCATACGAAGATTATCGACCACATCTTCCAAACAGTTTTATTTTACATAAAAAATTTGGATTTATTCAAGCATCAAATCACTATAAAGAATTAGGATAGTATAGGATACTACCTTCAGGAATGGACTACCTATTTGGTTTAAAGCCAGTTTTAGTTCCTGAAGTGTCCTACTGTCTTGCTGAACCCTAGCTCCAGGCTCAGGTCCAGCAAGCAGCGGTTTCCCTCATTTTTATTTTTTTTACAGCACAATTTTTGGATTATAGTTGGCAAAATACATCAGTGTTATACAATATAAAAGCAGTTAGTTTACAATGGTTTACAATTGCTCAATATAAATAATTAGGAGTACATAATCTTAAAAAACCGTAGATTTTGGCAGATATGACCTTGAGGAAGCCATACGTGCCGATCTTGAGAGCTCATGTACTGTGCCACCTATACTCTCTTATGCAATTATGGTTTTTAACGATGTTGTCTACCTCCATTCCAAGTTTTTACACTAAGTTCCTAAACACCGTGTATTCTCACCGGCTTAACGGTGTCAGAAAGTTTTTCACCTCATTGTATGATTCATTGCAAAAGTATAAATTTTCAGATTTTTATAGTGGTTCTGACTAACACCATATTTAAATTGCTTCTTGTATCTTTTATAATTATTTAATATTAACTGAGCTCAAAAAAGTTTTTTAAAATGCTCTTTAAGGAACATAGAAACAGAGATCGTTACGGTTTCTTTTCAGAAAAGACATTCACAGACTTTGCAACTTTTACTGTAATCTTAGAATGAGAAATTGTGTTCAGCCTATCAGCTCAAAAGAGTCGTTTTCTGGTCTGGCATCGTAATAGAAACTGAAAATCGAGAGTTTCGTTTAAATACGCCATTTTCGTTTAAATAGTGCCATTTAGAATAGCAATTGTTTTCAAAGATCAGATGAATACTTTAGATAAAGTACATCATTTAATTCCGCTGAAAAAGAAATCAACGTTCACACTCTATTTTGTGTTGCTAAACATATAGAAAAAAATTAAGTTTTTATACACTTTATGTTTGCGATAAAAAGGATGCTGAGTTTATGCGCAGTACCCCTTAAAAAGATTTAAAGCTGAGTTATAACATGACAGACTTCACTTTAAATTGTTCAGATTTTTCCTGGGTGTACCTTTGTGCGGGCTTTACATTTTTTTTTGGATTTTGGTTCAGGCAAAACTACACGACTGCTGTTTTCCCAAAGGGAACATGCCTTGCTCGGACGAGTTTTCAAGGGTTCTAATGCGTAATCACATTACAACTAGGGAAAACCACCAAAACCTCCGGACCGATGAATTGACAGCCGCGCGAAAGGCCAGAACCCTAGACATGCACACTTCAACCATCTTCACTGGTTATCTTATAGACTAGGAGAGATATTTACTGTCCATGAGACTTTACAATTAGATACGTTATTTAAGGAAAACTGATTTTTATACATTTCTACATATAAGTAAACAATTTATGCCTCCATAACACAATGCAGATTAAAAAAACAATAATAGAAGTTAATAACTATAAGTGTGCTATATCTCCTTTAGTGAATCAAACTTTTACCCTTTGAATAAAAATAAGTAGATCAACAATTTTTGTTAATTTTTTTTTCCATTACGGACACATTCTTCAACGTAATAAAAAAATTTAATTATTGAGTTAAAACTTTTATTAACCAGTGTTCTTAATCTGTTTTGCAAATGTCTTTCATACTAATTAGATAGCAGTAAAAACAATTAAATTCTCGAGAAACAATTTTGATTATCAAAAATGGACATAAAAACCTTTTCAGATGAAGACTTAGGACAGTCCCATTTATTAGTTCCACGATATGTCTTTTAAGGAAGTAATAACGAATTATCGAAAGTATTTTGGTACACAACCAGATTAAAACTAAAATTATACTTTCCGACCAACGCTTGGAAATAGTCTTGGAAACTGCGTACTTTTTGAGAGGAGTTGTAATAAAACAACTAAATAAGACAGTTATGGCAATGAATGTTTTCTACTAGCAGGAGTAAAAGATACTTCATGAGACGTCAGAACATGCTAAAAACTGAAAATCCTCCTTGTACTAAAGAAAAGTAAGTGTTAAAACCTCTGCATAAAAATACGTAATACCTATCGGGGAACACATTAAATAAACGAATCTTAAATTGCGTTATTTTTGCAGATTCATTTAAATTTCCTCACCTTGTTTCTACGAGGTTAGTAATATTAACACAGTTTTCGTTAATTATAAATGCTAAATTAAACATTTCAGCAATTATGAATACACTAAATTACATTTCTCAAACAGGTAACATGTAATTATATTGAAACAACAACAAAAAATGTAAAGAAAACTAATTACTCTCCTTATTTTCAGTTATTGAATTATACAAATAACTACAAAAATTTAATTTCGAGGAGCAACTAAAGATGCTTTTTTTAATTTGGAATTGATTTGAAATAAAAGTGAACATTCTTTAATTGCTTAAATCTCATAATCCACCATTAATGGGTATAGCGTTAAATTTCTTTTTCCTTTATGTTTCTCTATGAAATTTTGTATGTAATGAAAAAAGGCTCATTAAGTAATATGTTTGGATGGACATGTTTCCGCAAGATGTTCTAATTAATTAAATTTTTATCTAAGCAACAAGAAATAAGATAATGCTTATTTGTTTTAGCATTTGCATGGGATAATTCTAATTAAATTCTAATTTTGTATCGTTCTTTTCAAAAAATAAATGGAAGAGGATTTCAACTTTAATTTGTGTGACATGCAAAACGCTTAGAATTGTATGTTTTTAACATTTTTATTCTGTTTCGCACATATATATGTAAAAAAAAGTTGCGAGAATTTTCTAAATTTCCTTTCTTTTACATTCCGAAAGGAAATTCAGAGATTTTTCTGCTTCTAGTTAATTTTCGGTAGATGAACAGGATAATTAAAAGAGACCGTTTGTATTTACATAATTCCTTTTGCTGCATTAGACTTTAATATATGAAACTACTTTCGAACACATCCAAGTTCTCTGTCTGAGAATTAAAGCTGTTTTTCAATACTAGATATTGTATTTTTTTCACGATTTTTTAAGGTAAGCCCATGATATACAGATAGACGGCAGAACTGTAAAACAATATTTATTGCTTTACACGGGAGTCAGTGATGTACAAATAGCTTTAATTAAAGAAAGAGGTAAAAACAGAAATTTATGTTCGAATGCATGTCTTCTGTGGAATTTAATTGTAAATTAAAGTTCGATTCTAGGTTCATCAAAGACTATTTGTTGAATCGTTATATTTTACAAACATACAGATTGTGTAGTTGATAATCATAATCATAAAATCTGCTAGACCGAAATGTTTTTAGATTCATCAATCTTTTGCAAAAGATGGACCCTCTCTGAAATGTTTTCTCATTGCAACGCATATTGTTAAAGACTATTTAATATAATTTTTAAATTGTTTCTAAAGATAACCACACGAACATAGTTTTTTTTTCTTCTTGAAACGACATCATACGTAAAATTAATTCAAAACTTTGTAAAATAACACACATAAAGAGATACTTACTTTTGCAAGTATCTCTTAGTGTGTTATTAAGCAAGGTTTATAATTAATTTTTCCAGTTAAGAACAGTTTTTTGTTAGGTGTTCTTGTTAACGTAGTAAATAGTTGAATATTCTTGGTTTTAATTACCGATCACGTTCAGGATACTATTTTTTGAAATTACGATTCACCTGAAAAGTAAAATTTTATTTTAGAATGTTATTTTATATTTTATAATCATTCACTGTTTATAGACTCTTGGTTACAAAAATCTAAATATTTTGAGTCAAATTTTATATGCAACTAGTTCATTTCCTCTATTGTAACTTATCTATTTTAAGAAATGCATAACTTAAATACCATTAACTATGTTTAAAATTTTTATAAATTAATTATTATCATGTTTTTCATGTCACGTATTTTTAGTAAATACTTCTATAGAACCTACTAAATGAAGCATTTTAGCATTTGTTACTGATCGCAACTGCAGCAGATTGAAAGTTAGTGAGACACAGCAAGCATAATTTTCGGCTCTAATAGTTTCAGTAACAAACGAAAGATATTCTTTCATTTCAGTAATTAGTTTAAATTATTGATCCTCGCAATTTTTTCATAAGAAATCGTAATCATATTAAAATAAACAAATTAAAACGCAATCTAATTTTCAATGTTCAATTTTGTCAGTATATTTTTACTTCATGTATGAATTCAGAATTTCATAATGTTAAAAAGCAAAAATTTTATAAACAAATAATGAATTACTAAGTAATTTTAAGCAATCAAATAATTAATTGCTGCTGTTTTAAGTTAATTACAGTTTTAATTGCTAAATTTATTCTATTAGTATCTGTTTAAAGGATAGTATTTAAAAGAATGAGATCATTTTTATGTTTAGGTTTGCTTTCTGATGCAAATGTTAAAAGTACAAGTTAAACAATGTGGCAGTGTCAGAAATTCTGCTCCGATCAAATAAACGTCATTTAGAAATGTTCGAAAAAAGAACGCGTCCTCCATTTAGTAGATTTACATTTTTATTTTATTTTTTTAATTATTATTATTATTATTTGCTAAGGCCTATCTATTAAACTTGCATATCCTTGCTAGTAAGTATGCGCCTGCGCTTGAGAGGCTTGATTTGCGCAAACATCTGCATATTATAAATTGCTGCAGGGATACATATTTGGAATTTTTAATTACTATCTAAGGTTAATAAAGATACTAATTTTAAATTATCACGAGAAAAAGAAGTATCTCAAATATTAATCTACTGAAAGTAAATATTTCGTCCAGCTTGCATCCTAAAATTAGATTGTTCTTCCTTTAACAGATCCCTGAACTCTAATTAATTCTAATTTAGAATGGCAGCTCAACATTTCGAAGAATAAGCATATTTTGCCCTCTAATTCTGCTTAATAATATTTTTTACTAATTTACCAGCAAGATGAACCAAAAAATTAACTTAGAGGTATCTAGAATAAATGCATTAAGCAGATAGTACCTTACAAAATTATTTCTCGGCATATAATAGCCATAAAAAATTGTCTGGACCTTTTTTATGATATTGTAACTGGAAAGAGGAAATCTAATTTTCCTTTTACATGATCATGAAAATAATTAACTGTGAATTTACGGTATTAAGCTTACCTATAATCATATCTTTATGTCTGGTGTAATATCTGTGGAGATCCGCACATAGTTGTTTTTGAAAATTGATTATTTAAAAGCAAAATACATGTATATATAATTATATTTTTGAAAAAAAATTGTTTTTATATAAAGATAAATTAATAAATCTATGACTTATAAAAATATATGAAGATTATTTTTCGTTTTATTAATGAGTCAGAATTTTGGATTAGCTTTTAATTAAAGTACTGAACAAGGAAAAATTATAAAGTAGAAAATTGATAATTGAATAAACAGAAAAATAAGATAATTAATCTGTCTTAAATCTATACAATCGCAGATTAGGAATTAATATTTAAATAGTCCCATACTTTTCCTTTCAAAATTAACTTTATTTTAGGTATGTTAGCAATTTCGAATATTTTTCCAATGAGCTGTTTCCATTTAAAAAAAGAAGAACTAATTAAAAACAGGAATCCGTACAAAAGCAATTTCTTCAAATTTAGATATAGCTTTAAATCGAACGATTATAAGAGATTATTAAAATGTATGCATAATTGTTCAAAAATAGCTGTAATTTTGACTGTTTAGAATGGAGAACAGTTAAGAAAATCATACATATTTCTATCAATTTACCATTTCTGCGCCATAAGAATGGGACATCGATTACTGAGACACGAGCAACTCCATGACTCCATACTGAGACTCCATTTTACTATGGGAGCAAACAGTGGGAGTCCAACTTGAATCCTTATGTAAGGGCGTACGAGTTCAAACCCCATCCGCTAATCGAGCCCGGGGCCAAGATGTGATAGAATAGTTCTTTAGCCACTGATTACAGTAGATTTACTATGCTAGTAAAAAAAAGTACAAGAAATCTTTGGCTTTAGAAGAAAAAGCAGAGTTACACGACATCTCTAATGGATACGCTTACATAAAACTAAGTCTCGGAGTCATATGACGAAGTATAGGTGTGAAGAATATTCTCATTGGTTCATTACTCGATTACTTTTCGTCAAGTTCGTAAACTACTCGTTCGAAGGGAATAGATGCCTAGGTTCTCGTTTTAACAGAAATAGGATTTACCAAAAAAAGAGAATGAAAGGTTGCTAGTTATGGTTAAATGGCATAAAATGCACTTAGGATATGCTGACACAGGACTGTACAGAATGAAAAGGAAAGATAAAAGAGAGGCAAAAGAGAAATTAAAATTAAATTGATTATAAGATTAAATACTTATTTTAGTATTCAGACATTTACTCTCTGATTTCACCCAATATACGGAATCTTTTTTTTATTACATTATACATTGAAACATAAATTTTACTAGTTCTAAATTATCTAGAATGAATAAAGCAGACAAAGGGTTAAGATAAATTTTGTTCAAATCTATATTTGTTTTGTTCGTAAAAATAAAATAAAACATAAAACATAAAACCTTTCTATTTCTGTTCAAAACAGCCTGGGGATATTAAATTATTTACTTCATTCTAGTGCTAATTAGTATTTTTTACATGTCAGATATCTCTGAAAGTAATAAACATTTGAAAATTATTATTTATGGTGGCTTTTATGCAAAAAATTCCCTTATAATTCATTAAATTTTGATACTTTGTATTTAATGATATATTTTTCTTGTGAATGATCACAAAATGCACCAAACAGCTGGTGAATGCTTAAAAGTACCTCTTCTAACTTTATATTTAAATAATACTGTGTATTTATGTAAGTCACAATATAAAAGATGATTTGTAGGAATATAAAATAATGTTACATCCTCTACTAAACTTGGGGAACTGCAGAAGTTGTACGTCAGTGTGAAAGTACGTTGTGGCAATAGCATTAATCAAGAGAAAGTTGAGTCTTTAAGACAAAAACACGTTCTGTTGCTTCTGAAATCTTAACCGTCTTTATAACTAAATTTGGTATTAAGTTCATTAGAAAAATCAATCAGTTAAAATCTATGTACATTCAATATGAAGCAAACGCAATGAAAATAAAACTTTTCAAAAGATTTGCATTTTTCTATTCATTTAGATATAAATCACTATATATTGTGACGTGAAACGTTTTTTAAAAGCTATTCTATTTTCTCCGTGAAATACAATTTGCTCTCGCCCATTGACAGAGTATTAACGTGTAGAAAACAGCTTTTCCATTAACTTCCACACAACCAAAAAAATATTTTACAGCAGATAAAGAAAAAAATAACTGATGATAGCTTGTAGAAGTGATAACGGCACATAGTGGCATATTGGGCCCGGTCTCAGAAGCGACATCTTTTCCAAACTGGAAACCAGCCTTTAGATTGATGATGATTTCGCACGCGATCTGCACTTGCACCTCAGTTACTTGATAAACGATTTTAAAAATACAGGCTGCGACCTAATTAACGTAATGCACTTCGAATAAGCTTTCCTTCCGCATTGTGGTATATGTCATACCAGCAGTGCTTCAAAGTACCGAGTTAAGATAAACTAAAACAGAGTCACGCATTCACTAAAGATTTTTAAAAAAATTATTAGGTATTAGGGTAGTGGTTCTTTCCTTTGAAAAATTTCGAGAGTTTGTGCAGTTCTGAAACTGATATTTCTGATTTAGGGCCATAATTTATCTTAAAACAGAAATGAATCATAAACCAGCGAATTGCTTGCAAAAGAGAGGATAAGTATTTCCTTTACTTTAATGTTGCTGTTTTAGATAATACAAAAACTCATTGACGAAGCAATGCTTGCTTTATTGAATTGATTAATTAACTCATTTATTTATTTTATTTGCTTATTATTATTTTTCAAATAATCATGTACGAAGGAGAAATTACTTCATACAAAACAAAAATGACAATTCAAAACTAATTGTGAGAAGACTAAAAATGCCTCACTTTCATGCGAATATACGCTGAATAATAAAAATAGGAGCAAATAGTAAAAGGCCACTAACTAACTCTATTTTTGAACATACAGTACCACGAAAAATCAGTTTTTTATTGTTCCCCTCAAAAGTATACAAATGTTGTTGTAACATGTATTCGGATTTCTGTGCTTCTTCACTAGGAACCTTTTATAATTCCACGTCAAATAAAGGACAAACGCAAGAAGGGGAGGGAGGACTTTTCTGGGTATCTAGCACGTATTCACGCTACATCTGGAGAAAATCGCCCCAAACCCCCGGACCACTGGACCGACGGCCTCACGAGAGGACAGAACCCTGTTCCTCCACTTAAGCCATCTACCAATGTCAGTGGTTCAGTGGTTTTAACCACTGTGCTACACACTGGTGTTGCAGTTGTACCTGGAAAATTCATTTTCGGATTTATGTGCTTAGTTTAAAGAAGATGCTTATAAATCCTCGTTGGATAAAGTGTACAAAATACAGGTAAGTCTCTCTAGTGCTGAGAATGGAAATTTAAGGCAGGGAATTGAGTAGGAATCGAAACACGACCGTGCACTTAAGCGATTAGCGTGGAGATGAACAGGTCCTTGGCCCTAAAAGTCGCCGGTCTCGCAAGTGTACAAGTGCAACACACATATTATATCAGAAAGGAAACACGCTGCTTTAAAAGTCATAATCTCTTAACCCTCTCGTCACCCTGAACCTCATATGAGGCTCCTATTTCAAATAGCAATATTTAGAAAGAAAACAAGTATTTTTTTCTTTCAGTGATATCAATCTCATTAATTCATGTAAAAAGTATATGAGGCTCTTAACTAGATGCATAAATCGTGCCTAGACTGCAGTACTAGTAAATTTAGATCATTTTTTACAGTTTTCGCTTCATTGTTTCAGGAGAAAAATTAAGAAAATATTTACGCTGCTTTTTTACCGTTTTTTTTTCTTTTTAAGGTAAGTATAGTTTTTTTCTTATTCCTCAACCTTTACCTAATATGTGCATCCTTTCAAATTAATTTTAGCATAACAAAATGCTTCGAAAATGCAGAAATTATTATTAGAAAAATTATTAATATCGACATTAATCAACATTAGAAAAAAATATTTTTGAATGATTTATAATAGTATTTCAGATGCATTAAATGCTAGACAGATTTGTGTTCTCTGATTTTTCATAATTCGGTGACGAGAGGGTTAATACGACAAGGTGAATGCATGTATATATTGAGCTAACAGGAACAAATCTTAAATATTTGGAAACTAAAGAAGTTTCCTAAAAAAAAGGAAACAGAAAAAGAAACTTGCAAATAGTGAATTTGCATTTTCCTGTCATTTATTTTGCTCTTCAAATTATGACAAATCAATATTCATGCAATCGGCTTTTCTTGTGTCGCTAACATATTCAATGCATAACCTCTATTTTGAGTATTGAAGGTGAGTAAAATTTTATAATTATATTTCATTTTCCTTTTACATTTAACAATTATATTTGAATAACTTTATGCAAATTTACGTTAAATTAATCTTCTCCACATAAGCAATAGAATGCTTGCATAAGCTACACTTTTATTTAAAACAAAGAAATCTCTGGAAATGAACCATAAGCGCACCAAAATGTTATGGGTGGCATAATTTTACTGAATAATAAAAGTTAGAAATCCACAGATGAATAAAAGCAAGTGAATAAATAGATAGCATTTATCAATTGAATAAAAATAAATTTTAATCTGTATATTTTAACCTTGAAAAAATGCTCCCAAAAATTACATTTATCAATAAAAATAAACATAATTACAATTTGTTATTACAAATTATACCCCATATTCATTAATTTTCCAATATGTAAAAAATTATTAAAAAGTATTGGCATCATTAGTTAAGTCTCCTTTCCTATATCGAATACACAGTAACGAGCACACTAATGATGTGATATCTCTCTATAACGACCATTAATGGAATCCTGAACCAGCAGATTATTGGAATTCACTCGATTTAGAGCTTGATTACTCAGCACATAGGAATCAGAACAATTAAAATCCCGCTGATTTCTCAACCTTAAGTCATTTGAGAAGACGCTCAGTTCAATATGGATTCTTATGAAATGTTAAACCAAGCAAAATCGCCTGACCGCTATAATTCACGTAGTTGCTAATATCTAATTTATGCTAATATATCGGAGGATAATTCGAACAAAATTAGGTTGTACTGACCGTCAGGCATTCATTTGATAGGAAGAAAATTAACCTAGCTATTAAGAATAGTCTAAGGGTAGATGAATTATTTGAAAATATTATTTCGTATTAAATATTTTTTATCACAATAGTATGAGAGCAAAGCATTTGAAAGTGAATTTCAGTAGGTGGTATACAAAATAAGAATTAAGCCATGTAATTTTGTTTTCAACTATATTTTCGGGTTTAATAATTCCACA
Organism: Cheiracanthium punctorium; assembly: GCA_038373885.1. NCBI lineage: Eukaryota > Metazoa > Arthropoda > Arachnida > Araneae > Cheiracanthiidae > Cheiracanthium > Cheiracanthium punctorium. The sequence continues at coordinate 471,491 of JAWZYV010005881.1, read as the reverse complement.
AAAGTGTAATATCGCTTTCCTGTCACACGGAGATTATTGTGGAGAAATGAGTTTTACAGGCATTGTGCGGTTTTTGGAAACCTACACGCCTTTGACTTTGGCGACAAACTTGGCGACCATTTGGGGATAAAAATAACTTCCTCGAAACTATATGAATGCTTTGTCTATCAGGAAGAAAGTTACGAGGCAACGTCCAAAAATTCCTATGTGATGCATATCCAACCGAGAAAACTATATAAATGTGAAAGAGCTCACTGATGAGTTCAGTTGAGTGACATTATTTGAAAGTGTTTGTGATATGTTGTTAGAAGGCGAGCTCTTTGCTGTTTTTATTAACGATTTGCTGATTGTTTGTTTTATTATTTTGCACAAGCTCTGCACATTTTTGTGGTGTCGGGGGTATAATTGTCAGAAACAATCGTTGAATAGAGTTTTCTTTTCTATTAAACCGGCATTTAGGACAGTTTAGATAGCACCAACTCAACGATATTTGTTAGAATAAGCAAAAGAAGCCTAATAAATAGCAGCAAATATGTTATACCTGCTGATTTTATAATGTTTCGTACCTACAAAAATAACGAACATTATTCAGTGCTTAGAATATTTTCAATTATATACTGTTATTTAGCAATTAATGGAAGAAGCTGACATTCTGTCATAAATATTTAATGTCGTGTAAAATTTAACGAGCGTAATGTTAGTATTATTAAAACAGTTCTTAATATATTTTATTTTATTTTTCAACTTTTAATTTTAATTCGTTAGATTGTAGAATAAAATGAAGAAACAAGTGTTAAATTACAATTCCAAATTGAAAATGGGTCAAGAAACGTTAGCCCATTGGTGCCTAGACTCTTTGAATAACTTTCTGTAATTTTTGTTGATGCATGCACTAATAGATAAATTTCTGACATCAAGTGTATGGACAATTAATGTTTTTTTTTCTTACAAATATATGTATGGAAAGTAAAAAATTGGCATGTATCACTTTCAGATCTTAAGACATTTTTGGAAATAAGATTTCATATGCATTATTTAAATATAAGACAATTCACTACCATTTAGGAATTTTTGATACTAATGTCAAAATTCGAGCTTCCTATATACCGGATACTGGGCATAAGCGTGTTAACTATATGAATATTTTCACTATAAATAAACGATGTTTACTGAAAAAGTATTTGTTTTGCATACGGCTATTAAGTTATTTTTGATTTTTTTTAAATATTTTTTTTCAATTCTTTTGAATAATCATTGAAAGAAAAAATTTAATAAAATGAAGATGCACAAAAAATGTTTTTTATTTGAATTTTCAAGCTGATGTTTTCTCGAAATTAAAAAATTATATATATAAACTCTTTAGATGACATTTATGAATATATTTAACATTTATAAAATTAGAGTTATTTAATTGTTTTATAAGAAATTTTTATTTAATAATATGGCATGTTTGTAACAAGTTTGTAAGAATTAAAGGGTCGCTGGTTTTTACTTAAAAAATATCGCCTGCGATAGGAAATGTTGTGTAGTTTCATCAAATGTTTGTAAAAACAATATTTAAAAATTAAAATATATTTGGGCCCTCGACAGCCACTTGAAGTTTCTTCATATATGTGAAGTACAGCATTTTAAATTGTTTTATTTCATTTTATTTTTTATATATCAAACTTTTTAGTCACCTGAAGTGGATATAGTTGCATAGTAAGACTTTTTATTCATAAAATAAATAAATAAATAAAATCTTTTTAAGTGATATTTAAGCTTTGTAATGGCCTAGTGAACTAAACATTACTAAATGTTATAAAAAGGATTACAAAAAGAATCGCTTTTAAATATTCAAGGAAAACAAAGTATACAAATTTCAAGAGCCTGTCGGCCTTTGAATATTTTGTGATACCAGATTTTTCCCACCACAAATAAAGGCTCGGCCTATTCTACAATTTCTACTACGGGTGATTAAAATATTTGATGAATAAAAAATTTAGAAATAATTAAATAATGCTGCATTTTACATATCTGGAGAAATTTCAAAAGCCTGACGTGATGACTAAATATATTTTAATTAAAAAAAAAGTCTATAAGAACACAGACGATTTCGATTTGGAGAAAAAAAAAAGAAATCAACCCATCCTTACGTTTACGTGAATTAAGTTTAATTTGCAATTTATTCACAAATTAACGGCATTTTAATAAGAGCTTTAACTTGTTAAAATTAATATTTTCAATTCCCCTCAAATTATTCTACGATGACAAATAATTTCCACATATTTTAACCTGAACTTCAACCAGTTAAACTCAGCATGCTGAAAGGAAACGCGCATAACTGAGTCAGCAGTATTTCTAATTCCATTTTCTGGAAATGAGTCAAGCTGTAAAGTCGCAATAACACGCTTTGTTAGGCAGCAAGACCTGAGTCAGCAACTTTCAGAGCTCTCCGTGTCCGTTATTGACTACTAACTAGAAGGCCCAGAGAAGTATTTCACTTTAAGTAATATTTGTTACGTGTCTTTCTGATGAGTAAGTAAAACATTCTACTTGTTACCTTACAAGTGAAACGCTACCTGTGCTTCAAATCTAATGCGTTATTAGGATTGAAATATGAAAACTACAGAAGAGGAATCCAACATTATTTTTGTGTTATATTTATGTTCGGTTTAAAATTGATTTAGTCGGTGCGAGTTACGTATAAATTCAATATAATCAGAGGATTTGGTATTGAATGTAAGTAGTAAACTATAGTTTAAATTAACAGTTTGTAAAGTAAATGAATGATACGCAATTACAATAATGTTTATGATACTTATAATTGTATACAAAAATGTAAATGAAATTAGCTGATGTAAAATATTTTAAATTTTTTATGATTAACACTTAATGCTAAAGTAATTTCAATAGCTAAATTCCTAAAACTTTTTTTTTTCTACTCTCATGACTGGAATACTTGTTATTAATCCATGGTGAATACTTATAACTACTTTTCTTTTAGTTTTATTAGAAGTATGGTGACTTAACAATAAGGATGAGTTTTTCAATAATTCAATCTAAATTTACATTATTTTGAACATTCAATCTGTCAGAGATTAGATTCTGAAAAGTTTCAAATTATGGTCCCATGCAGAGAGTTAAAATTTAAAAAAATATATTAAAAAATTCAAAATTTAAGATTAAATAAATTTGTTAAGGCATATGTAAACTCTTTGCGAGTATTCAATCGAAACAAATAATCATGAAACGGAAAAAAAAATTAAGTGTGGTACGTGCACTTTAATGATTGTAGCTTCCACTTGAGTTAATATAATGCAGAATAGTTATTTGGGCTATTTTAAAATTGAGAAATAGCGTTGTGATAAAAGTATCCAGGTTCGGAACACTAAGTTGCAGAACAAAAACCACTGAGACTTCAAGTATTTCTTTTAAACCTATTTTTATCGAAAAGCAATAAAAATAAAAGAAATTAGTATTAAGTCTGCTGCCAGTCTAACGTCATTAAATACATGTTAACTTGACAAATGAAAAGTGGTGGTGTGACCTAACAATTTTGCCAACACCAAGCTTCAGATTGGCGAGAACAAAAACATGGTCGAGATAAACAACGCCAATTTCAGAGAAACTATAAAATTTAAACCAATAAAATTAAAGTAGCAAAACTGCGAACGAATCATTTTGAAAGATAATACAGGCATCAAAATAATTGTGCCAAATAAAGCGCCAAGATAGGGCCGTTATGATTGCAAATCTGCCGTAAGAGAATCAATTTTTAGTCCGGATGACGGCTCTCAGACGAGGAAAATAAATATTTAGAAGGCTATTGCATGCGAGAAAAGTGGAAATAGAGATAGGAAACCAAAATCAGGGAATTTGAGAATAGAAAAATGGGTTCGAATGCATGATTTTGAACAGATTAAATTTAAGGTATAGAAAGTAAATGAGAATTAATATTAAGTATGTGATATACATCACAGTCAGGAGTACAGCTAGGTATATGATCTATAAAAAAAGCGAAATAAAAAGAAAAACCACCCACATTTTTTATGCCGTCGTCAGTCGTACAATAATGATACATGCATACACCAATAATTTACGGAAAGGGTGAACTTTAATTTGCAATGCATAAAGTTTGCACAAGGTTTGTCTTCATATTTAAATGCGTTCAAATTTATTATGTTCAAAGGCATTGCCCATTTTCACTGTAGAATTACATATGTCACTAACCCGGTTTCTAATTACTAAACTGTTTCATCAATGAATTATGATCTTTTAAAATTTATTCCGTATATTTTAATTTATATGCTTTTCATACATCAATATAATAAAACTATTTTCCCCGTCATTTTAAGGACAAACCAACACAAACGTAACTTTCTATTGTTTTAATTTTACCGGCACACAATAAAAAGTTGTTTGTACATCGGACGCCACCTACCTACCGGCATGTATTTCGACCCGCTGAATCCGAATTTCAGGTCAGTTTAAGCCGTGCACCCTCGGGTACAGAGTAAATTGAAAAAATAGCATAAACTGCATAAATGGTAATTAAAAAAATTATTAATCTAAACCAAGTATAATTCTTATGTATCTCGATCCGCTGAATTTAAAATGTAATTAGATTATAAACCGTTCTAATTCTCAAAAAATTAAAAAAAAAAACCTTGAAAAATGTTAAAAATAGCAAAAAAGCGATTTTCTCAGGTTTTAAACTGTTTTAGAGATATTAAAATATAACTACAAAATCTGAAAATGCAAAAAATTGTAATATCTCTAAAAATGATGTATAAACAGAATAAGGAGAGCAATTTTCTCAGGTTTTAAACTGTTTTACTGATAGTACAATATAAGTACAAAATCTGAAAATGCAAAAAATTGTAATATCTCTAAAAACGATAAATAAACAGAATAAGGAGAGCGATTTTCTCTTTTAAACTTTTTTAGAGATATTACAATTTTTTGCATTTTCAGATTTTGTACTTATATTTTACCCCAAAAAATACAAGAAACGTATTTAATCATGTTTTATAGATTTTTTTCAATTTTTCTAACTGTAACTTTTGCTATTTTATTGGTTTTTTGCGATTTTTTGAGAGTTTGAGGGATTCTAAGCCAAATATATTTTAGATTCGAATTAAGCAAATCAAATTACATAAAAAATCTCTTTGATTTGGGTCAATAAATTTTTTTTTCATTAATACAATGACGATTTTTTGTTATTTTTAACATTTTCTTGCTATTTTTAGCATTTTTCAAGTTTTTTTTCAATTTTTTGCGATTTAGAACGGTTTATAATCTAAATACATTTTAAATTTGTATTCAGCGGATCTAAATACATAAGAATTATGATTCGTTTAGATTCATATTTTTTTTAAATTACCATTTATCCAATGTACGCTATTTTTTCAATTTACTCGGTACTCGAAGGTGCACGGCTTAACCCTTTATCGGACAGTGGTAAAATACTTACCACCTACGGTCTATTAAATACAGAAATCAATTGTCATTAGTGAATTTTCTGATTTTTGTTCAGTTATATTGGATGTATATTTTTTCCATACGTCTAGATTCTAAATAATATTTGGCTTATGAACTTTTCTTTCATTCGCAATTTTAAGGAAAGCTCGAATAATGACTCGAAAATGGAGCATAAGAATCATCGCTTTAAATTATATATTTTTGCGTTTAATTCAGTGTACAAGCAGCAGGTAGTTTTCCGACTTTGATTTTGTGCATAATTAATGTATTCTCCTGCAAAATTTCTATGTTTATTTAGTACTTGTTTCTCCAATTTTCACGTAGGATATTACAGTACAGGGAAAATATATGAATTAATTCTAAAAAATGGGCCAGAAAAATTCCAAGTAAATTCGACTCTCTGCACGTACCCTCGCCCGATAAAGGTTTAAACTGACCAGAAAGTCGGATTCAGCGGGTCGAAACACATGCCGGTAGATAGATGGCGTCCGATGTACAAGCAACTTTTTTTGTGTGTGTCGGTGTTTTCAATGAAAGATTAATATGAGTATGGATTAATATATTAATGTATTTCAAAAAATAGTGGATCAACAACTGATAAAGCAGTAGGTGGCAAATTGCGAATAGATGTAGAAAATATATTTAAAAGGCGTGCAAAATGCCTCATTTCTGATTTCATCAATTAATTTTATATCAAATAAAGTACGTAATTTTGTTAAGTTAAAAAGCTATTGTACAATTTATAAAATAATAAAGTTTCAAAAACATTTTTTCAATGTTTAATCCATGGTAGGTACACTTTAGCTATCAAGAATACCACTAAAATAACTAAACCATGAAATAATAAATTTAAAATATCCGAAAGAATTTTTATTGCATTTACCTATTAATTATAAAAGAAAAATTCTATTTTAAGCCATATTGCCTTTTAATAAAAGATGACTTAAAAAACAATTTTTTAGCAAAATTTATTAGCCAGTTTAAGTTCTATAAAAATAATACAGTTTTCTACACCATGTATGCAGTTCTTCATAATATTGAGTTAAATGAAGCTTAATGATTTAAACTTATTTTTTTGTACTCAATATATAAGTACTTTATAAAATATTAAACATGATTAGTACGAGTAAAATAATACTTGAGCTATACAAAACGGATCCTTATTTTATATAGTGTAAAGAATAACTTTTGATTGTTAAAATCTGGAGTGTTATATTTCCCAAGCTAAAAAAAATAATATAGCATTCCCTCTTAGCTACATATTCATCTTTTCTTTATTCCAACCCATTCTATTTTTACTCTTAAAGAAACTAAAAGGTAGAATAAAACGTATATTTAAAAAAATGAATTCTTTCATAAAATACAAGAATTAACTTTTTCAGCTAACCTATTTTCTCGGGGGTTATTCTTGAGATGAACAGGCATGTGCTCCAATCGATTCTACCTTTGAGCCATGTAATACTTCTACGTGATTGGATTGCTCATTTCTTATTTGCATACCTCCCGTTCCCCCTCTATTTCTGGAGATTTTAACTTTTATTTATTTTTACCGCAAGAATAAAATAAGTGTGTATGTTTTTTAAAGTGCTCGCTTTATGCTCGGAATTTACATTTGCAAAATCTCCATTGTGAAAGGGAGGGAATAGTTACTGATGCTGCATGAATACTAAAATATACATTCATGAATGAACAAACAGAGCATTCCTGAAGAAAGGGGTCTTCTTCGGCAAGATTTATCATTTTTCTTTTGTGTAATTGCCCGTACACACATTGAAGCAGTTAAATTCAGGAGAGAAATGTACAAGCCTAAATTATAATAAACCTTAATTTTTTCGAAGTTCAATAATTAAGCATGAAGCATAAAAATTTTAAGAGGAATAGATGTCACATAGTAGTATTTTCCGCATACACACACATATAATATAAATAATCTTTGCATTTGGGTACTAAACGCGCGTTGTAAAAGGGGTATCGTAAACAGTCATTACGTCCCTCGTATATGCTTCAAAAAACTTTCATTTCATTCATTTGACAATTTTATTTTGATATTTCGGAAAACTTTTAGTACTCTAACCAAGAATTTGAGTATTTCTGTCACCTTGAAGCTTTATATACAATAATACTAAAATGTTCTGCTGCTTAGATATTACATTGCATGAAATATTTGTAAACGTTCATATCTAGTTACTGGGTATATAAAGAAAACAAAGAAGCAACGCTGCAATATTTCAGGGCTATAATACATCTTGGTCTATTTCAAAAGCACTGATATTGACTCCTAATTAAAAAATCTGTATTATAAAACTGGATTTTTGCTTGTGGGTTTATTAATGTACAGTTCTATTCGAACAACTTGTTTGGAAAAAAAATGTTACATATTAAACACATTCGTTTTTACAGTCAGTTTTATACTATTTACTGTTATTGCGTTTACTCATGATCGTCAGCAACTACAATAATGTAGCTAGTTATATGATAAAAAATCATGAAAACATAATCTATATTTTACTACTAACTTAAGATACTATTCCAACCGTAGAAATTTACTGCCGAAGAATGAACATATATAACATTTTTACAGAGAAATTCCGTCGACAAGATTCGATATATTTAAGTTCTTCATCAGTTAATACACTCAAATAAAAAAAAACAATTTGAAAAAGAAAATATTAAATTGAGAATTAAAAACCTCTAAAGACTTGGTATTTTTTTTACATTTATGCAACGAAATTTATACTGATTAAAAATGTATTACATCATTTTTATGCACAAATGAAAAAAGCATCTAACAATTACAAGAGCTTTTCTGCTTTCATGTTCCTATTATTAAATACTTGAATAGTGACACAAACATTTTCTTATTCATAAAAAATATAAGCAATATACCCTTTATTTGCAAAAACTTCATACAAAACACGCATAGTAAACGCATAAGCATATTGGTATGAATTTATGTGAGTATTCGCATTTATAACCTTCTCCAGAATTTATATTTGGACGCTTTTCGTCATTTGTAGATATTAAAATTTTGCGGTAACTTTGCGGTTTTCTTACGAGGCTTTCAGGTATCATATTCGTGATAGCATGTTATAGTTTGGTGTTATCAGATTTCAGAAGACGAAATTATCCTTTCAAAAAGGCAGATGTCTCTCTTCTGTGTAACATCGTTCTGCTGTGAAAAATAAACATTTCCCCTCTATTTTTTATTCCTTTGGGGTAAATGCTGTTATTTTTATACTTGTGGAATGCATGTGTATTTTGGGATTTCTTTTTTCAAATTTAGTTTACTATCTGGAGAGTGTTAAAGTGTTTTGAGTATTTTTTCTTTCTTTTCAGTTGTTTGCTAAATATTTTTAATTACAGAATTATTATAACTATTAAGAAAGATGCCACTATTATCGAAGAATGCAGGAAATTTAAACAAAATTTAAATAAAAATATGTTTTAGAAATACTGTTTAAATTTCTTATACAGCATATCATCCTTAGATTTAACAAGTTTAGAAAACAACAGTTTTTTTCGTCTGTTGTTTAAGAAAAATTTTATTTAAAGTTTTGTTAGTATTAAATTTTCATAACTATGTATAAAAATATTAAAAACAATCTGTGCTACTTTAAAAATCTGAAAATCCACCTGTTCCCTCATTTTAAGCGATTTTTTGCTATTTTCAGCTTCCTTTTATTTCCGAGAGTAAAAAAAGTGAATCATTTCCTTGACAAAATGAGCAGCTGCAATCCATATGACGTCATATTCATTACGGTCAGGCTTTGAAACCGAATTGCGATTACAATTCCTTTAAAATAGTTTTTCCAGATTGCATAGTTTAATTTTTTCACAAATAGACCGTCTGCATGGATATAAGAATGACTGTGTACACAAGCGAAATCTTTCGAATGCCAAAAGTTTCCGCGCGTTTCCAGGAGAGCATGAAATTTGATTTGTGTCTATACTAAAAAATTGAATATGAAGTTATTTATTTTAGGGGAAGAAGTTTAAATATATTGAGAGTAGACATATGTTTTCGTCAAATGTTTTTTCTCGCGCCCTCTGTCATTCCCTCCATAACGGGCTTTGACTTCTACTAGTTATATATTTATGTAGTCTAATATTGTTTCATATTTATTTATCTTGCTCAATAGTAGATTTTCATCAAAGCACATGTGCAGAACTTCACGTTTATAAGGAAATTTCCTCTAAAAATATTAAAGACACGTAGAGGGCTCATTCATATTCCCTTAAAAATCACCCGAAATTACGTATTATATCCAGAAGCCTTCTCAGATTAATTTATTCGAATAATCGAACTGCCCGATATTGCTTGCGTAATCGATCCCGAAACAATTAGAAAATAATAAACATGATATATTACTTGTCTCGTTTAATAACCGCGAAATAAATTACTCATCCGCTTTCCCTCATTAGGGTGAAATCCAATTTTCGCTTGTTCGCGGTCCGTTACATCCACCTTTCCTGAAAAGAAATCACGGAAGGGGTAAGAAAATATAATTTACTACAGGGAAACCTTTTTCTCCTTGTATTAAAATCTCCGGGACTAATTTTCCCGTAAGTATGCCGTTGCTTCTTTCTTATTTCCCCCAGAGAAACTTTTTAGCGGAATGCCTCCGAGCCTTGTAACTTTTAATGAATAATGGCCGATGTTAATTGACTGATGCAGCATAGTTCGACAGATGTGTTAATATCTGACCCTGGCTATTTCTCTGCACATTTTTTTTCTTCTACTTGATTCCAACTTTCATTAAACTTTGAATGGACTAATCATATTTTTCATTTATACAAAAAAAAGAAAAAAAATGTACTTCAAAGTTAGAAACGAATTACCCAACTTTGGGGGGTAAAAGTACAGGTTAAAGTCATTCATGACTTAGGAAATATTTTTTTAATTAAAATAGAATTTGCTATTTTGAAACCTAATTAATTCCTTCTCAGTTTACTATTTCCTGAGTGATCAGGAAAAATTAACTGTAAGTTTTTCTGTTTAATTAAAAGATAATAATACATTGCTACATCAAAAAAATTATTTTAAGTCTGATTTTTAAATTGTGGAAAATTGAAAGATTTTAAATTTCTAACGTAATAAGCCATATTTTACGGTAAGTGCTTCCATTTTACAGTTATTACGCAGTTACTATATGGTTGCTAATGCCCGAAGAAACTACGTACGGTTTACATATTTTTTCTGTAATTTGGACCTATCCATCAAAATGTGATATTCCTTTGGTTTTTAATTCCAGTAATCTGTAAAGGTACAGTCTGTTAATTAAATAACCAAATGTCGGAACCGTATATGAACAATACAGTTGTTGGGACATTTTTTTTGGACTCCCCCCCAATTCTATTTTAAAAAAATAGTTGTGGGTGACATAGCTCCACGAGAATCCTTTACTTTTTTTAAGTATGTTATTTCTCGTCAACAATGAACAAGAAAAAAAATAGTCAACATAAAATTATAACAAATGCATTTTAACCCTTTGAGGCATAACCCTTTCCTTTCCTCCCCACCCCACACCAATGCTGAAAAAAAGGGCAGCCGTTTTATCATTGCTCGACATAACTACCAGCTAGATGGCATATGATCAAAATGTTCATTGCATACCATGCCACTTATATATTTGTTAAATATATGTAGTGAATCGAACCCAATTCTATTTTTAAAAAAAAATAGTTATGGGTTATGGGTGACATAGCTCCACGAGAATCCTTTACTTTTTTTTAAGTATGTTATTTCTCGTCAACAATGAACAACAAAAAAAAATAGTCAACATAAAGTTATGTCGAGCAATGATAAAACGGCTGCCCTTTTTTCAGCATTGGTGGGGGGTGGGGAGGAAAGGAAAGGGTTATGCCTCAAAGGGTTAAAATGCATTTGTTATAATTTTATGTTGACTATTTTTTTTTGTTGTTCATTGTTGACGAGAAATAACATACTTTAAAAAAAGTAAAGGATTCTCGTGGAGCTATGTCACCCACAACTATTTTTTTTTTAATAGAATTGGGGGGGAGTCCAAAAAAAATGTCCCAACAACTGTATTGTTCATATACGATTCCGACATTTGGTTATTTAATTGACAGACTGTACTAGACCTTTTCTTTCAGATAGATGGCAACAAAACCGGTACTGAAAATTCGTCATTTACAAAATCATCATGATTAGGGAAATGTAATTATATAACAATCTTTTTTTTCCATTTCCATGAAACATGTTTCCTTAAATCTCAAATTAATATATTCCATGCTAAATAATTATACCATGCTAAACAGGATCTTAACTATCCACTTTTATCTGTCCCAAATATCCGCTTTAACATGCTGTTAATTCTTATATTTGACATAGAAATCGTTACTAGACTGACACTACACTTTCAGTATTTTGCAAAGTCTATGAAATAATAATTTTGCTAAATAATATATTTTACAAGGTAAGGTGTTTACAAGGTTCATATTACAATGTAAAATTTGATCATACCAATTCATGTTTTTCCATTACGATGAAATATGTTTCGTTAAATCTCAAATTAATATATTCCATGCTAATTAATTATAGCATGCTAAACAGGATCTTAACTATCCACTTTTATCTGTCCCAAATATCCGCTTTAACATGCTGTTAATTTGACATAGAAATCGTTACTAGACTGACACTACACTTTCAGTATTTTGCAAAGTCTATGAAATAATAATTTTGCTAAATAATATATTTTACAAGGTAAGGTGTTTACAAGGTTTATCTTACAAGGCAAAATTTGATCATAAATAATTTGAAGTTTTCAAATTTCAGTTTTTTTCGGATTTGATGCATTGATGAACAAAACACGGGGTATTGAGATTTATAATAAAGTATATTTAAATTCAATCCTCAAGAGGTAAACACCTTCAATAGAACTTTACACTATGTACACAAAGACTTCAAAGTGATTGAATATTCTAAAGAAGGAAGCACTAAAAGCAAGTTTCCATTGTCTAAAAACTGTATTGTATTGATAAGGATTATTGCATCTTAGAAAATACTTAGCTATAATAGCTTCTTCCGATTACGAAACAAGTCTGTATAAAGCTGGTTTTAAAGTATTTTGCCACAACACAAAGAAATTAAATTAAATTAGAAATATAAGGTTTAGGTAAAAAAATATAAACTTCTTAGTACACTTACTTAAAATTAAGATAAGAATTACATAGGGAATTTGTAAAAATCAACTACTTATCAAATTAACTGTAAGTAGCTACCAATAAAGCATTAACTAAACTTTTTAACTGCATCATAAATAATGTAATGTGAGAGTAAGGGAGTCAATTAATTATACTTTTACGTAAGCAAATAAGCTTCTTAGCAATGAATGCACCTCGTATTTTTGTATTTGAAGCATATATTATCAGATTTTTATGTCCGATATTGTCTACAGTTAAATTTATCCCTCTTTTTTATGCGGAAGATTATATATTTTATCCTCAAACTTCATTCTATACATTCCATGTCTGCAAGAAATGATAATAAAAAAAACTGCATTTCTGTAGAGCTTTTTGAAAATGTGAGGTGGAGATTAAGTGCAGCTCATTGTTTGGAAAAATAGAGGAAAAGTAGCTATAAACACGAGATTAAAGGATTTGATAATGAAAAAATTGTTTAAATATGGTTTTGTACAACATAAACTACGCTTTTTTAAAAGAGTATTTCATTTTCCGAGAGAGATTTCTCTAAAAATTAAATGGAATTTACATTGTGTTCTCGAGGTTATCAAAATAAGGGTAGAGTCAAGGAGTCCACCTTTCCTAAAATTGTTTTGGCACTTGATTCGATATTTCTGTTTTAAAAATAAAAATTTATAAAAATATAAGTAAATAAACATAGTTTTTCTACCAATGTTATCGGGATAGCAGGAAAAGACGTCCCATAGCATTTTCGTGAATCTTTAATTATGTTACCTGTAAGGATTTGTTTATTTTAACATTATATTTAAATAATTCTGTTGCTAACAAAACTAATATTAAATGGACAATTAAATTGAAAAATTATAGTTAACTCAATGTTAATTTGCAAACGTAATTTTTCCTAATATAAATTATAATATTTACAATTGCAAATTTTAAATTGATAATACTAAACAATATGATCTAAGAATCAATTTTTACCAATTAAATAGATTAAAAATATTATCTTCTGCTAACTGATTAATTCTACTGTTGCGAATATCCTTTAAACCATTGTTTAGTTTTAAAATACGCTTTTTCATTTACTTTAGTATATTTTGAAAATTGCGTTGTGTGTCTGTGTGAGAGCGCATGTTGAAACATGCTCTTAAAAGCATTAAAGTAATATTTCTGAAAGTGAAACACTACAAGATAGCATAACTATAACTGAAGTAAAAAGCTCTTAAAAATATAGAATGAAATTAAGATACGTGTTCTAAAAACGTGATAAAGTGCTTATGAGACAACAAATATCTCCCTTTAAAAATATATATTAAACTCATAAATCAGCATTGTAAAATTATTAGAGCCCTTAAAAACTTAACTATAAATTCTTTTATACTTATAAGGTTAATCTTCACATGGTACTTTTTTTTTACTTAATAATGTTTAAAAGCGTTTACGCTTTATAAGAAAAACAATTTTCCTTTAATAAACTCGAAAAATTGAACTCAAATATACTTAAAAATAGCTTAGAGAAATAAATAGAGTTAAAAACTATGAAATACTTTTAAAAAATTAAAACCTTTGTACTTGAAAGATAGTTCATACGAAAGTATGGAAAAGATAATTATAAAAGGCGTTGCTTAAAATTTCATGTTTATGTAAAGGTAATAAAAAGTAGCTTCACAGTTATATATTTTAGCTTTTTCATGGATTTAAATATTTGCCTTAGTATACAGACATAAAATACATCCTTATCTGTATAATAATATTAATAGCATAGTCAAAATGAATGATCTATTCTTACTATAACCTCCTATGCAGTTACTACAGGGTAGTAGCATTTTTATTGCATAAAAAACTGGATTGTAAAAATAAGTTTATTGGTTTAAAGTGATTGAAAAGAGTTGTATAAAACTTTTCTTTGGATATCTCTAATGACTATGCTTCTTTATTAACTGTATAAAATATGTAAATGCATTTTCTTTGAAGTAGTGTAATATATACAAACGAAGTTCGTATTTGAAAATATGAATTAATATAACAATTTTTTTTTTAATTTCTTACATCTGGAAAAAAATTGAAACCATTTCATATTCTATGCAGAATAAATTTTAAGAAACTTGATGATGATGATTTAATATGAAAAAATTAATCACTTAAACACAATTGTAACAATTTTACAAATAAAATTTATGTACCGAGATAAGAAAAATAATTATTAGAAATCGAAAAGTAGATAATTTCATGCGATAGTATTTTGATAAAAATGTTGTAGTTGTACCATATCATGATCACTAAAAAAATGCCATGTATTTGACCAAACTGATTTTGGAACAAAAGGAAAATGTGTGCCTGGTATTGCCAGGTTTTATTTTACAATGTATCCTACGCACATAAATTATTAGAATATTACCACTGAAGGCCACAAAAAAATTATATATAGAATCATTGATTGGTTCTTACATCGAATTTTCATAAAATGTTGTTTTGAGTTTCCTTTCTAGTTATTTATCTTTCTTCTTTTTTAAAATGAGTTCATAAATTTCAGTGTTTTACTCGAAACATAAATTCAGTCTAGAAAAGGAATATCGCTTAATCATTAATTTATCCTTAGAAGAAAGAAATCAGCACATCTAGTCATTTCCCTTTTCCCTCTGAACTTGTTTCAGCATGTCAACTTGCTCAGGAAAATAAAAAGGTTCCAAATAGAATAGAAATATTTTATTTTTTATGAAAAAAATAATAACTTACTTTTCGACAGAAAAAATTCGATCTAAACTAATAAGGCCTCATTTTTTTAAATCTCAAATAAATTATTATTTCTCATTTGTATTATTTTTGTTCCATAATTTTATTGTGTGTAATGCACATTAATAAATATTTAAAAATTTCTCAAATTTATGATTTTCATTGCATCTTTACTTAAAAAAAAAGAGAGAGTATTTTTAATCTGAGGACAATTTTTCCTATAAATTGAAGAAAAAATTGGTTTAAATTTTAAACTTCTATTTTTTTTAGAATCAACTCAAACATTTTTCCAAAAAATTTTACTAAGAACTTTTAATGTAACCCACATAAATTTTACATTAATAACGGCTCTTTCAACTATCTAATTTGAAAGGAACAGAAACATGAAAAAGTTCCAACTTTACATCAAATGTAAAAAGAGTTGAAATTTGAAAAGTTCGCTTTCAACGTGTTATTTTAATAAATTTAAAATAGAAAAACAAGAAAAAATAAGAATCGAATAAAAAAAAATAAGTACTTTGGCATCATAGTCCTGTATTTTCTAAAAGCTTTAATAAAATTTCAAGCCGTTAGCTTGAACTAAAACATACTGATATTAATTAAATAGTATTTTATGTTTCAGTTCCTCGCTGTCGTTCAATAAAAAAGCCTTACGCATCTTTCAATATAATACATTTAAAATTTTTAATTAGTTGTTACCTTCAAACACATATACGTCATTACTTAAGCTCCCAATGTTTTTCTTTCAATGTGTCAATGCTGTGAAACTGGAAACCTAACTCTGCAGTTAAATATTAAAGAATCCAGTTTATTTTTATTCCATATATTTGCTTTAAGTATCTCAGAATTTAGAACCAATATTTACTCAGCTCTCCATAGTTTCGTTCTTGACATTCTCTGTGTAAACACAGCCTCAGTAAAAATCACATCTCCACAAATATTAGACGTTAACATTGTAATTTTAAGAAAAACATTAAATTCAAATTTGAGTCATAATGCAATTCCATCGGCTAGTTGATTAGAACTGCGCTGTATGTTAATGTCTAATTAGTATGAAGATATATTTTGGAACCTAAAGCATTTAATGTTGCATTTTAAATTTATAAACTATTTTAAGAGACCCATATTAAAAAAGTAGTTTGTGGAAATTACTACCGGTAAGTAAATTAATTCACACAAACAAACGGTGATATAAATCAAATTTTACCTATAAATAAAACAACATGGTACGTAAATATTTCATAAAAATTAAAATCCTTACTAGTAAAATCCGGAGTTAAAAAAACGCATCTATGCAAGTAAGTGGACCTATCTCCTCCGGAACGACGGGGAGTTGAGTTTCGACCAAGTTGTATACGAATTCGGAAAATTCTGAGGAAGGTCTTCCGCTTGCTCGAATTTCAAAAATCGAACTATTTTAGGAGATATTGATAAAAAATACATGTCAAAAAGACTATTTTTTGCTCTCCGTAATTACGTAATTGTAACCACTGTAGTGAAAAAAGTTCGAAATAGGCATCGTGGCTTCCGTGTGTGGCGATTTTGCAGAATAAAATGTTTTAAATTAAGTAAAAATAAAAGAATAATAATGATTTTTGATAGTTTGTAAGCTTTTACATTTGTAAGCTTATTTTTTTAATTATAATATCGTGTGCATGAGAAATCCGAGCAGAATTGAAATTTTTGTAACCACAATTATAAGGATTGAAGATTTCCAAGACTAATATGTAAAATTTTTTACACTCATGTCCATAAATTAAGGATAATTCAGAAGCACACAGAAATTGATCTCTAAAATAAAAATTTCACCTGTGGAATGATCAGACACATCTTGAAGAAGAATATGCAAATTACAGGAAATCACCAGATGGCGTTGATGGTACGTCACAATGACGAGAGTGTAAGAGAGGGGTATATAAGGAATGGTGGTAAAGAAGTAAAATTGTTCACAAGCGCTGTGAAAGCCTTTCAGTGCAAAAACCGCATAGTTATGGCACAAAGGAGGCATTTGGATGATATTTTACGTGGCAGAATTATCGGACGACTGGAATGTGGACGTACCCAGCTGGAAGTATCCGAGGAACTTGGAATCGCCTAGAGTGTCATCTCCAGGCTTTGGCAACGATTCCAAGATGATGGTAATGTGAGTAGACGTTACAGAACAGGTCGCCCCCGAGTTACAACGCCGAATGAGGACCGCTATTTGGCAGTTACTGCCAAAAGAAACAGACGGAGTACAGCATCAGACCTGTCTCGTCAGCCCTCTTCAGCTACCGGTACGACAGTTTCAAGGCAGACAGTGTACAGACGCTTAGGGCACATTGGTCTATATGCTCGTAGGCCACTCAGATGTGTTCCACTTACCGCAACTCACTGTCGCCTGCGATTAACCTGGAGTAGAGAGCATGCATTGTGGACACCGCAACAGTGGTCTTGTGTGATGTTTTCCGACGAGTCCAGGTTTAGTTTGGAGTCTGATTCTCGCCGGACATTCATCTGGAGAGCGCCAGGTACCCGTTACCACCAATTGAAAGACACCGTTACGGTGGTGCAGGATGGCTCGTTTGGGGAGGAATTATTCTTGGTTCCAGAACTGACCTGCATGTTCAGAGTGTAACGATGACAGGCCACATCTATCGGGATGTCATTCTGGAACAACATTTACGTTTGTTTCGGGGCGCCATGGGTGCTGAATTTGTGTTTATGGATGGCAACGCCCGTCCTCACCGTGCAAACATTGTAGACGAATGCCTTCAATCGGAGGATATCACCCGTATGCATTGGCCGGCATACTCACCGGAGTTGAATCCAATAGAGCATGTGTGGGATATGCTTGGCCGACGAATTGCAGCCCGTCAACCCCTCCCACCTGTCTACCGGAACTTCGGAGTGCATTGCTTGATGAGTGGTGTAATATTCCCCAAGATCAGATTGATCATTTGATACTCAGCATGCCTAGGCGTTGTCAGGCCTGTATTGCATCGTCCGGGAGACATACTCCGTATTAACCATCCTACTAACCATGTTATACTGTTTTTTGTAAATAGGTTCTTTTTTTAAATTTGGTCAAGGGAGTAAAACTTGCAATTTTTATTAATTATGTCAAACATATAGCATCTTTTTTGCTCTTTACTTTTTGTTTAATAAATAGACTTTACAAATAAGTCAAATTTGTTTTGCTTCTTTCTCTTTCTATGCCTGAACTTAATTATCCTTAATTTATGGACATGAGTGTAGTTTGGCGAAAAATAAAATGACTGATATGCCGGTTTTGGAAAAGTGAGCGCTAGCGGTTTGCACAGTTTTAGGCTTCGCGCTGTTGCCTTTTTGATAACAAGTGTATAGGTTTTATTAGAATACAGCGTTAAATTTTAATTAACCGTGCAGAAATAATGCAGTTATTAAGAGATTTCAAGCGATCTATCTTTAGAAATTTTCGCCAAATTAAGTAAACTGATTTAAGTTAGCCGAATCCCGCCAAATTTCAGAAAATTGAAATCTTCGCATTTAGTACATCGGAGTTAACGATGAATAAAACACGTTATAATTGATAATTTAAAAGGCTGATAATTTTCAAATAAATGACTGCTTTACTTTTTGAAGATCGAACCATATAAGTGACAGATATTTCGAATTTTGATTGCTGTTAAACCAGTGTTTCGAATGATTCCCTGAAAAAAATCTTGCAAAATGTTGACTCCGAACATCTGTTAGGCAGGATTATCTTGTGTCCCAAAATGAAGATTCGTTGAAAATAAATGACAAAGTTTTGAGGAAACTACAGGGTCAGGCTAGGACATTCTACAGCGCAGGCAGCATAACATGTGGCGATTAGAATCAGCAGGACAATTTTCCTTTACAGTTCGTCAATTCCCTAACTCTTTCCGGAATGCCACCGCATGCACTTCATTCAAAAGTCGAGGCTGTAGTCATATTTATCAGGAACATGAAACCACCGTTGGGGCTTTGTAATGGAACGCGTTTGATGATTCGCACATTGATATTTAACGTGATAGATGCCGAGTGTGTTTATTCCTAGATTATGTCTTTCGAATTCCGACAACAATCTACCTTTTAAACTTAAGACGGCAGTTTGACCTTTGACTAAGTTTTTCGATTACCATAAATAAATATCAGGGCCCGACTTTTCGTAATGTTGGGATATATTTGCCTCAGCCTGTTTTTTCACATGAAATGTTGCACGTTGCTTTCTCCAGAGCAACATCCCAAAGCTGTGTTCAGGTAAAGATACTTGATACTCCAAGCCAAGGAAAATTAACCAAGTCAAATAGTGCTTTTACAAAGGATGTCGTTTACAGTGAGGTTTTGGTTTAATGCCAGTCTCCTTTCAGGCTCAATTTAGTGAATACTTTTTCTTTACATTTTACTTATTAGGCTTAGATTTGAAAGCAGATATTATTTGGGATCTGGTATATATGATAACACTGCTTGCATGTCCCCGCTTGCTAGCGGGGGTACCCCACTAGTTATCAATTTTCCGATTGATATAAAAAACTTTCCAAATGGAGAGTATATCGTTATATTAAGAAAGAGTGTGAGTCTTTTTGTAAGAATATGCATGTTTAGGATTTGAGATCTACAATTTTTTTTTACGGTATAACATGGTTTCCCTGCACAATAGAATATTACTTTACACCTCTTCTACATGACCTTGCAGAACAAATTTACATTCGGTTATACTCAAATATATTCATTTCCTTTCGCTTTTAAAAATGCAATGAATGCTATATCATAACAGAAAATACGTCAAACTTAATAAACTTAGTAAATGTACACCCATATTCGTTATCGAATTCAAGTAATGAATATGTAAGTTGTTTATTTCAAGAGAGTACACTAGAATCTGATTTTATAGCACCTATTGTGCTGCATCCCAAAAGACTAAAGCTATTGACAGCTTGGACGTCTTTTTTTTAACTATATCCAGCATAGATTATGTTTGAGAAGAAAACAACGATACTGAGATAAATAGCGTTGTTTAAAGAATTTCTTTCAGGTAGGTGTAAAAATAAAAATGATTGTGTGTACCGCAAAAACTTCTTTTTAATGGTCTAAATGTTCTGACAAAAGAAATATGAGGCTATCGATTTTTGCGCCATAAATCGTATTTTTGAAAGTCGTTTTTTTTTTTTTTTTTTTTACAAAACAAAACATCAAAGTGTTTGATAGTTCTTATTCAAGCGTTTGCAACAAAATAACAATCCTCTTACGCTTTCGAAAAATGTACTTGAGGTACAAACTGTAATTTGTAAAAGACTATGTTTTGGGGGCTTTTCGAATATTTTAGCTTAATGCGTTTTAGGAAATTCAGAAGTTAAAAAGACAGCTAAAGGTGTCTATAAGTTATAACAAATTATATATTCTGGTAAATCTAAATTTCTGCTGTTTTTATTTTAAAGCTAAATTGTATCAGTGCAGTACCATGTTAATTTTAAAAATTTCTGAAAAGCTTATACTTTAGTATAATGTTAAAGCACACTTTGGGTTCTTCAAATTAGCATTAGTATACAGGTATAAAAAATGCAAACATGCATATACTACCGGCCATCCAGAATACAACACGAAGAAAGGCCAGGGATATTGGAGCAAAATTTATTTGCGAGATAACGCGTTGTGCAAATTAGCGCGCCGTGTGATTAGAAATTCGGCCCCTTAAGAAGTGAGGAAGATGATTAAATCAGTATTAAGTGTTGCCGCTATAATTGACTATACCAGCTGCTACGCGGCTCGGCATTGATTCAAAGAGCCTTTCGATGTGTTTTTGGGATATAGTAGCAGTCCACGATGCTTGCAGATATAGCCAAAGTTGAGTTATTGTAGCAGCAGGAGTTGTATCCCTGTTAAGTTGTCCTGCAACCATCGTCCCGACGTTTTCGGGAGACGATAGATCAGGAGAACAAGGAGGCCAAGACAAGGGAAAATGTAACTACGGACACCCTGTATATTAATTATACGCGAGAAGAGCAGCAATAAATATTCACCACTACCAGAAGACACGATTTGTCATAACTTTTCTTTTACTGTACATTTTCATTAAGCCCAGTAAACTGATACATTTAAAAATATTTTTAAAATGTGCTGTTTAACAACTAACAGTTTTTACCCTAAATACATTTTTTGTCATAAATGTTTTTTTTTTAAGTTCTTCGTTTTAATACGTTGAAGTTACTTTAAAAAACTATCTTTCCAAATACATTCTGCCATAAATCTAATTGTCCATGTCATCTTTCTAATATTTATGCTACTTTCTCTGGCATGGGAGGTTTATTTTGAGAGATTTTTGAGTCTTTTAGAGAATGAATATCGTCTCCGATGCATTCGTCATTCCAGATTTAGTATAATTTTTATGTATATGTTCAAATGTAATATATATTCAGTTATTTGATTTTTTAAAAATTAACACACATTGACAATGACTGAGAATCAATTCTAAATTCCAAAACTATGAAATAACCAGAAACTGAAAGAAATATTTTCAATATTCAAGACTTAATGGAAAATGAGTCAGGACTAGTAAGATGTTGATGATTTGAATTTTGTGCTATGCTTGGATTGTAAAATAGTTTCTCCAATTGATATGGAATTCTTGATGTAGTTTTGCATAAAAGAAGTTAGTTCTTTACTTAAATTCCTTTTTACATTACTTTTCTAAAATTGAGATCGGGACCAATATAAATATTTTATTAGTTCTTTAAAGGATTTCATACAATATATATGATTCATTTCGAAAAGTTTAAAGGATGTGATTGATTATGAGTTGTATGACAATAAGGAATTAAATAAAAATGGACAAGAACTAAATACAAATAAATAAATATTACAAAATGATCCCAGAGAGAAAAAATAGCCAAACATAAAAAACACACTGACAAAAAGAAAAAAAATATAGTTTTTATTTAATTTCTACACATCTACTTAACTAAAGACTCCCGATAGAAATTTTAAGCATCAAAACAGCATTCATTGCCAAAAAGTTTATTTTTGTATCATGTTAAATATGCATTTTGAATGAACTTTTGGAAAACGACTTCTAAAAGGTCGTACACCAATTTTTAATTAGACTTATTAGTCTGAAGGAAGGAACTTTATTTCATAGACTACCTTTTATACAATTATTGGCCTAAAAAGTAATATCAGAAAATATTTCCTGGTTAAAATTTAGTACAAGTGTAAAGATTTTAAAAAGCGATAACCCTAAAAAGTTTTGAACTTTGGGTTTATTCAACTATTCAAAAGTACAAATCTTTAATTACTAAGAGATCCAACAACATAATATCCTTTAAAATAAGCTCAACTTCCCATTTTTCCTATTTTCTCTAGACTGAACATAAGTTGCAGTTTTCAGTTCAAAAGAAATTTCTTTACTAAGCGAAGGTCACCTTAACTTTGATATCTAGAAAGTCCAATGGGATTAGAATTCCTTTTTGGATACTTTCCAAAGAAGCTTTGCTCAAACTGCAATGACACTTATACCTTTTTCTATGACATTATTTTATAAGACGAAAATTTCTTCATTCATACTCATAATTTCTTTTATTTACATAAAGTAATTTAAGATTGAAATTGCTTTGCAGAATATTAAGTGTCAACTATGATATTGACTACAAATGTGCAGATTAATGCCCTTCTTACATATTCTAATTATTTTTTCTTTCAATTAAGCATTGAAAAAGATAAACAAACCAGACAAAACAAAATTCCAAACAACAATTCAATGTTTAATTTTTGGAAGCACGAAGCAAATGAAGTATTTAAATTTAAAAAAGTGCTTGCGTTAAAACATAAGATGCTCAATGGGATTTTGAGTATATTAAATGTGCCTTTTGTAAATTGGCCTGTTGAAAACCACTTTTTCCCTCGAAAACGATGAATAAAACATTTTAGTTCTTTATAGGCCATCGGTTCACGCAGGGAGTCACAAAATTATTTTTAAAATATTTAGCAAATTTTGGATCTATGGATCTATAAAGGGTGTTCAAATGAAAAGGATTAGAAACGAAGCGGTTGAAATTTGAATATGCCACTATGAGATAACGTAGTAAGATATCTAGGACTCAAATACGGTTCTGGCGTGATTGTGCGCATGCGTGGGCTCTTCCAGATCACGCATGAGAGAAGCAGGCTGTTATGCGTTCAGTCCAATTGACGCGAGAGTGCGCGTGAGGACATTATGGCTTTTACTTTGGAAATCTGACGATTGAGGACTAGCGAGGTGTTAACTGGAGCAGCACAAGTCCATGAAGAGTAAATGGCTTTGGCTGCTTGCTCATGGAGGAAGTCATTTTACTCCATGATAGCACGCCGCTCCAAGGTCACACAAAGTGTAATGGACAAGTAGGAACAACTTCAGCTTCCGCCCTTCAGTTCCCTGAGAGTCCTCTAATGAAATATATCAAAGAGAAGAGCTTGAACTTTGTCGAAGAACTGAAAGACACAGTAGAGGACTGGCTCCTAAGAAATACACAGGAATTCTGGTAAAAAAAAGAACCTTTGGTTCATGAAACAATGGCATAATTTTGCTCATACTTCTGATGATTACTGCAATTCTACCCGCAATGTCGTATCCTACCTTTTCATTTGAACAACCCTCATTTTTTTAAAGATAGTTTATACAAAGGTGTACGAAGAAGGTACTCACTGTTACCTTATTCATATTTTTTGTCAAATATGAATTCAAGCGGATTTTTTGACATAATAGGATCATGGGTACGTATTCAAACTTCCGTACAAAGACCTTCTCATCAAGCCATGCCTTAGTGTGCCTAGTGTAATGGCAGCACATGACTGTCTTCAACCCTCGACCACCACAGGCGTCACATAAATTGCCAGCTATAGAGTGCCACGACAAATTTACTGTCTTACGCTGTCCAGCGAACTTGATTAGTGAGTACATATATTTTAAGCAAAAACACTTAAAATAGCTGGTGTTTAGAACATAAAATAATAAAAACTTTGTAAAATAACTCGATAAAGGTTACTTGAACGGCCATACAGATGTTTCGATCAAAAACCTTTTAAAATTCTTCAGTTTTCATTCCTGGCTTCAGTCTAATATTTACCAATGAAGAAAATCAAACAATTTTTGATCGAAAGAGCTGTATGGTCATTCAAGTAGCCTTTATGGTGTTATTTTACAAAGTTTTCTTATTATTTTACATATTTATTTGTTAGAAGTTTTTTTAATAACAAACAGCGAGTATAACTTTGCATCGCTCCTTGTTTTCCCTCTCTTTGAATATTCGAAAAAGAAAATACGGAAAAAAGCATTACTAAAGCGAATAAATATTATAGAATAATAAACCTGTTATTCACCATAATAGAAAACCAGCTGCTTTTTGTTCATCGAAAATCCTTGTTATCACTTTACGAATAATTATTTGATCTTTCAACAATAATACGAATCACTAATTAAGAAATTATGGAATAGTAAAATGTCACATATTTTATTAGCGGATAAAATTCAGGAAATTTTCTTATAATTAATTTCTGTAGACAAATGATTGTAGTTATACTGAAACCGGCGCCTTTCAAAGTGTCAAGTTAACGCACATAGAAAAATGTCTGAGACTTTTTTTTATTCTCTTCGATTTTTTCACGTAACCGACATTATTTGCTCAAAATTAGAATAAACAAGGAGAAAATCACTTTTAACCATACAGATAAATGAATTTAACATTAAAACATTCTTTAATGGATTTCTGAATTTGCTAGTTGATACAATTGACACATTTTTGATTGACCAACATTACTTATGTCTTTTAAATAAATTTCAATCATAAAACAATCATTAAATGTAAATATAAATTAAATGAAAACGAATTCTTTAATTAGCGTTTGAGATTAATTCTAGCATGTTCTTAGACGGAAATAAATTTGTCAAAATAATTTTGCCGTATTTTAGATTCACGCAGTATGGACTTAGTATTATTTAATTTTTAAGAACTAAGTTTAGTGTTGTTTTCATTAGTTAGTTTTGTTTTCAGTACTATTTTTTATTGTTTTCTATGTCTGCTATTTTTATTGCTGTTCGTGCTCTTCTGTAATCAAAATAATCTTATTCTTATCGTATTTTCTATGACAGGAGCAAAGTAAATAAATAAATAAATCTGAGTTCTCAGTATACATCATACCAATCTATTTACACAAATAAGTGCTTAAACGTGTTGTGGAATGAAATAACTGCTCTGTTTTTTGGCCTTTTAACTTTTATTGTTTAACGCATAAACACTTTCAGGTTACATTGCGTATTAGAACACTTAATCAGAAGGGATTGAGACTTATAAATGGCGATCCAATCAATACACTGTTTAATCATTTTAATTCATCCACTGCGCAGAAGGACTTAATGTCTAACGTAATGTAAAATGTTTGAAATATTTCTTTTATACGACACATAATTCATATATTTGGAAACGAAACGCATTTACCGTATATGCATTACGGGTAAATAGCGTTCGAGAAACTGCTTCAGATCTTAGGGCATGCAAAAGTAATCATTTTGATGCATTATTGGAAAACGTGATTAAGCACTAGTTTCAGGACTTTTGAAGAATATGTTGGGCATTTTATTTAGCTCTTCCGTACAATGTATGTTCTGTATATAGTATGCTGTGTGTTTGATTCAGCAAATCTGAGTTATTTATTTGGCAGTCTCATATAAGATTTATGCCAGTTGTTATTATCAATTACGTAAGTGTCTTCAAAAGTATTTTCTTTAGCAGTTCGAGACTTATACATAAATGCAATTCTTAGATGTCATACTAGGGAAGAAATATATATTTTTTAAGTTTATATATTTAAATATATATAAGAATAAAGAATCAACTCTCTTGCTTCCTGTTTTAAAATATATATCTTATAAAATTATTTTATTTCATTAAGAATAGCCAATAAAGTTTATGCGGAGAGAATAAATAAAAATTTTACTTAATTTAAAGTACATTTGGTATGAGTGTTTTATTTCATTAGAAATTGTGCTTTGAGAATAATCTAATTACAATTTAGAAACTTACTAAAGATATGATCGATGCTTCTTCACAAATTTTTATTCGGTTAACACTTTGTAGATAACAGCGGTTAACAGTTTGTAGATCGGTTACACTTTCTTTTGTCTTATTTATCGATTTCTTATAACTTGTAAATCTAAATTAATTACATGGAGGAATAATGTTTTTTTTCTGAATTTACGTATTATTTTCTATTTAGAATCGAAATGGAAACCATGATTCAGAGATTGCATTTTACAGAAAGTTTAATGATTTATTATTAAAAGTCACAATATACGTTATGCAATTGAGGCACTTGAAGGCAAAGGCCCCGTATACCGCTTTTCTGTGTGTGGCACCTGGCAGTTTCTACAGAAATAGCGATAGTAACAACCGTATACAGTCGACTCGAATACAGTCTTTTCTTACAAGATAAAAACACGAAGAGCATATCGACCATCTCATTCTGCTCTATTCAGCTTGGAAGTTGTGCAGTTGCATTACATCGATTAATGCAGTTATAAAGCAGTTTTTCTTTTATTCGGCTAGTGAAGTCTTATTTAGTACAATATTACGAATTTTAAACAAGCATAGTAATTCACGTTTTCTTTTGGTTCAAACAATGCCCCGAAATTGCAAAAAGGAAAATGATCGAGCTTTTTGGTCAGAATAAAATGCAACTCAATTAAATAATTGGACAAGATTGAATTTCAGCTGTATGTTAAGGCTATTTTAATCTAATAATTATCTCAAACATAATTGGATTCAGCTCATCAAGTGAAAGAAATATACGAAGTTTGCTATAGTGATTATTTGTACTGAATGGAATGTTGTGCAGGATGACTTTCAAACCTGTATTCGCAATAATTTTAGTTAAAAACTTTGAGACCAAAAAATTATTCAATTTACAGGTTTATTTGTTTCCCCATAGCTGTTATAAATTTATAAGTATTTTCCAATCTTTGTGGGTTTTTTTTTTCACCTTGATACGGGGAAGTGCGCATAAATTTAATTAAGATTAAACATTTTCAATCATACAGCATGGTAAAGTAATAAATAAATATTTAAATAATTAATGATTGAAGAACATGGTACATTTTTTTATTATCATTTCAAATTTGTCGCTACAAAGAAAAAAAAAATCTTAAATGTGGCATCTTCTCTAAATTGACTCTTGTGTATATTTTTTTCTTAAAATTCAAACAAAAATTCTTTCACTTCATAATTTGACACTCTTGATTAAACAATGGTACCAAGAAATATAAAGGAAGACAATACTGTCTAATTAAACTTGTCACTTGAGAGTACGTTTTACATCAAGAAAGTTAGAGTGGAATTGGGTATTCGAAATTCTTTCGTTATCTCATAGGCCTTGGATGAAAGCCAATCTTTTGATTTTAAAACGGGGAGGCCTGTCCAAAATTATTTCTCCTCAATAGATCATTCTTATGAAATGTCTGCAACGCAAGGACTATTTCAATATACAAAACTTATCGAATATTATTTGTGTAGCCTAAATTTTAAGGGTTTTATAACCCTGTAAATTACTCGAAATCTACGCCTTATTGCAGCAGCCGATATTTACAGTGAAAATCTCGTTATCCAAACAAATCTAGTCATATGATCAAATAAATCATTGAAGTCAATTATACATTATTTTCTAAAGCGTTTTGTTTTGTTTGAAAATGTAGAATAGATTTTTAAGGAACGCGAATATTTATAGTAGGTATGTACCTGCAAATGCCTGGATTTCTTTTTAAAATAATTGCTTTAAAATCTTTTTTTTGTAACATGTATAAAAAGAGGCTAAAATTAAAGTGTTGTAGAGTGCTTTTATTGTATTTTAACGTTAGAATAAAAACCGAAGTGAGATGTTTGGTAAAAGATATAAAGGCCCGAGCATGCAAGCATGTGATTGAAGAGTGCATTTTCCTTCAAAAGCATTAGCTAGATATTAAACATCCGAAAATCTCTATTTCTGGTATGTTTTGGATTTAAGCTAATAAGTTAATCAAAAATCTAAGACATGCTGAATTTTTATCGCATTCATTAATTTTTTTCTGTGATACTCTTTTTAAGTAAAGTCAAATCAAGAACTTAAATTACTGGTTGCAGATTTTTGTTTTCGTATATCATGAAGAACTTAATGTAACATTTAGTTGAATAAATCAATAAGCAATTTATCTTTTTTTGTAATTTCCGCGCCAGGTTCAAACTAGAGCCTTCACTTATACGAGGGCCTAAAATTTTGGCCATTCACTATGGAGGTGCCTAATAGGCGGACCAATGTTCCCCCTTACGAGTGGTCTCCTGATTTTGAACGAATTCTATTGTGTCCATATTTATTTCTATTGTGAGGTTGTTGCGTAGTTTTTCAGTGTTGCAAACGATATTTATAAAACATTTATCGTTTCTTTATACAGCTTTATATATTTATTTCATTTCTTATTTTATCCTATAATCGTATGGCGAGGCTGAAGATCTCTAAACTGCATAACAATATGCATAGATCAATATCAACGTTTTAAAGAAGACACAATCGCGGTAGAGTATAGCAGTTTTAATTTTACATTAAAATCTTTTTTTAACGTCGAATAAAAATTCTTCCACTTAATTCCCCAAATTTAACGATAGCGATGAAAGATTCTGATATAAAAAATAGGAAAAGAAAGGACCGTCTAATCGAACATGTCACTTGAGAGTGCGTTATACGTCAAGAACATTAGAGTGGTATTGGATATCCGAAAATCTTTAGTTATCTGAAAGGCTTTGGATGAAAGCCAATAAACCGATTCAAAAACACGAAGACCTGACCAAACTTTTTACCCGTTTGCATTATTTTTTTGTTCAACTGATGTTAAGCAATTCAAATTTATGCATTTAAAAATCGACAACTGTGGCTTGTTTGAGTATAAGTATTTCGAAATTTTTATTTTATCAGAGCTTTTTCAGTAGTATGTGTTTATAAACTGATCGCTTCAGCGAGGTGATATTATCGAAAACTTAACATGACTATTGATTATGTAAATGATTAAGCACATCGACAAATTAGTTTTTTCAAAAGAAGAACATGTGACCAAATAAACCAGTGAAACGTGAAGTAGCTTCCTATTTCATGGAAGGAAACTATTGTTGCCAGCGCATAAGCTGAAAATCTCGTGAAACATTATTTTTAAAAGATATGTATAAATATTTACTTACTGATATTTTTCAATCAGTCAGTCGTGTTCCTGCCGATACACACAAGACAATTATTATTATTATTTAATTATAAAGCACAGTACAGAAGAAATACTTCATACGGAATGTTTAATTCCATCACAGTTTTGACGTCAAAAGACGTTGTCAGTTACGTCTTAATACTCTATTATTTCTATATATCAGACCACAGATAAGTTTCTTTTTCTGAAAAATTGTTACTTTGTGCTAAATCTATTATTTTGAATTGTTCATTCAAACACATCGATTTTTATTTTCCGAAATAGCACAAAAAGGAGAAAAATAAATAGTAATTTTTGTAGTATAAAAACTAATTTAAATAACTAAAAAAACATAAAGTAACTGCCTTCTGTATAAAAAATAATAGTACGTAGTAATGCCAAACTTATTATTCCAAACTTATTATTCCCAATAAAGGCATTTTTTTATCTTACAAACTTCAGGTTCATTTTTTTACACAAACTTTTTCTCCCAGTTATAGCACATTTCTATTTCATTTTCTGTATTTGAGATAAATGCAATTTAATCCATGAATAAAACTACTTTGAAAAAAAAAACCTTCTGTATTGCAGTTAGCACTGCTTGTCTAAAATATTTCCCAATTGCACTTTTATTTAAATGTTTTATTGAGCTCTAATTTATAACAGTTACTGTGAGAATCACGGTATAACCATTCGGTACATTCGTACCTTGTGCAAGTTGTGCGATAATACAGGTAAAATTTCAAAACAATTCTGTAAACCTTTTTATTCAATTCACAAAATTACAGGAATGCTAGCTTTAATGCATATAAACTGTCTCACATGAATTTATTTCATTTCATATTTTAGCACCTGATACATTTTCAAAAGTATTCTGATTATTTTAAAGAGAAGATATAAACTATTCATAAAATGCCCGTAGAGAAATATTAGTTTCATGCGAAACATTTTTTCTCTACATGGAATATTCTTTCATGTTTTTCACTTTAAAAAGAAGTCTCTAGCATATATATTGCTAAAAAGTTGCAAAAGAAATAGCAGAAAACTTCCACCAACTTTATTTCATGCATGTATATCAAAACTGACAAAAAAAAGTCTATGTAAAATGAAATATGGAATATTCAGTATGTGATTTTGTTTTCCCTGGGCAGGTTTTAAACGTATCTATCTCTGAAGGTAGTTTTTTAAACACTTTTAGATCTAGCATCCTATTAATAGTACATATCTTTTAAAAGACTCTATTGAGTGATATTTACAAAATGTGCCATGAAAGGTCCATGTTCTATTAAAAATATATAATCATTTAAAATGGATGCTTCTAGTAATTTGAGTGTTGCTGGTCGTTTGTGTTTACTTTTGTTATTGATGTAATCAGACTTAAATGCCATTTGGATCTATCTACTTTAAGAAGGTTACTTTAACAAATGCGTGATATAGTTTTTGTCTTTAAAAATAATGGCAATTTATGATTTAATAATCGGGCACTGGTTCTTAAAAGAAGTAAATATAGCACAACATACAAGTTTTACACAAGATGCTGATAACTGCATCCTAAATTTATAACTTGCTCGTTTCAGATATTTAATGGGTTTTTTTTTATGTAGATAGCGTTTTTTTAGTTTTCAATGTCATATAACTAAGTTAGTGATTAATCATTTCAAATGGGTACATAGTATGTGGCATGCTAAAAAAATAAGATGTTAAAATCACATTAAATTTTATCTCATAAAAGGAATAAGATAGTGTCAAAAGACAGAATTAAAAGGACGAAATAATCTACATCGAAGTCAAGCGGCCGAAAGAAACAGCGCAATCTAATATATGTATGGGTGGCGAAAAAAGAGGATTTTAATTTTTGCATCTTTATACAGAATCAGCATTCATTGCAGAAAATGAGGTGTATGGCTTTTGTTACATAATTTTTCAATGAGTGTTATAATTTCATGAATAGAATACAGGCAGGATGCAAATAAACTTGGCATTCGTACAAAAAAAGGATATGAGTAATTGGATTTTATGTTATTAATTACAGAAAATGATGGAAGGAAACAAAATATAACAACACAAAAACAAAAACAAACAAAACAAATTATAAAAAATAATCTATTGTCACACTCGACAAAGCTCTCCGACTAGTGTCAGCTAATAAAAAAAATCATCCTCTATATATTTAATTTTATCCACCTCGAGAATAGGTAATTAAATAAAAAAACCGTTTCTGAGTGTAAATTAACCTTAATTCCTATAGAAACATTTCAGAAATGGCATAGCCAAACTGTTTCCTTGCTCACAGAAAAGAAAAGATTTCCCATTGAATATGCTTACATCTTGATTACTTTACAGTTCCTTTAACGTTCAAAAACTGTTTCTTTAGGGAGAAAAAGCAAAATTACTTCATTTCTATTTTTGCGCCTATTACTTGCGGCTTCATGATTGGAATCTGAATTATTTATTTACGGCACATTTCTTCCACATTCCCAGGAATAATTGTTTTCATTCTTCTAAGATTGTGAGCTATCTCGGAAGAAACCGTGTAATGTTGATTTAATTTACATATTTCGAATGTGCTTCCTCTAGGTACGGAACAATAATCGGGTGTCTGCTCTGAATGCATAAAAAGTATTTTTAGCAACGCAAGATAAAATGTTGCTTTACTTTATTTCTCATTTATCTGGAAGTTTCTTTCTGAATGCAGTTTTTTATCGCTCTCCTTCCAGATGTACAGATTTATAGCGTTGTTAAAAAAGATTAACTTATGAATTATTAACTGGAAGAGAACTAATCCTTATCTTGAGAGATTTTTAATAATATTTATATTTCAGTAAAACCATCATTGTTTTTCAGTGCTTGTCAATAAAAAATGATCTAAAAGGTTTTTACGTAGGAAATTCACTATTAAATGATAAAAGAATGAATCACAATGTATGAAGCTTTTATGTGCGCTTTATTATATTTTCTCTTACTGATTTTATGAATTCATACTCTCTTCTAGAGTGTTCATAGGAATGGCAAGGAATCTATAAACTGTGTAAACTTCAAAACATAAAATACACATTGAGTAAAAATTTAAAACATAAGATACTCATTGAGTGAACATTTAAAACATAAAATATGCATTCTAATTTTCCCTTGTGAAAATAAAAAGCCTTTTTGAATAAATTAAAAACGTTATTTACAATAATTAACATAAATTGTATTGTCACGTACAAATACACGAACTCTGTATATTATTGAGTAGTTTAGTAATTAAAGAAATACATTTAAACATGTTTGTGTTCTTTAAAAACATTTCATAAATTGAATTAACTTAAATATCTCCTTATGCAGATAGATTAAAAATAAATTAATTGAACATGATTATATGATGATTATTTTACATTGCTTTTGACGTTCAGGAACAACTTTTTTAATGGAGGAAGAACAAAATTACTTCATTTTTACATTATCACCCATTACTTGTGGCTTCATGATTGGAATCTGAATTATTTATTTACTGCACATTTCCCAAAATAATTGTTTTTATTCCTCTAACCAAGACTGCAAGAGATAACTGAGAAGAAACCGTGTAATGCTGATTTAATTTACATATTTAGAAAGCGCTTCCCCTAGGTACAAACTAATAATTGGATTCCTGAGTTGAATACGAAAAGAAAAATTATTCTTAGGAAAGCAACAAATGTTACTTCCATTTTGATACTTTATCTGAAGGACTTATAAGGCTGAGTTACAGCTTTGCTTGGAAATGTAAAAATACATTCACTTTTTTAAGAAACATGTTATTAAATATTTTAAGGAAGGATGAATAACTTTCGTTTAAAAATTTTTTAGCACAGGTCTGAATTTTAATAAATCATGCCTTCATTTTTGAGTGTATATGTGAGAAAGAAAAAAGTGTTCTTGAAAAGTCTGTATAGCAAATTTACATTAAAATAATTTTACATTGAGCTACAAGTATTAAGTTTTGTATTTATGTTTTGCCATTTTCTATATATTCTTAATTTGCTGTATATGTTTCAGTTTAGCACTATTTTTAATATTTCATAAATGCACTACATGTATGCAGAATGTAAAAAAAAATGCAGTGTAATCTTCTTTGTCATGTAAAATGTATAGTGAGCATAAAAACAGGGTTTTTAAGGTTACATGACTGCAATAACGGCGATTTTCAGACACTATTATAACTATTACCACATTATTCTCCATATCTTATAAATAAAAATGAAATTCTGTTTGTTTGTTTGTTTGTTTGTTTGTTTGTTTATTTGTTTGTTTGTGGATTTGAGTTGTATACAAATCCACAAAAATGGACCTATCAGCCTGAAATTTTGCACAGATATGTGAAATAATATAGAATAAATCATAGTCCACTTTAAAACTTTGAAAGTCCACCCGTTCCCGGAATTTAAGAGATTTTTTATGTTCTCCACGCAAAAAGCTTTCCGTAATTGTAACCCCTGTAGTGAAAAAAGTGTGAAATAAGGATCATGGTTGCCATGTGTGGCGATTTTGCCGAATAAGATGTTTTAAATTCTCAAAGTAAAAATAAAAGAATAATAATGATTTTTTTTGTTAGTTTATATTCGTAAGGTTATATTTTTTTTAATTATAATATCGTGTGCATGGGAAATCGGAGCAGGAATGAAATGTTTTATACGCAAAACAATAAGAATTGAAGATTTCCGAGGCTAATATGTTAAAATTTTTTGGTTTGGCGAAAAAATAAAATGGCTCAAATGCCGAGAAAGTGAGTTCTAGCGGTTTGCACAGTTTCCGGCTTGGCGAATTTACTGAGAGCTTAAGGAAACGGATTTTTGAAAACAAGTACAAAGGTTTTATTAGAATACAGCGTTAAATTTTAATGATCCTTGCGAAAATAATGCAGTTATTAAGGGATTTCAAGCGATCTATCTTCAGCATTCTCGCGATTTTGAGGAGGATTCTAACGCTTGACGCTATTTATCGTAATTTAATCGTCTGCTATTTGGGTTATGAATACACCTGCGTATAAGTTTTTGAAATTTTTATTCAGTTGGAATTGTGCATTTTTCAGAGCAGCTTTTCTGTATCTATATTACATCCAGAAAAAAGGATGTTAGAAATATCAATTTTAATTTTGTTTAATCACACTCATGAATAATGATACACTTTCCAACTTAATGAAAGAAGGAACGAAAATAGGGAAGACCCATGGATTATAACTCTTTTTATATATAGCACTTTAGTGCGTATTTAAAAATCTGAAAGTGTGTCAGATTTTCTATGATTCTAGCGCTTGGCGCAATTTAATGAGAGGGTATTTTTAAAAACAAGCGTAGGTTATCTTATAAATAAAAATGAAATTCTGTTTGTCAATTTGTTGATTTGGGTAGTATACAATTCCACAAAAATGGACCTGTCAGCCTGAAATTTTACACAGATATGTAAAATAATATAGAATAAATGATAGTCCACTTTAAAACTTTAAAACTCCACTTAAAAACGTTTTCCTCCTGAAGGGTTCCCTTAATTTCCGTTCCCGGAATTTAAGAGATTTTTTCTGTTCTCCACACAGAAAGCTTTACGTAATATTAACCCCTGTAGTGAAAATAGTGTGTGAAATAAGCATCTTGGTTGCCATGTGTGGCGATTTTGCCGAATAAAATGTTTTAAATTCTTAAAGTAAAAATAAAAGAATAATAATGATTTTTTTAGTTTATTTTTTTAGGTTATTTTTTTTTATTATAATTTTATTTATTATAATATTTATAATCGTGTGCGCATAAGAAATGAGAGCAAGAATGAAATGTTTTATACGCAAAACAATGATGATCGAAGATATCCGAGACTAATATGTAATTTTTTTTAGTTTGGCGAAAAATAAAATGGCTGATAGGCCGATTTTTAGAGTGTGAGTTCTAGCGGTTTGCACAGTTTTAGGCTTTTTGGCTCAATTTACTGAGAGCTTAAGGGAATAGAATTTTTGAAAACAAGTGTATAGGTTTTCTTAGAATACAGCATTAAATTTTAACTATCCGTGCAGAAATAATGCAGTTATTAGGGCATTTCAAGCGATGTAGCTTCAGAATTCTCGCCAATTGAGTATATTGATTTAACTTGGGGGAAATCCGCCAAATTTCAGAAAATTGAAATCTTCGCATTTAGTACATCGAGGTAACGATGAATAAAACATGTTATAGTGGATAATTTAAAAAATGCGGCTGTATTAAGGGATTCCACTTTTCAAATAAATGCCTGGCGGTCGAACCATTTCCCATTTTGATTGCTGCTAAGTCAATGCTTCGAATGATTCCCTGAAAAAACTCTTGCAAAATGGCGTATGCTGGCACTTTGGCGAGGCTTAGATTTGAAACTGGATTTTACTTGAGACTGGTATATACGTATAATAAGACTGGTTATAGATAAAAATGAATGTTGGTATGTGTGTAGGAGTTTGAAAAACTCCAGCACCGTTTCACCGATCACCATGAAATTTGGTTCACCTAAGTCTTTTATCATGGAGAAGGTTTTTATGCTATCCGTTTTCCTCTAACTTGCCACTAGGTGGCGCAGCAGAACGTCGAATTCTATTCCGTTTAGCCGTTTGCTATGCGAATATCGTCCAACAAATTTCGATGAAATTTGGTACACGCGAATATTAGAACACGGAGAATATTTTTCACTATCCATTTGCTGTAACTTACCGCTAAATAGCGCTGCAACGCATCAACTTCTATACCGTTCGACTCATCGGCATAAAATTTTTTATACTTACGCATTTGAGAACGAAGAATATATTCTAACTGCGTTACTTTTGATGTTACTCACCACTAGATGGCACTGCAATGCATTATTATTTTAACTCGCCACAAGATGACGCTGCAGCAGGCCAAATTTTTGACCATTCAAACGGTGGCTATGAAAATCAGTATACATAGCTATTTGAACAATGAGAATATTTTGGCGTTATCCATTTTGCTATAACTCGCCACATGACGGCGCTGTAGCAAATCATTACTTTAATTAACCACTATATGGCCCTGCAGTGTATCACTTCTTGACTGTGCGAATAATCGCTATGAAAATAGGTATACATAGATATTTGAACACGGGGAAGAGTTTGGCACGATCCATTTTTCTATAACTTGACACTAGATGTCGCGTCAACACATGAACGTCAAGACTATTCAGCCGATCGTCCTGAAAATTCGTATACATCGATATCTGAATGCGAAGAATATTTTTGCCGTATCCGTTTTGCTAAAACTCGCCACTAGATTGTGCTACGCCGCATCGCCTTCTGCACCGTAAAAACGATTGCCTTGAAATTCAGTATGCATGATCATTGAACACAATATAACGCGATATCCATGTTGCTATATCTCTTTATTACAATAAATAGTAATCACAACAAATATTAATATCAAAAAGTCCATTCATTCCCGTGCGAAGAACGGGTACTTCAGCTAGTTCCTAATAAAATATATCAACAATTGGAAAACTGTTATTGAAAAATGAATTTCGAAAAAAACTAAGAATATGGTCTTGGCCAGCTGCATAAAATATTATTTCCTTATTGGTTTTTTTTACTACGGGATTTTCGAAATTGCATCGAAAGCGGATAGAAAACAAGTAGTAGCTCTAATATAAAACGAATTCTATAAAAGGTACAAAGTTTATGAATTATTTCACAGAATTTAATATCACATAGATGTAATTTATTGTAACGTAATGTTTCGTTTGTGCATTTCTACAATCAAAACGCACATTTCCATAGAAATTATATTTGCTTCGTTCGTTGATTTTTGAAAGTATATGTTCATTTTAGAAGAAAATAAATAGTAAGTACAGTATATATATATCTATGTGTGTGGAAAATGATACTTCAGACATTTAATATAGCGTAGTCCGATTAACATTGAATGGACATGTCCATAGTCTAGGCTAAACACATTACAAATTAGACAACTTATTTACATATTAAAAGAGAAATATTTTTAAAAAATGGAGAGTTCTAAGGAACTTCTAGTGCCACGCGTCGAATTCGTTTATCTCCACTAGCTTCGGCGCGAAAAGAAAAACGGGGATTTCCCTAGCCTCGTTGCCATGGAAAGAGATGACGATTCCAAGTGGCGGCATCTCTTGGGGAGTCTGACATCTTTTACAATCTTGTGCATTAAGAATACGAATTATGATCGGCATTGGTACTGTCAGGACAGAATGTCACTACATATATGTGTGTGTGTGTGTGTGTGTGTGTGTGTTTTGTTTGTCTGCTATCCATTAATGAAGTAAACTTAGTAAACAAATCCGTCTTCTGGTAAAAAGCATAACAGAATCTACATAAAATCTAACGTACGAACTTAAAGCTAAAAGAACTAGTTTTAACGATAATGAATATTTAATTTAAAATGCTTAGTTTACAATTTATAAATTGTGAACTCACAAAATAAAGGTGTCTTATCATCCCAATCGTCGATTTCATACTTATGACAGATAACTTTATGCGAATCCCATATTTTAATATAACCTAAAGTTCGCAACTTTCGCAACTGCTTTATTGCTATTGTTTATTATTATTGCATTATAATTGCTATAAGGACATGGGCGAATTTTTGCGTATTTGTGACCAGTGTCAAAGAGCAGGGTGCCCGAATGAGAAGAAAAGGTTTCCCTTGAAATTGGTTCCAGTCATTCAAGAGTTTTTAGCAGAACTGACACTTGCGGTCCCCTACCTTTGACCACAAAGGAAAACCATTATGGACTGACCGCAGTATGCATGTCTTCTAGATATCCGGAAGCTATACCGCTGGCCTATATTAGCTCAATTAAAATAACGGAAGTGTTGTTAAATATTTTCAGTCGTACAGGATTTCCTCGCGAGGTGCAAAGCGACCTCGGAACGTCTTTCACTTCGGCCTTAACTACTGAGATTTTTGATAAAGTAATTAAAAAACTTTGTAAAAAACACACATAAGAAGTAAAAGGAAAGACGATACGCGTTTCGTTCAAAAATTGTTTTGAACTTCTTCAGTCCAAGCCCTTCGACCTGGTCGAAGGGCGCGTATCGTCTTTCCTTTTACTTCTTATGTAAAACGCGTATCGTCTTTCCTTTTATGTGTGTTTTTTACAAAGTTTTTTAATTACTTTATCGTTTAACACCAGTATTTTGAGTGTTTTTTCATTTACTGAGATTTTTGATAAATTCGGCATTAAGGTACACCATAGTTCTGTACATCATCCTGAAGAGATGTTTCGTTGAACTCTAAAGCGACATTTGAGGGCGCTATGCCTTGAATCAGGTACTGATTGGGATAATATACCCAATTCTACTGGGATATTGGGATTTAATTGGGGTAAACATCTAGCCATTGGGATAAACTGAAAACGCAGGCTATCCACCATCTGAGTTAGTGTATGGGAAAAACTTACGAACGCCTGAAACCTTGTTAATGGAACGTTGGCTAGATCCTTATCCAGAAGGTGAATACGTCTTTATTTTGATAAAACTCGTGAAAAGATGTCGTGAATTAGTGATAACGAAAGTAGAAGAAAAGCAAGGGAAGAGAAAGGTATGGTACGCTAAAAATGCGGTGAAAATGAAGTTCAAGGAAACATATTCTGCCTTAGTTTTGTCGACGACTAGACCAAATAAACTTTCAGTGCAATGGATAGGTCCAGAAACGTTCCGGAATAAAATATCAGGATCAAATTATGCAGTTGAAATTCCTGGGAAGAAAGATAGGACTCAAATTTATCGTATTCAAATGCTAAAGCCGTATAACACTAGGCTCGAACATGTAAACTTGTCAAGTTATGAAAGTATTCTAAATTACAGGAAGATCAAGATTTGGATATCCCTTATTTAGAAAACAATCCTACGACTTTTGGCTTCCAAGAACTAGTTAGAGATAGCGATCTAGGGAAAAACTTAACAGTTGTTCAAATTAACCAATTAAAAGAAGTATTGGGTCGCTCGCTTAGACTCGCTCGTCCTGTTTCTTTAATGATACAGGTACCACCAATTTAGTAAAATACGATATTATTTTAATCAGCGATAAACCGATAAGATCCGAACTCTATCGCGCTTCCCAGAGACAAACCGAAATATTAAAATCAGAGGTCCAAAAGATGTTACGGTTAGGAATTATAGAAATTATACGTCACCATTAATCTTAAGTAGAGGCAACAGGGAAAGACCCCAGACCTTGAGTAGACTATAGAAGGCTGAATGAAAGCATTAGAGCCGAATATTTCCCACTTCCAAATATTGAGGACCGTGTAGAAAAATATCGGCTAAGTACATTAGGATATTAGATTTGGCTAAAGGATATTGGCAGATTAGTTTAAGTGAAAGGGCGCAATGTTATGCTGCATTCTGCACTACCTTTGGAACGTTTCGATGCCTGAAAATGACTTTCGGGCTAAAGAACGCGCCAGTTTTCTGCAGTAAACTTATCTCAAAGGTATTAAAAGAAATGGAAGATTTCGCCGTTCCTTATTTAGATGATGTTGCTATATTTTCTGATACCTGGGAAGCCTATTTAAGACATATGAGTTTCTAGATCGAATAAAAAAGACAAGCTCAAAAATCAAGCCAACTAAATGCAAATTTGCACAAACAGTGTAAAATAGTTAGGCCATATCGTTGGGAATGGAGCTCCAGCTGAAGCAAAAATAGAAAGAGTAAAAAGATTCTTAACACCGCGGACCAAGACGCAAATCCGGGCGTTCTTAGGTTTAGCCGGATATTACGGGCGCTACATAATTCTCCGTACTTGCAGCTCCTTTGACGGATGCGTTGAAAGGCAGAGCTAAAAGGGTGAATTTTTTTCAACAGATGCATGCGAAAAGGCGTTTCATGCGTCTAGAAAGAGCCTCACGGATAGACCAGTGTTATATGCCCAAAGTTTTAATTGTGAATTTATTGTGAAAGCAGACGCCTCGAATTCGGGAACAGCAGTAGTGTTAAGCCAAGAGTCAGAAAACGGGAAGAACACCCAATTATATACCTTAGCAAAAAGCTTTCGTACGTGGAAGATCGCTACACCACATCTGAATGAGAATGCGCCAGGATCGTGCATGCAATTAAGAAATAACACTTCTATTTAGATGTTCGGGAATTTACGATCATTACGGACCATAATCCTTTACGTTGGTTACGGAAAAATGCTAGTTCAAATCCTCGATTAATGCGTTGGGCTCTGGCTGTACAACCTTACGATTTCGAGATTAAACATAAATCGGGAAAGTATCACAAGAACGCTGAAAGTCTCAGCAGAGCAGGATTTGAAACGAATCCCCCTTACCGTTTAAGGTGAACTCAAAGATTATGCAATTTTTGAGAGATAAGACTGCAATTTATGTTTTCCTTTTTTTCTTAGTGAAGCTTGCATGTGTATTCTTTTTTTTATGTATCATAGTAAAGAAACGTAACTTAATGTTTATTGTAATCTTGCAGAGAATTTTATGCATCTATGTCAGAATAAAAAATGTAACTGTCAATTTTTGTTAGAAAAAAAAAAAACAAATTTCGTGATTTGCTGTATTTGTCTAAAGAAAGGACTCTTTTATGTTCTTATCTTAAAGATAGTAAAAAGAGTGGATTTAAAGGATTTTGTATTGCTTTACTTCTTAATACTCTGTTGAAATTGTATTAAGCTATGGAATTATTATGTGTTTAAATGAAAACTCATGTATATCATTAATAAGTGTGCTCCATATTATCATGTGTGAATTGGAATTCTCTCTAATACTTTTCAGAAATTCATGAGGTTAAAGATGCTAAATATATATTGGTTTTTAAGTACAGTATACAATAACTCTGAATTAAATAGTGTGACTCTAGAAGGATTTTTTCCAAGGCAAAATTCATTGGAAGAGGGTAGCAGCTGTGACGTTGTCAATAATTACGAATAATTAGAACTCATAGAGATATATCCGTGATGCTCCCTTTTTCTTACCCCTCAATACTTAAATCTCTCCGATAACCTTTGATCTGGGCGGTATCGTAAAGAATTATAAGTTCTGACGTTATAGAACGAATAAATCCGTGAGTGTTTTAAGAGCTCTTCAAAATTTGACGCTATTACGACATGAGGAATCTCATGACTTGCTCCAAGCATCCCACGTGATCGAAATCCACTTGAGATTCCAGCCGAGAGTCGAGATGAACAGATCAAGGCAGAAGAGATCTGCTTCAGATAGTGATCAGTGCAGAGGTACTTTCCTCTGGTTTTAGACCGGTACTGCCAGAATTTTGCCCGAACCCGCCATCTGACTGTATATTTTTCCAACTCATTTATGTGTTTGCATGTGCCGTCTAATAAAATGTTTGTGTCAGCAAAAGGGCTCCAACTCTTTATTTATGACGTCACATGATAGTATTTTATACTAATTATCAATGCCTCGAGAACATAGTTACTAAATAATTAGAATCTCATAAAATATTTATAAATAAATCAAACCCACTGCGAAGATCACATGTAAACAAACCTGGATTTTAAATAAAATAATTTAAACGCCTGGATTTTTAATTAGTCAATAATTATTTTAAGTTTTTATCTACTGTATGCATGCCCAAGGATTTTTGTCCAGTGGTTCGTACTGCATTTGAAATTAAAAAAAATTAGTTTATGGGGATTGAATTAATTAAAAAATTGATTTTAAAAAACTTAACCATATTCTCCTAAAGCTATCCAAATAGAGAAAGAAAAAATTATAAGGAAAAAATACATGTAAAAATAAAAATAAACAAATAATAAGAATTATAAATTTGTATTTTAATTATTAATTTGTTTAAAATTAAACTTTATGTTTTAATTTGTTTATAGCTATTTTCCTAGGATTTCATTAGCTTTATAAATTTATTTTATTTAAAATTTTATACAATATTTTTTAAAGGCAATGCAATGTAAAAACGAAAAAAAAATCAAAAGGGGGGATGTTTAAATATATCGCCACCAGATGGCGATACTAAGTGAAAATATAACGGTAATCGATTCAACCCAAAAACTTGACATGTGTGTACGAAATTCAACGAATTAAAGTATCCAACTAATTTCGTCAAGATTTCGAGCTAAATGCTCCTGTAACGTTATTAAGTTAGCTTTTATGGTAAATCCCGTTCCTTTGGAAACCATATTTATTCACATTGTATTAGGAATGTTAAATTGGACTCGCTTGTGCGCCATGTTTTTATTTTAGCGGCTAGCGTTACCATTACCGGAGGAGGAAAAGTAGAACATAAACTCCCTAATGTGTTTTGTCTTAATGCGTTATACAAAATTCAGGCAATGTGTAAATAAATACTAATAGATATACCACATCAGAAAAAAATGCACTTGTCAGATTAATTTTTTTTATCGATACTTGAAGGAAAATAATGGATAAATCATCTAAAATCTTTCCTCGAAAATGGATAAATAACTTAAACTTGCTAATATTTTCAAAAGTGCTGAATAAAATGTACATTAGAAATTTGAATGATATATGTTGAGGAAGGTGCCCTAAAATGACCATCTTAAGGAAAAAAAAACTTGGATAAAATAACATAAATGCTTAAATAAAATTTTGGCCCTTTGCTAACATATGTTATACTGTATTTTGCATCATAAACATATTTAAATTATATTTTAAAAGCACATTGATTAATTAAAAGAAATCAATTTTGAGAAAGTGTCCAAAAGAATCATCTTGGAATCACTCAAAGCGCAAAATGATCCTTCACTTGAAAAGAATTGTAAATTGTCTTTTTATATCGGCAAAATAAAAGATGTTAAAGTAATAATGGCTATACATAAGGAATAAAACAAGTTTTACAATCATATAGTATGCACTACTTTTATAAAAATTATAAATGAAAAAGTGTCACAAAAAAGAAAACTTAATATTTCAAAATTATAATTAAAAATTTATAGCCTGCAATAAGCTTGGAAATAAACTAAATAATGTAATCAACAGGCATCTGAGTCAC
Source organism: Cheiracanthium punctorium (assembly GCA_038373885.1). Lineage (NCBI taxonomy): Eukaryota > Metazoa > Arthropoda > Arachnida > Araneae > Cheiracanthiidae > Cheiracanthium > Cheiracanthium punctorium. The sequence continues at coordinate 427,974 of JAWZYV010005881.1, read as the reverse complement.
GCATCTTGAGAACGGCGGAAGGGCTGCGATGATGGCTAGAACCTGGCACTGCAGTTTCTTCAGTCTATGGTTCATTTTACCCGGCAATATGGCTGCCGAGTTTAAATCATATTACTGGATGAAGCCAAGAAACATAAACTTAGCAAGTGTAATTCCTATCTAAAAACATACTCCATTCAGCAAAACAACTCTTATATCTTTATATGAAAGACTTTACATCTAAATAAGTAGGATAGTTAATGCTTACCTTATAACATATGTTATAAAATCCAATTTTTCAAAGATTTCTATTTAGACGCGCTATATTGTGATCACTTGAATACAAGCAATTACTTCTCTTCACTTGATACAACTAGTTAATGTGTTACCCGGTACGTAGCGTTACCTGTATCTAAGAAAACATATGTGGATCAATTTGGGGCATCTTTTCCTACACACACATATATTTAAAGATGTGCAAACATCCCCTCCCCCCAAGAATCTATATCCTTCGTAAAAGCATCGACTTCATCTAATTTTATAATGTATAGAAATTCCGTTCACACTATAAATATTTTTTTTAATGTATTCGTAACGTCTGCGTAAACACTTATGTTAACGCATTGTTAACCCATTAAACGCCGCTATGAGAATCAGATAGAAATTTTTAAATGTATATACATTTTTTACATACATAGCATGCCTCTATTATAGAACAGTTGAATTTTTTTTTAAGTAAAAGCATTTAGGAAATATAGCGTGTTCCCGTAGCGGGAGCTTTGGCGTGTTATGCGGATAAATGTATTTCTTCTTTTGGATACAGCAATTCCTTTTTTTACGCAGATGCTGCTCAAAACTGTATCTATAAAGTAATTATTTTTGTTGTTGATACTATAATGTACGAAATAACCAGCCTGCGAAGTGACACACATTTCTTTATTGTTGAACGGTAGCAAAATCAATCTGGAAATGCTATGACTTATGACTTGGAGGCGAGGCCCAAAAAGGGCCAGGCACCGCGACCATGGATCTATTGTATCATCCCCAAGCAATATGGAAAAGGCCCTACGAAAAGAGCCCAGTAGCAGATGCGAACATCAGCATAGACCTAACAGGCATTTTGTGGAGCTCCCAGGGCTCAATGACATGGCGCCCAAGATGTTCAAACCTATAATCAGAGAAGTACTCACACTCACAGAGGATGTGTAAAGCAGTTTCCTCCTTAAGAAGACAGCCCCGACAAGTGCGATCATCGACAACCTTCATTATGTTAAGATGCCTTTTAAGACAACAGTGCCCAGTTAACAGGCCAATAGCCCTACGGAGACTGGACCTGTTGAGACACAGAAGTTCCTAGCATCTAACACCAGGAAAGCCAAGATTGATCTCTTTGGCCTGCCTCTGGCCATTAAACTTAAGCCAGCTGGAATACTGAAGCTTGCTAAAGTGGCTAAATACAGTATCTCTGTAACATTTACTCGAGATACCGAGAACCGGTTCAGGTCCAACAAAAAAAGAGCCAGAGCCCAACCTGGCAAGAGAATCCGCCATCTCAATACCAGGAATGCCAGAATGACCAGGAACCCAATACAGAGTAACTGGAAATGCTAACTAGTGGGAGGGCGCCAAAGCTCCCGCTTTGGGAACAAGAAATATAAGCGTTCATAACATTCCTTTATAGGAATCTATTCATGCAGGATTTTAAGAATGCTGTTCTTCAAGATGTTGGTTTTAAATATGCATTCTACTTGAAACATTTAAGTGAACATTTATTTTTATTTTTTTTTTTTTTTTTAGTTTTATACAAGACAGTCATAAAGATAAAATTTAACTTTTTTAAAAATTAGGAAAAAACATTAAATTAAAATATATTGTTCCGATAAAAATATATAAAACACCCTATAGTGTAAATGTTTATATAAAATGTGTATTTCGTAAACTGCGTTAAAATATTTTAAGAGAAAAAATATATAATAGATGTTCCCGTAATGGGAGCTTTGGCGCTTAATGGGTTAAAATATTAATTAATACTGCACACAACGTTTATACATAAAAATAAATTACATCATTCGTTCTTTTTTATACAACCCCTAAAGAAATTTAAGGATATTCCTTTTCTTTCAGAATCTTTCTGAGGCGTAAAGAAATCGCTATTCTGAAAACATTCTAAACCTGTCTACTTTTACAAGATGTTGAAAAAGCGCTGAATACATCTGTATTTTATCCCACGCTTTCATTTCCGGTTTACGCTTGAACAGATTCTGCGAAATTGCATTGAAACTTTTTAAAAATTTACAGAAGGTTAGCTTTCTGACTTCTAAGTTTTAAAACCACGTCTGATATGTTCAGCTGTGATATGAACAAATTGAATATTTCGATAATCTCTGAAGTTTGGAATTGATTAAAAACTATCGTTTTCCAAAGCTTTTTATTGGCTGTGTTATGATAGCAGTCCAGTTCAAAATTTATGCACAGATTTGATCTACCTGTCTATCGCCCAGTGCAGCTGTAGCAATTAATACATGTATAACACCAATGGCACTCATTAGTATAATTTTTCAACTTTCTTAATGTTATATTTTAATATTTCAAATATTTTTAACGAAAAAGCGTTATTTTTATTATTTTTTATTGTTATTTATTATTATTATGTTATTATTGCACATAGCAATTCTTAGCCGCTGAATTATTCATTGGGCAATATCAATCTTTGCATCATTCGGAAGTTCTTTCAAATCTGCAAATAAATGGCAAAATTTTTAATTTTGTTCATCATTATTAAAATTTTACGATTTTTTCATGTGTAAAAACAGTTTTAGCTGGACATTTAAGATGAAATTTGACGGTAACTCTGCAATCATCCAAAATTATCTAATATCTAGTGGCTTAGATTTATCACTTTCACCCATACTATCTATGCTGTGTCCCTAATGTGGTAGGCTACATTTTGCATACAATATTATTTGAATATTTATGCTCTCATTTGTCAACATGCAAAATGAGAATATTCTTGTGTTACAGTCTCGGGGACAGAAATCTGAAACCCTTAATGAAAGTATTATCAAAGCATGTTCATTATGATTTAGGAACAAATGCGAGGACGCTCCGAATGGTCAAGGTGTGGACTGCAACTGGTCTTATGTTTAAATCCTAACAAGTTCCGATTTCTTGGAATTTTTCCATTATTCAAAACAAATACTAAAGGATATTAAGAAAAATGTCTTTTAAAAGTACAGCTGTGAGCGCTAAATAGAACTGTTTTTATGTTATAATACTATTGAATAAAAAGTAGGCCACGCTAAGAAATTTATAAATCAAACCACAAATAAATATATAAAAATGTTTTTTTAATGGGGGGTAGCTTTAAAAGTATTTTATTAAAAACTATTTTATCTAGTTTCTTTTTTTAATCCAAATATGGATAAAACTTTATTTAAAAATAATGTTCCATATAGATACGAGGCATAAAAATATATAAAGGCAAATGAATAATTCTCCTTTCATTTATTGAAAGGATTTAAAACACTGTTGCAAGAAAATGAGGTGTTGCAAGGATTTAAAACACTGTTTCATTTATTGAAAGGATTTAAAACACTGTTGCAAGAAAAGAATTACAATATTGTGTAATTAGCATCATATTTCTCAAACACTCACATGAAATATTTTAACTTCACTTGAAATATAACAGTTATATATCTTCCGAAAGAGACTATCATTTCTGAATTTTTGAAAATTCCGAAAACCTAATTATTAGTGTCTTTAGTAAATATGAAAGTTCTGATTTTAAGTATTAAATCATCGTTTTATTTCGCTTTTGGATACAGATGCTTGTGAAAGCTGGACTTTTAAAATAAACTTTAGCATTCTATTCATGAACTTAGATAAATACAATACATTGGAAGATTTATTTTTCCCGTCCGGCCAGTGGCCGTGTGCATAGCTCTCTGAACTGGGAGACAGATGGTGCCTGGTTTAAAACAAGGCCGCGTCCTAACCGTTCGGAGTTCTCCGTGGTTTCCTCCGAAAATTAGCGTAAGTACGGGTTAGGACTCCTTAGAAGGCCCCCTTTATTCGGCTGACAGAGTAAAAACAAAATGAACTAGAAGAACTAAATCAGCTTAAACAAGATGAAGAATTTATTTATAAGAGAGATCCCCCTGGACAAATTTACATCTAGAGCGAAAAGCTTTAAAAATCCTTCCTGTACAAAGAGACAACTGTCTTTCTGATTTTGATTCTATCTGGATTTTAGAAACTTTTGAAAAGAAAAAAACCTGCTGAATCTGTAGACTTTCGATGTTTCAACTCAAACATAGAGATCATTAAACAAAAATTTATATCTAGTACTTTGTATTTAACTGCAAGTCGTAATAATTGAAATTATTACATGAACAAAAAATATGCAATTTTTACTAAAATGGCCAAATAAACTTCTTGTGTATTGTAGAATTTTTGCAACTTCGAAATTTACTAGGGATAATGCATTGTATTTTTGTGGTAATAAATCCATAAAAACAGACTTGCTTTCTTTTTTTCTGTACAAAATTGTTTTAAATTAAATATTTTGTATATCGTTTTTTAATTTATGTCAGCACAATAAATACTTACTTTGAATAATCTATTTCGATAATTAGATTGCAAAACATATCCAAAATTAGTTCCATAACTCATAAAACTAGCTATATGAAACCAAGTGAATAAAAATCTCATTCAAATCTGAATAGAACATAAAAAGAAGATCCGAAATGCATGTTTAATATATTTATTCAATCTGGAGAAATAAAATTTGAAAGCCAAAATGGTAAAGGAAATTTCGGATACGAACACAATATAAGCAATATTTTAAATGAGATACTGCATACGGAAAACCAATTTGAATCGGTTTCCGTGTTTCGCATTGATTTATTGGCCTCAGTTCAAAATCCAGATCTTGTCTTCTTCGAATAACGTAATTTGGGGACGCCTACCTACGTACTTCTAAGGAAAGTGAATGAATGCAAGTTATCTTTACAGTTTTGTACTTATTAAAAATCTCTGAGAGGGAAAACATGCTACATCAATATTTTTGTGTGTGTGTGTTTGGATTCGTGCAAAAATTAGGTACAATCCGCATTCAACATATTACAGCACTCTCAATATTTTGATTTGGCAAGGTAAGGTACACCATGGCTATTAGAAAAAGGGAAGAATGCCTTAAGGTTGTTACTTTTTATGAGGTTCTAAGGCGTTTTGACGTTACGTCTGGAGAGAAACCACCAGATCGCTTGCTCGACGGCCACATGGTAGATTAAGAGCCCTGTACGTTCACACTTCAGCCATCCACCAAATGTTCAGTGTCTTAAGCATTCGGCCATCGGTCGGCATTCGTAATACAAAAAAAAATGAGATATATGTAGTGCAATTTCATTAAGGACATGTGTACTATGTGCTGAGTATGCGGAAGAATTCTGATTTTCTGTCAGAGTGGTCTTGGGGAAAACATTAGAAAGTATACAATTTTCCTTGATGAAAAATTTCGGGGTCGTGTTATATTCGGGCTAATACGGTACTAAGTAATAATTATTCAGTTTAAACGAAATAAAATGATTTTGTTTTTAAAATGAAAATGCTTCTTTTTGGGCATCGCAAACTGCAAGAATCTTAATATACCCGCATTAATTTTATACTTGAAAAAAAAAGTTCGAATAAAGTTACATAAGATATATTTTTGAAGCAATGAATTTTATATGTACAAAGTGTATGTGCGGTATGAGTAATATTCTGGTGATATGGTTATAGATTATTTCTACATGCATCTAGGTTAAAAATTCCCTTATATCAGCACTTTTGACACTAGCTGATTCAAAACCTCATTGGTGCCTCAAACCAAAGCTTGAAAAATTTCATGGTCATATACTATAATATCAGATTATCTATAAAATCTTTTATAAGCCTGTAAATAAAAAGAAAGCTTTACTGAATTTTAATTCTTTCTAAAACTTAAGTAAAAAAAAATAAAAGTAGTAGCTTTTTATTGTGGAGCCCTAAAATACATAAAATAAAAATTTATTCTTTCAAAGGTATGCTATAATTGAATGAAAGTTTCAAAACTAAGAAAGCTTTTGAGAAAAATATAGATATTACACTTTTGTAAGAGATGAAAAATTTTAAATGTTCAAAATATTTTAAAAAGCATCAGAGATCAGTATTCCACTTGAGCTGCATTTTCTTGTTAAGTCATGGATTTAGTCATTAATATCTGTATTGCAAAGGTCTCAACTGCTTTTTAAAATCTTTAGAACTCGTATTTAAAATTTTTCATCTCTTGCTAAATATGAAATATCTATATTTTTCCCAAAAGCTTTTTTAGTCTTAAAACTTTCATCCATTTACTGTATTATATCTTTGCTAAAATAAATTTTTATTTTATGCCTTTTAGGGCTCCACAATAAAACGTGTCTACTTTTAAAATTTTATCTTTAATTTTTATTTTTTCATTTCAGTTACAAATAAAACACAAGTTTAATATTTTCTCATTTCAAGTTTTCAAAGCGTAATTTTTCCAAGTTCTATTACATAAGTTGTGATTCTCATACAGTTCTAAATCTCTAAGTTCTACGAGACACACACTTTTCAAAGACAAACTAATCACAAGTTATCCTTCATCTCAAAGTAAATACATCTAAAGAAAGTAATTCTAAACGCACCAAAAAATGAAATCTATTTTACAGCATCTCTTTCTTTGAAGGATTTAATTTCATATGAAAAAATTTCATTTTTTCCGTCCAAAACTAACGAAAAGCTTTCAACACGGACCGTCGGACTCCAAGCGAGCAGAGATCCTTGACAGTGCAATGCTCCTACTCCGGGAATGAAACCCCGACTGCCTGTGGGTGAGATATAGAAATACTAACCCCTAGACAACGTGGAATGCAATTTATACTTAAGTAAAATATTTTTAAATATTTCCTTTTTTCATTGTTAGATTTGATTTGGTGAGTGAGGGAACGCGCCTCGAATAGCAATTCTAGCTGCTATCCAGCTACTAAGCAGGCCCTGATTATCGCCCAGGGCACGCATGCAAAAATGTACCAAAATATTGAGTTTAGAGTGATACACAATACAAAAATTGAGCCACATATATAATGGGACTTGAAATTTTAAAAGTGCCCTGGGTACAACAGTTTTATAGTCAGAATCTGATACTAAAAACTGCCTAATAGACGGATTCCTATACTGTTTCATTAATAACAGCACCGAAATTTAATTTCAAATTTTTAAAAGCTGAAGTTAATTCCAGACGACAACCTCTCCGACTAAAAGAATGCGACTACAAATGCCTGTTTGAAAGCCAGGAGTTCTAACCACTAGATCACGTAGGACTTTGCAGCAGCTTCTTTTCTTCTGCAAGTGGCGGAGTCTTGTTTTTAAGGTGACGTGATGACGGAAAGACAAAATACAATTTCATTAAAAGGCTTCTAATAAAATAGAGCTACACTTAGCTAAAGCCACAAGTCTCAGTTCGAATTATAGCATGGGATTCTTTTAAGAAAACTCTGACAAATCCAGGGACATATTTTTCAATTTGTACACATTCGTAGGGTATCTTTTTGAGCACTCAACGCACTTTTAGGATATCTTGCTCAAGAAAAAGTTTACTATCGTGCACTGATAAGAGATCTTTTAATGGGTTTACATATTGTTATGCTTGGATTACAGAAAGTGGTTTGAAAATGGTTTTGAAATAAAATGATTTACTATTAAACGAAACTCAAAATCCTAAAAAGATCAACGTACAGTTAAACAAGTACCGTTTCACGATAAACTGCATAAATATTATTATTTACAGCGAAACTATTAACTAAACAATCTGTAGTAATCTCGAAAATGTTATGAATGTGAATGGTGAATGAAATAATCTGATCAGTTTTAGTAAATAATCACGAGTACGATAATAAAGTTTATTTTATGAGGACATTTTTGTCCAAAACACTTTTATCATTTTTCTTCTTAGTTTTTAAAAGAGTCAATATAGAGAGAGTTTAAATACGCTTATGTTTATCTTTCTAAGTGTAACACATTCAAGGACATTAATTTTTATTAAATTCATTAAATGTCTTGCGTTCATTTTCTTCTGAAAAATCTAAGATAAGTAAATTAAAATCGTTCCAAATATTATAGCACTTCAAATTTAACCATCCATCAAATTAAGTAGTCTTCTTGTTTAACCTGGTAATTTAAATTTAATATACCTAGGAAAGCAAGGGAAAATTAATTATTTTTGGTACACATTTCCTCTTTCCAAAAAAAGTTTGATTAATGAAGGAACGAAGAAACGAAGCACCAAATACTGAACTATATAATAATTGGTAAATATCTTATTTTTTACCAGAGTTCTGTGTGTTGAATATTGAAAAGTAAAATTATGAATGGATAGTTGAATTTGAAGGATATTGTTTGTTTGTTTTCATAAATATTTGAATTATATTATATCATATGTAATACATAGTTTTATTAATATATGGGGGTGGAGATAATTAATATATGGGTTTATATGAGTGTTTGAAAAACAACGAGATTTCTTATGAAAATTATTATTATAAAAAAATTTCTTTTATTAATCGCGATGTCACATGATAAATATTAAATTTGATTTTCTTTATTTTTCATACATTTTTATATATACTTGCATTGTCTTAATTTGATTTATCATTTCAAATTCTTAAAGCACACTAAAAAGCAATATTTATTGAAGATAAATGAAACAAAATTATCCTAAATATCTCAATGGTCAAATGTAATGCAAAAAAAGAAAAAGAAAAGAAAAGGATGCAGGTAGTTTCAACTCAGTTAAAAAGAAAATAAATATTTACTATTCAGATAAGTACCCTCATTAATTTTAGTAACTTAAAAGTTTCTGAAACATACGATTCAATAATAATACAGTAGATCTCCCTATAATACGGTAGATACGTTCCATGTTATATGAATCCGTGTTGTACGAGGCCTGAGCTGTACTCCACCTGGAGTGAAAACTGCGCCGTCCAGCCTCTACACTCCTAATTTGAGCGAGCGAGGCAAAAAAAAGTAGTGGCGGCTAAAGACAAATTAAAAAAATCTTAAAAATTAAAATTAATTAAAAATTAATATTAAAATCTTAAAAATTAAAAAATAACTTGTATGTATTATAAAATCTTTTTTAATTTACTTAACTCATTTCACTTAAACACTGCTTACTTCATACTATCTGTGCACCGAAGGCCGTAGCCAATGGGCGGGGGGGGCGTATCAAGAGAATTGATCCGTTCCCAAAATTTTAGTTAATGCATTAGTAGTTTTTTTTTAAGTTGAAAGACTTGGTACACTGCATATCCCCCCCCCCGCTCTAAAGAAATTTAATTTTGGCGCTGCATATCCCCTCCCGAAAGTTTTTTCTGGCTATGGTCTTGTATGCACCAGAGATAACTCATAAGTAATTAATCTAGATTAAATCGGGCCTTACCATGGCACAGTGGATATGTCACTGAAAATAGTAGCGGTCGAAGTGTGCAGGTCCCGGGTTCGGGTACAATCGCGCTGCTATCGATCTAACGGTCTGGAGTTTTGGTAGGTTTTCCGTAGATGTAACATGAACACGCGTTAGAACCACTTATAAAGTCCTCCTACCAAGGCATCCCCCATCCTTGGCAGATCGCCCAAGCGTAGCGTTGCCATAATCACTAAAACAAACAAACTATATTAAATAGGTTTTACATTCCGAAAGATTTATTTTCTTAAAACTTTTTCTTCCTTAAGTTTGGGTAGAACAAAATAAAATAAATCATACGATATAACTATTCTTTCAGATACTTTTAATGTACTCAACAATTAGAAACAAGCAGAGTATCTCTTAATTTGTCATATAAGTTAGTTGCTTGAGGCGTATGTTGCGGCTCGGGAAACGGTGCCTTGTGCCTCTATTACTTCGGGATGGGCTATGATTTATTTTAGTGTTGCCATTCAAAAGTTATATTAATTACTGAAGGTAAAGAATAATAAAATCAGAACATATTTCTCATTTTACCGTGCTATACGAGCTTCCTTTAATGTGTTATACGAATACGATCGCAAATTTTTCGCCGTGTTATAAAATCCGTCTTGTATGAACCCATCTTACAGAGGTCTACTGTACTCTGTACGGAAAAAAAAATGTTTCCTACCCTGAACAATACATTTTTTATGGGGATTGTTGGATACTTGGCAAGTAGTGACATGATCGTATACAGTGTCACATTTTAAAGCGATGTTTAAACTCATAACAAATAATTTAGTTTTTATCCAAGCAGTTTCTTAAAATTAAACTAAATTGGTGTCAAAATTTAGTTCAATCACGTCTTGAGCAAAATAATCACAAAACTCGAGATTCGTAACAAGACAAAAGCAAATGCACATATGCCCGAGACTGAAATACTTTCGCATAAAAACCACATATTGACACGTGTAGACTCAGTTTTTACTGCGATGCAACAAATTAATTATAACACTAAGGCACCATAAAATATGTCTTGATGTTGAAGATTGTAAATAATTAAGGAGCTTATTTTTCAATAAAAATAATCCTATCAGTTTTTTTTTAAGTGGCATTAAAGTTTACCATGAAAAAAACTTTGGATTATTTGCCCATTTGTTTAACCTAACCATTGGTTAACAATAATTTTTTTCTCTATCAGAGAAATGAGAAAATATAAAAGGATAAATAATATCGCAAGAAAAGAAGGAAGTGGACAGTGGTAGACAAGCAGTACCGATTCCGTACTATAGTACTGATAGCGTATTTGGTAACACATTTGGTACACATAATGCAAGTACCCGACGATCTCAAAGGTTAGTATTAATAAATTAATTTTGCTCCGAAATACAGCAGAATTTATCCAGAACGACGGCTAGTAAAATTTTTCTAAACTCTACGGAAGCAGAACGCTTTTCTGATTATTTTTCTTATGCTTTACAAATTTTAGTATTGCTTAAGTAATTTTTATTGCATGGTATGGCATGCGTATTCTAATATTAAAAGAAACGTTTTTTTTTTTTTTTTTTTTTTTTTCCTGGCTACTAACTTATTGTTCCACTTTGGTACTTTTCAAAGGTATTTAACGAATATCATTGAAAGTTATTAACTGAATCGGTCTTTTCACCGATTCAGTTAATAACTTTTTCAGGTGATGTAATATCTTAGGAACCAATCTATCACGCTTTAGGTGCGGGCTCTAATCCCAGCTTGGGCATGGATGTTGACTTGTCCATCCCTTCATAACGGGTAACGCTGGAGGCCCACTGGGCACCCCCATCATAAAATGACCATAATACATCCACACATACGCTTTCTTCCTTACAGATTGCCCTCTCTACCGGGTAGCAGTGACGGTGTTAAAGTGATCATAGTATTAGGCATCTAAATAAAATTCTTTAAAACTTGGATTTTATAAAATTATTCATAAGGTAGGCACTTACTTTCCTATTTATTGAGATAAACAGTCTTTCATGTACAGAAATATGGCTTAGTTTAATTATTTTAATGATTACATTTTTAGATTATTATTTAGGTTAGATCCAGTGTCACAAATGCCTAGGTAGATGAATGATTGCATGTTCTGGGATACCTGATAAAGGTGATCGTGTGTATTTTTGTGATAGGTGCTCAATTAGTACGAATTTTCGAAGTGGAAGAAAGAGATATTGTTTAATTTATTTCTGCGTTTATTACAGACTATAATTTTTGAGTTATAATTTTCAAATATTCTAATTTTTTTTATTGTGGCACTTTTTTATTTAAATTATTTTATAAAATAAGACATGCGTGCTATCTGATTGTCAAACGTATATTTTATCCCATTATGTATAGTCATAAATACTTCATCTTTTACATTTTTTTATTTTGACGAAAAAAACATTTAGAATTATTTTTAAAGGAAGGATCATTTTATTTTTTGATTGTGTGTAAAATGATCCTTTGGACATTTTCTAAAAATTCTATTGTTTAATTACTCAATGTGGGTGTAAAATATTATGGGGATATTTTTTTAATGCAAAATAATAGTGTAAACGTACTAGCAAAATGTCAACGTTTTATTTAAACATTTATGGTTTTTATACAAGTTTTCTCCTTAAGAAGATCATTTTAGGCCACCTTCCCCTATAATTATAGATAAAGTAATGTTCTTGAACTTTCGCTCTGGTGGAACGCTTTAAGGGTCTTTGAAATTTTCGCGGATCACTTTGTGCAAATTCCAGACTAATTAATTAGAGGTTTTGAGAAACACTGTTATAAAGTGATATTGATTTCTCTTCCTGCTTTAAGAAGTAACTTACAGCGTAACATGATTCGTAAACAACTCTCCAAATAATGTCTACCGTCTCTGTCCCTCTAAATGCCCAGTTACTTGACAGTTCGGTTGGCAGGATGTTAATATCTGAATCGAAGGACTTGAGTTTGAATCCGAACTGTGGCACATCGTGTTAACAAGGCGAATGTTAACCAGTTTAACAAGGCCACCAGTTTAACAAGGCGAATGTTAAACTGGTGGTGTCCCTATCAGCAATTTTGCTCGGGCTATTATCGGCCGGCTGCGTGGCCGGTGGTAACCCGAGCAAAATTGCTAGTAGGAGGTCGTGAACCTTCTGTATTTTTCTGTAGGTGTCTAAGATAGAGGAAGCATCAAACGCACTTTCTGGGTTTTTGCTTTCTGTCTATTTAAAGGGTTCATTTTTCAAGGTGATCATTTTAGGCCACCTTGCCCTGTACGGTTCTTGAAATGACCGTTCAACTAAAAAATATCTCATAAATATACAAAATAAATCTGAAATATTTTTGTATTTATTTTTCAATTTTAATTAAGTATGTTTGCAATAAATGTATCCTACATTCAGTATAAAACTGTTATTTTTACTTTAAATTCAGCCAATATTTAAATTACCTTTCACAGAAATTCATAAATTGATAAACGAAAATGGACTTTTTTTTAGACCTTTTTCATTATAGATGTATAAGAATAAATTTTAAAAACATTTATAAATATAAATTGAGAAGAAACCTTAAACGAAATGACAGTTTGACATAAATAAATAACGAAAAATTTTGAGGTGTCTTTACGGTTAGAAAGAATTTATTTTTTTTAACACTCTTCAAAATTAATAAGCTTTGCAAAGTATTTCTTCGGGAAAAATTAATTAATTTTGCTCAGTATTTCTCTAAAATCAGTAAAATAATTAAATTTTGAAGAAGAAAGTAATAAGCTTATGCCACAGCAGCAATTTTAAGATTAAATTATTCGTTATAAGCTTCTGAAAAAAATATCTGATACTTAGGAATATGTTTAAAATATTAAATTTAGCCCGTAATTTACTCTTAAAAATACATGTCCATCTACGTTTTAAATTTACAGTAAAATAATATTTATTTATTTTATTTTTTTAAGAACTTTGACTTGTTTTTTATCATTATTGCACACATGCTTGGAAAATATTTTGAAAAATTATATTTTAATGCGTCTTTATTAAGTGATTGAAATATGCTTCACCAGTAGTTTAGATTAATTCTACTGTTGAAAACTGTACGCATATTGGGAATGATACACTTTATTTAAAAATGCCATGTCTATTATGCGTTTAGAACTCAGCGCAATACGGAATTACTTAAGTATTAATCCCCTTTTAATAAGTTTATATCCCCGAAAATCGATGAAGCTGTTAAACTGTACCAAATCTGCGTGCACAGTTCAGTGAATTCGAATACCAAATATGCATGCACAATTCAATGATTTTTGATACCATAAATGCATGCACAAATCAATGAATCTTTTACATGGTTGGAAAATGTACATGCAAGATACAGGTAAAAAATTGTATCAAACAAGCATTCAATATATCAAATTTTTCAATGCAGAATTAGTAAGATGGATCATGCACCAGTTTTAGTGACACATAAGGCGCACTCTTTAACGCAAGAATACATAAATTTATTTTTTTATGGTATTAACAAATCAACATTGAAATACTAGTAGGGATGGACGCGAGACGAAAAATAAGCGTCTCGCAAAATAGCCTAAAAGCTTTGTCTCGTCTCTCAAAAACCCCTATATCATCTGAATTTTTATCAAACCCCATGTTAAAAATGTGTGTCTCGTCTCGCGAAAAAAGCTGTAAATCTCTGTCTCGTCTCGTAGAAAAGTCGTCTCGCAAAAAGAAAAGTCGTCTCGCGTCCATCCCTAAATATTAGCCGTACCTTTTACTTTGTAGTTCAAAAATTCTTCGAAAACTCTCATTTTCTAAATGCTCTATTTTATGAATTATATAATACTAACTTAATTATGTATTTAATAAAATACTGTTCATTTTATAAATATATACGTCATTGTTCTACATAAAACAGAACTCTCAAATCTCTCGTAAATATTCCCAATAAAAGTTTACCGAACTTGCAATGCAAGATTTGCTTACTGCCTCCCCCATTCTCTTGTGTTGTTTGTTGGCTCGTAAGGTACAATCCTCTATTCTAAATCTCCCCATGTATGTTGGTACGTTCGGGAGAGATGGATTATTTTTGTCTGAATTAACAATTTTGATGAAATCATGGCACAGTTTTATTTTGAAAACATACTTTAACAATATATCTAGTAAAATAAATACGGCATAAACGATTTTCTTTAATTAGAAGCAAACGGAAAATTATTCGACAAATTCATTTGTTTTATAACACAATGGACTCAATGGATCATGCGGATCAAAAGAGATAGCCTTAGCAAAAGTTGAAATGGAAATCTGATAAAAAAATAATTAGTAAAAAATATGAATTTTTCATTTAAATCAGAGTTCGTACGGATCCCATATTTGTTAAAATTCCGAACTTTCAAAATATTGTTCCAAAATAGTCTGATGTTTTAAAAGTGGTCTTCTTTCATTTTATAAAATACAGAAAGAAGTTCTCTCGAGCATTTTAAATAGTAGGTCGTATTAGGACAGTTTTTCAAAAGCTCGGAATTTTAGCAAAATAATTACCCATACGAGCCCTGATTTAAGTATTAAATTCAATAAAACTTGCATTGTTTCCAAAATTTTGGGGTATATTGACAGGCTAATTCTAGCTTTAAAAATCACAAGTCATATTAATCGACATATCTGATGTCGTTACCATGTAAACAACAGTACCATATAATAAGTACACAATATACATTCTTCGCTACTGCTAGTTCCTTTATAGCATTCATCACATCCAACAGAATCAATTTCATTACAATCATAGGAGTTATCATCTTCATAATCGCGTTATATAAACGCTTTCATAATTCAGACGATATGATGAATCTTTGTTTGGTTTTCGAATATTCCATTTTTAGATATGTTATGCTTACATCTGTTTTGCTTTTTTATTATTTTGTAGACATTTGTTTCTGAATTCTCTGTGATGTTGGACCTACACCTCCATCTCTGGTACACCCTCCAAAAAAAGTATTCGAGCAAAAGAGAAATTTCTTACGTTGGTTTCGTACATTAAAAATTATTTATCATAGAATATGAATTAAGCTATGCATAAATATGACTTTCCGTATTTCTATCAAGTTGTGCTATTTTCAAAAACTCAATTACTAATCGCAAATCTAAAATAAGAAATTTCTCTCTTGCTCGAATACTTATTTGGAGGGTGTACAGTCTCTTTAAATTCCAGTTACAGATGTACCAGTGGACAATTCCTTCTTCGACGACCTAGTTGTAAAAGTTGATTAGCATGTTTTACTTTTAAATGAGCCGTTAATTAAAAATCATTATCAAAAAATTGTTTCTGTTTCGCCCTAAGATTCAACTACTGCAAAAACTTCTGATTTACCTTGCACAGCATCTTTACTAAAGTACTCGATTAAAAATTATGAAATACATTTTGCATCAACTATTACAAGACGACAGTGTGTGTGTTATCTAAGATCAGCTTCCAGAAATAAGATTCTGATCCATGTCATGCAGCGGAAACGTATCTAACGGAATAATATTAAATGTCTGTGTAAACGAATTTCCAATAATTCTGACACTAAACAAAGGAAATTTATGCACCAAAACCTGTCTTCCGAACTATGTTTAACTCAATCTATTTCTTGCCTAATGCGAGGTAAAATGGTTCACGTACACAGTTTCGATGCAAAAGACAATTCAAGACAAATTCATTTACAAAATAAGAAGCTGAAATACACGAACAACAACAATAATAAAAATCAGCAAAATGTGATAAAATAATAAATATTTTAACGGAAAAATAAATATTTTAACGGATTTGAATTTATTAAAATTCAAATCAGACATATTGTATTCTGTCGTATGTTGTAAGCATAATTTTTGGGAGGCTTTATTTAGTATAAATGTACGAAAGAGATTTGAATAAAGACATTAATGCCATAAATACTATTATTCATGATTATTACATTTTTTTATATTTTACTTACGTGTATAGCACAAGTAGTAGGAAAAAAATATGCGAGCTTTAAGTTCATTAAATAAATTTCACTCGGGTTTAAGGAATCTTGATTTATAATCCTATTAGTGCTTTTCTGTAAGTAAAACGTTTAATTAAATTCCGATGAATATGATGAGAAATTCATGCATTATATAAGATAATTGTGATTTTTGAATAAAATGAAACTGAAGAACTCTAAAAGTGTTATTTTTTTCAACTAGAATTAAGTGAAGTTTAAAAACTTTGTTTAGCATTTATATTCGTATAAAATTTAAAATCCTTAGTAGAGTTTTCATTTCAGATCGGCAAATTCATTTCAGATCGGATGGGAGATTAAATTTACATGGAGATACGAAAAATAAAATGATACTTAACAGATTATTTATTGCGTTGAATTCAACATAAACTGAAAAAAATATGTCTTAAATTAAATATATTCAGTAGAGTTTCTTTTAAGGAAAATGTCTCAATTCTTTTAAATAAATTACTCAAAAGCTTTCAAATAAATTACACTATAGCAGAGACATTTGTAGTTCTGTAATATGCGCATGAAATGCAACAATAATTACATTTTTATATAATCTTTGTGTATTTTAAAATAGTTCATGATTGTTAAATTGTAGTTTTTGTAAAATTCCACAAACAAAACTTATAATATCTTAGCGTGTAATTAATCCTTTCATGTATGGTGTAGAAGTTGATTGATTTTTGATTTAAAAACTGCTCTGATTTCCGCCCTTTTCATTATGCTTCCATGTTTAGAAAAAATGGAATCGTTTTAGTCTTGCTTAATATTTATAGCATAAATTCAGTCTATCCAATACATGAACGGACTTTCAAGCGCTTCCTAATTTTAGGCAGGAGTGACTAAAGTTAAATGGTTGATTGATTGGTAGTTTTGGTTAAGGCAAAACTACACGAGTGGTATTTGCCTTTAAAGAGGGGGGAGGGAGGCCGTGGATTGAAGATTTAAGTGGTTTTATCTCGTTGTCAAGTTACATATGGAGAAAACCGACCGAAATTCTGGACCGTTAGATCGACAGTCTTTCTAAGGCTAGAGCCCTAGACCTTCACACTTGAACTATCTACTAATAATCAGTGGCTAATTCACTCAATTATTGCTTGGACAAAATGAACCGTGAGTTACTTTTAACTGAAATAACTACCAGCGGGGTACTTCATCTAAAATGCTAACATCACTCATAATTTAATTATATTTCTTCACTGTTACTGTTTTGTACCCATATTTACGATCATAAACTCATTTAGACAAACACGCGGTAACGCATGTACCTCATACGTAAACAATGATATTGAATGGTGCCTATGGTATTTTGCGATTATTATATAAGACAGCATAAACGCAAGAACTGCTTTATTAAGAAGAAACAATGGTAAATTATCGCTCATGGATTAACTCATCCTCCCATACATAAAAGCTGAATGAAAGGAATTAATTATTAATACGATTAATAAAACTTTTAATTCAGATAATTTCAATAAACGTTCTTTTAAGGTAAATAAATGTTGAACCCTTTCACTAAATAAGCACATCCAGAATAAGATAAATTCCTTTTCATCCACTTATTCATAGAAAAAGTTAAATTAAATAATTTATTTTTTAATACACCGGAGGAAAGATAAAATTAAATTATTATTTTATAAAATTGTATTACATACGAAATTAGTTGCTTTCAAGTTAAGTTTAAATAAACGTGATGAACCGATAATTCCTAGGATTTAAAATTTTATGCATTTTTGTATTATTTACGAAATTAGTTGCTTTGAAGTTAAGTAAACGTGATGATCTGATAATTCTTAGAATTCAAAAAAGGTACTTTTCATTTGCCTATATTAAAAGCCACGAAGTAAATATTTCACGCAAAATATTTCCGACTTCTTCATTGCAGTGAATGGAAGAACGTTATCTGAATGTCTTTTTTAAATTAATGTTTAGGATTGGAAAAGTAATTATCTTACATTTTATTCTCATGCGGACCATTAAGGCCCTCCTCGTTTGGCTGCTTTTTATTTTGAGGTTTATAGATAGATTTGCACTAATTATTATAAAAACAATTTATTAAAATGAATGCTTCTTAAAATTCGCAATATATAATTTTAATGTAATTGTGTGTAAAATTGGTAGAGTGTTGATCAGTCTACCTACTTATATACATACATACAAATGTAAAATATCCATACATATTAAATTAATACAACATTTTGTTATGTAAATTACTGAGCGATTGCTTTCACCTATAACTTATTCGAGTTAGTGTATATTTTTAGTACGCAATTAGTATTGCTAACGTTTATTACCAACGCAATTTAGTATAATTTAAAATGGAGTACAGATTTCAAGTTTATTTATTTCGTAATCTATATATGAATAGATGAAATACTATGCATCTGAGTTTATACTGTAAAATATATATCTAATGAGATTGACATTTTAAATTAGGATACATTGTAAGAAATACATTTAAATTAAATTTGAGTATTTCGTATTTGTAGGTTAATTTATTCGTAATTACTATTCTCTGCAAAAAAAAATTTATTTATGGATAATTTTTAATGGTAGATAAAAAAAAGTATGAAATTCTTCAATTTTAACTTAAAAATTCTTGAAATTGGTGGCTGCTTTGTATGTATGTATATAAGTTGGCTCTTGTAAAAATGAAATATTTTTACAAGATTAAATGCACTGAATATTGTTTTTTGAGTGAATTATAGCTATTTAAATAAGCTATGCAGTTTGTGAAATTTAAAATCACACTAAACGCGCTGTTTTTTAAATACAGAGTGCGTCTTAAATTCGTGTAATCTGTGAAAAATCTTTTAAAAAATGATAAAACAAATTATTTAAAATATGAAGTTTTCATTAACAGAATTAGAGTGAGGTTGAAATTTTCAATGACAAGAAAAAAATAATAACCTCAAAAAGTTAACAATAAGTGGTTCCAACATAAAAAAAAGTAAGTTCCTCATTACAATAAATCCGATCATTCTCTCGTCCTTTTCATGCAAACAGCGATTTGCTTAATATTATTTGTTTTTTAATGAAATTCTAATGTTTGACAAAACCTTCTGCATCAAAAGTTTGTGAAAACTTCATAAATGCCTTTAAAAAGTACAAAAAGACTATAAAAATTACCTCCTTTTTAAATATGATTTGAGAAAGATTGGGAACTTTCTTCATATTTTCCTTGTCAGTACGATGTATCGGCAACTTTTGTACTACAATTATTTTTGTCATAAAAAAAAATTCTAATACTGATGTTGCAAATTGTTTTTCATTATTTATTCTTTTCTTAAAGAATTACTAAAGTTTGAATGAATGTATAACGTCCCCGATATTTCACAGAAAAATGATTTTTATAGATGATTTAAAAAATACTTTGACTTTTTGAAATAGTATTTCAATTATTTCATTCTAGTGAAATTATTTCTTTTCGTATTATCTTAGTACCGAATTGTTCAAACATCGAAATATGTACAATAATGACATGCGCTTGCAGATATATTATGCACGATGTTCCAAAAATACTGAACTATCCTGTTTTTCTTTAAACATCGATAGAAGGCCTATACAATGTATTACAAAGAAACTTATAAAAAGGTACAGCATTTTATGGTATGCATTAAAATTTTTGGGAGAATAAATCTAAACAAATACAACATTTGCATTTTAAGGAACCCGTACGAAAAAATTACCTATTCGTAAAGTGTGATACTTACATCAATTAAATAATGTACAAAATTTCATCCTTCTATCATAAGTAGGCTCATAGGTATGTTAAAAAAAAACTTGGTAAGGGCTCATATAATACCGATAATAGCAAAAGCATTATGCTATGCATTGATGAAATCAAACTTTTCTTTCGTAATTTATGAACAGTCTCTGAATCGCGATCTTTCCACGTGACTTTTTCTTTTCTTCGAGAGCCATTGAACAGTGGTTTAAGTCAATATATACTTACTTTCATATCTCTAAGCATTTATATAGTGAAAGACTGAAATTTCGTCCATCATAGCATTTTCTTAAAAGTCCACATTTACGATGATTGTTTCTCAGAATCTTTCTCCACAAGCAGTTTTTTAAATATATTTTTTTGTGTCTTTTGCTTCAAATTTATCCCGTATTATTGCAGGTACTACACATAGTATCAATGGCATGTTACAGAATTTCTAAAACTATTCATTCTATAAACTTATCACTTAATTAGTTTTAAATTCTTTAATACCTTTAAATAATCATGTTGATTCACTAAGAACGGTAGTTTTCCTTAAGTGCCCTCATCAAGGAAACTACTGCATATTAACTAATAGAATTCGAAGAGAACAACCGTAAACAAAGTTCTTTTTATGTCACCGAACAAGCAGTGTTCAAGTTCTGAGCTAATTTCCTGATCGTAGCACTTAAATAATAAACCTTTTATTTTATGTTTGTTTAGCGTGTTCTCAGTTAAACTATTTAAGCAATTACTCTTCGTATAATTAAATTAGATACTGTTGAATAACCTATAATACTGTAAAAGTGTTTACGCATCCTTTGCACAAAGGAATTGCGTTCGCTTTGTGAATAATTATTTAATAATGTCTATACCTTATTATGCTTGATTTGATATCATTTTCACTAACTAATAATATCATATATGTTAAAAGCTTGTCTGTAATTACGAATAGTGGTTAGAATTTTGGATTAGAAGAACATTTGGTACTTCATGTATAAATTTTTATGTATCGTAAAATGTAATGCTAAAGCTACTTCATGTATAAATTTTTATGTATCGTAAAATGTAATGCTAAAGCTTGTAACAAAGCATGATTATTGTCAAAAGGCATTCTGGATATATAGTTGGAATACATTTTTCTGAAAAATAAAGTGATATACACAATATTTCTAAAGATAGCGCAAGTAGAAACTTTTCAAATACTGGTAACGAGAGAAAAAATTCTTAAGTTCCGATTAAAAATGCTATATCACTATACGTAGAACTTGCCTTAAAACTCACTCAAAAAATAAAACGAATTTTATAAGTGCATAGTGAAAAGAACGCATTGTACAATCACGAGAAGTAAATATGATGTACTAAATTATATTGCAGTACTAAATTATAGGGTAGTATAAGTTTTATTTCCCTCACTCCTTTATACCCACTCTCAATATGCTTAACAATCTGAAAGCTACATCTGTGTGTTTTGGAGGCTTTTCTTACCTTACATTAAGGGCTTATTGAAGAAGGGGAAAAAAACCTAATTTGGCTTGTCAATGTGAGACCGCACATGACGCGCATTGTTCTACAGATTTCATTTCCCTGAGACTGCATAACTCTCTAGGTCAGACAATCATTTTACTTCTCACTCAACATGTCTAATCGAAGACCGGCAGCAGTCCCAGTTAGGGGAAGCAGCTGGACTGGCATACACCCAAAAACCAAAGTATTTTTCGTGCAACCCTTGGTGGATATCATAGTTGGCAGCAGTGTTGGTTGGTAGTTATGGTATCTACACAAAATACTTAATTATGTATGTTCTTTACATTAAAAACTGCTGATATTTACAGTCATTCCACCATTGAAAAGCGTGTTACTTGTCTGATAAATTTGGCTTTGATCTCTCTTGTCCTACCTTGTGTTCCAATTTTAATGGGCAGTAGTATGTACTATCTAATTGGAAAAATCACATTCTTTCCACATATTTCGCAAAATTATGCGTTATAGACATACCAATATGGCGTACTATTCAATATCAATATGATCCTTTTTTTAATATTAAAATTGAATTCGTGTAACACATTTTACGTAGCTATATGATAAAAATGTGTGACAGTTTAAAATTTAATACATGTGTTCACTGAGTATGATTTACGAGAGGTGACAGTGGATAATTTGAGAAATAATCATTTATATCTAAAATATATAATCTAGTGTGATAATATTACACTAAAAATTTAATGTTACCCGAAAAGTTCATGATATATGATGCGTACAGTTCAAAAGTTCCTCCCCAAAGTATTTGCCAATACACTGAAAAGCAAATATGCTTCAGCGGTCAAGTCTGTGCTATTCACAGCTCTCCGTACAATGGCAACTTACGCAAATATCAAACATCACTGCTCCTCAAGGTATGTATGTAATGTACAACACTTCTTTGATGCAGATACAATAAAATAGCTCAAAGCCTGTAAAATAGATAAACGGTAAATGTATATATAAATGTATCGGTTTCGTAATTCAGTCATTCAGTTTCGTAAGCAATGCGCTTTACCGACACTTTCAACAATGAAATGAAATAGACTTTGTAAACAACCAATTTTAGTTAAATACTTTCTGTGAAAGATGTATTAGTACTTGATATACGATGGTATCTTAAGGTTTGCTTTTACTTCAACACTTTTTTTCCAAAGTGAATATTAACAGATAAATAAAGACAATGTTTCCAACCCCACCTTGTTATTTTGATCTGAATCGTCTTGGTCTATTCCATCAGCCTTTACATTTCTGACACAAAATTTTGAATCACCTGATATTTTGTCAATAAAGATATTTCTATTTCTGAAGCATGGTATCACCCTGTATTTTGCCAATAGAGGTATTTCTATTTCTGAAGCATTGTATCACCCTGTATTTTGCCGATAGAGACATTTCTATGAAAAAATAAGTAAAAACTTTTTGAAGATTAGCATTTCTCATTTTAAAATTAAAAATTGGTCAATGTGTGGCATAATTTTATATAATTCATACAGAACTTATTTATTATATTTTTAAACTTCATTCACTTTCGGAGGCATGAACTTTCTCAGTGCAATTTCTGATACAGAGGCAGCAAATATCATAGGTCGAAAGCGGGAAGGTGAAATATTTCATTACTCTAATGTGAAAAATGCCCGTGAATAAATCATGTGCACTGAAGTGCATTAATCACGAACTCTAAATAGTTTGTCAAACTCATTTCGGTAATCAAACAAAATGTTAACACAAGGGCTTCGAATAATCAGTTTTACATTTAAGAAAAAATTCATGTTGTTTCGTATTAAAATAGAAGTGTGTTCTTAATTGTAACTTTAATAGGGTTTAAGACAATGGAAATAAAAAAGCAAAAGCTATCCACTGCGAAAAATATCTCTGTTCCTGAAAAAATTGTAAACAAACAAATAAGCAATAGAAAAATGAGAGGAAACATAGAAATTTTCTAAAATTCCATGCATTGTTGGCAATAGTAGTGGCAGTTACTCCGCACATTTATTTATTTCTTTAAATTAAAGCATATGACCGAAAAAATCAGTCCACACACTCGAAATAAAAAGTTTAAGTCCCGATATATTTTTCACAAAAACACTCACATAAAAAAAATTTCTGTTCTTTCTTATTCATAACGACAGTAAACATAGAATCTAAACGCTGTATACTTGACACCAAGTTGCTCTTACGAATTTTTAAACATAATTCATTTTATTGAAGTGATGAGTCTAACATTAAATATAAATGATATTTAAATATGCAAAGCTAATATTTAACTAACTAAAATTTTTATTTTTGTATCTGCAGATATACAAAAAACTAATACTAAACTATTTTTCCCCGCGAGACTTAAAGGTTTACTGCGGTATCATGATTGCTTAGAAGAAAACTGAAAAACCTTCACAGAGAACAAGAGCTAAATAATATATTAAGAGAGGAGCAACAATTTTTTACATAATCTTTAAAAGAAAAAAAATGGGGAGCAAGTCATTTTATAATTTGAAAGTTAGATTTGATGAGCTTATTTGTGATCCCTGTTATAATCTCCCCTGTGTAAACACCTACTGTAGAGTATTTTGTAACGATTATGCTACTCAATTATCTTTAAAATAAATCAAATTTTAAAAAATCCATTCCTGCCAGCCACGAAACAATCGATGTAAAATTAGATGTTACAAACGACATGTTGTCCACTCGTTTCTCAAAGATAGTAAAGAACATGCAGTCCATTGAGGTGAAAATATTGTTAATCATTTGGAGGAAATGTCCAGAATTTTTAAGTCACAAGTTTCGCATTTATGCAATGTTGGTTTTTATATCGTCTTCTGGTAAAATAAAATTATATTTTATAAAAGTAAACTTTTATTAAACCAATTAACATCTAATATTAGCTCATTTACCATAATATATTGGTTTCCAAACTTAAGGTCAGAAGGACGTTTTTCACCATAATTTAAAGCTTCCTCCAGTAAAATTGATAAAATATGTATTTTATATATTTTGAGTAACGAATAGCGCAATGATAGCCTTCGATTTGAAATAGATGCTGTTAAATATCAGTTTTGTAGCACAACGTTTAATTTGACTGAGGTTTTTGCCTGCATTGTTGTGAATATTACGTTAAAGCTCACAAGTTTGAATGTTTGTCGTGGGAATAAGCTCCCGTAATCGTTCAGATGATTCAGCAAGATCGTGAGCCGTTGGTAGTCTTGAAGTTGTATTGCCACAAGCGCAGGTGGCATGATGGTTCCAAGTGTCACCGAAAATGGTATACAGTTTGTGGAATTAACTCAAAACAAGTGAATGGTTGTGGGATGTACTCAAAATATTACCATTAAGTCCATCCAAAACCGCCCAAGAGAGACGACAACTCCAAGGGCTCCCTAATTGGCATTAAGTGCACGACGATGTACACAGACAAGATCCCTTTAACCCCTGCGTCCAGTGGTGTCTCTTTGTTTGGGCGACAGGCACACGAGAGCTCGTTTTTCGTGAAGCCGAACACGCCATTCCTTAACAGATCAAGAATGGGGACCTGCTTTTTTGACAGGTGCGTAAAGATTCAGCGCACAGAGGGATTCACTCTTCGTGTGCAGAAAATGAGGTGCTCTCTATCATTTCTCCAACGCAAGATTGAGAGAGATGAGATCCTTGAAGGCTATTTGAGGTTTTCCGTGGTGCTACAGGCCCGAAATTCTTTTTTATGGACTATTATATATATGAGACCATACTGAGCTCATATTATTGAGGATCTTCCTGAAGAAGAGCTACACGGACTGGCCTGAAAAGTCTCCAGATCTCAGTCCTATAGAACAACATATTTCGAATAGTATTGGAAGAACCAATGCTTGTCATTCACGCCCCTTTCAGGACCCTACATGTGTTAAATACCTCGCATTTTTGAAAAATGGTATTTATTGCCACAAGTATTTCTTGCCGCCATCATTAATAGTATGACGACTCATTGTGACTCTTGGAATAGCAGTGCACGGTGACTACCCTCCATAATAAATGCACTTCCATGAGGGATCACGATTTGATCGCTACTCAAATGGCCTGTATATACCAACTCGACTCTTTTTGATACTGTTATGTTGTTATATTCTTTCACATATTATAATACACCTCTGTGCCAAATTTTGCCTCAGTAAATCGGTTATTTCATCAGTTGTCACAAATTTTGTATTTGCGACCTTAATTTGAACACCAGCAAAATTCGTGATGTTTTATGATCCAAAATATGAAGCCATATAATTTTGTTAATTGCAACTTAGCTTTCGTAATGATCAGAATTATCATGTTTTAAATTAAACTCTTAAGATTGAAATTTTATGTATGCATATTTATTTTTTTCTTGGCTTCTGGCATGTGATTAAACTTTGTAAGACCACTACGTTGAATATATTGGTTGGATCAGTTTTTAGTGTCAAATACTTTTAGCTTATCTTTCTTTACTACCGAGATAAAAATAAAATATATCATTAGTCTCCAGGTCTTTAATAGCTCCTATAGCGGGATTTTGTAGCTATTTTAGTCGCCGCTGACTATAAAATTGTACTGAATAATGAATATACTGAGGCATGTCATGTTTCAAAGTATTTGTAAAAATAATACAATTCTGCAACTCTACTGAAACACATATACCCAATAAAATATTCTTGGTCATTTTCCTAGCTGTTGATATGAATGCAGTATTATTTCGTGTAGTGTTCTGTTACCATTAATGAGATGAGCCTTTTATATGCAATTCTAAGTTACAATAATGCTCTAACTCAATCCAATGTTTAGGAAAAATAATTCAGAATAAAAGTACTTAAATATTCTTTAAAAATCCGTCACTATAAAAAAGGGAAAGAAAAAAATAACGGAAAATATCATCACGCTTTTTAAAGTCAGTAATTATTTTTAAATGCAGAAATTTTATAAGATCATAATTAAATTTTCCGAGAGCAAAAACTGAAAGTTAAAAGATTATTAAAGTGCTATGAAAATAGTAAAAAAAATGAAAAACCCTTTGATTATTCAAAAAATTTTTCCTTAAGGAAAAATATTAAAATATCTACTTTCAAGCTTATTTCTTTTCAAAGAATGCAGAATTAAAGCTACATACTTCGTGCCATTGCAACTTGATAAAATTGAATTTAATTTCGTTCTTATTCTGCTGAAAAGATTACAACTATGCTGTGTCATTTATAAAAAAAATATTTTACACGAATATTAAAGAACCAGCTCATCAAATAACTTCAAAATACATGCAAAATGAAATTATAAAAAGAAGAAACAGTTTTTTACTGAGGAACCAAAACAAATTAGCATCCCCCACTCCCCCTTTTATAAAGTTCTTTTTTTACCTTTTAAAAAACAAGAAATTTATAAATTTCATTTACGTCAAATTGTTAACTGAAAAAAATGTTTTAAAAGATAACATATACTAATATTAAAAAGTAACAAAAAGCATTCTTTGAGTTGAACTTTTGCTAATGATATTCCCAATCTTATGCGTATGAAACTAGATAGAAGTAGATTAAATCGGTATGTAATTAAGATGCACTGTTTAAATGTATTAATATGCTAGTATTGTTAAACATACTGCTGTTAATGCTACATTTCATAATGTCGGGAATATAAATTAGTTCATATTAGGAACTATGTTCTTCCCAGCACTACAGCACTATACATTCTGTTTTTTGTAAATAACGAGAATCATTTTTCATAATTTATGTATATACATATATATCGCACAACAATATTATATCTATGGCAAATCTACGTTTTTCGTAAATAATGTCTAATGAAAATAAAATTTCACAGTGCCTTTGTTTTTCAATAAATATTGAAATGTTATTCCTATACGTTGACATATGATATCATAAGAAAATTGTGATGTGATATAAATAAGTTATTTCCCTGCAAATATAAATTTTTATGTTCTAGTTTTATGTATTTTTCGACCTTTTTATTTTTTCTTCGCACTGATCGATAGTTCATTTATTTTATTTTTTTAATCCTTGTTTTCATCTGATTGTTTAGATAAATTTCATGCATACACATGAAATGCATAATACATATTTTAATATTTGGGTGTAATTTATGTTCTAGAAATCTTCCTTCAATGTAAAAGACCCATTTTCCAGTGGCAGTCCATAGAGTTCAATCAATTGTCTTACAGCTTGTATTGAAGACTCGAAATCTTTGATCTCTTCAGCTAGTATCTTCTGGAAATGATAACTGAGGCTGACAAGTTCATATGATGCACTTTATCATCAATAAAAGTATTGGAAAATCTGACAGAAGTTATCTCAATGATTTATCTTTTGAATCATTCTGACTGTCCTTGAAAAAAATAGTACTATAATGAGTTCACTGAACATTTATCTTCTTGCCCAGTGACACAGAAAGAAAATCACTTCATGGCCGAAGAAAAGACCAGTATTGAAAAATCGTTTATCAAATTTGAAATGGCTTTGCTTATTAATACTTTTAGTAAATTTCAATTTACTTTTCAAGAATGTAAGAATGTAGCAAATATATATAGTGTGAAAAATGCGTGAAACCTTTTCTATAAAAATAAAAGTTATATTTTGTTATAGATTGTAAAATAATAGTAAAAAGTATAATGGATCTGTGTTGTACCAAGCAGAAATATTCTGCCACGTTTAAATTAACATAGTATTTTCGATTTTAATTTTATCCCGCGAACTTTCAATTTTTATTTGTTTAGTTAAGTCAAAGCTTTCAAAGGGCTATTTGTCAAGGTGTGATGCCATGGGCGTGCGACTTTTTAAGGGGTCCTAACGCGTATTCAGTTACATCTGGAAAACCATCCAAAACTCCTGACCGTCCGACCGACAGTTGCGTCGTAGTCCAAAATCGTGGATTTTCAAACTTCAGCCCTTTGTCAATGTTCAGTGTCTTAGAAAATATTTTACACGTCTTTGAAGATCACAAAAAAATATGAACTTAATGCAAATGATTTATTTTTTTAAGCGAGCGAGAATGCTTAGTAGTTTCATAATTAAAAAAAGGAATTTCTGATTAGCTTTTAAGTTCACAAATCAAGCTTTAAATTCAATATGATTTTTTAAATGATCAGTTAAGAGGAAGTCGTTAGTAGGGTTATTCCCTTTACTCCCGTGTTTCATTTTTCTGAACCAATGCATTTAGAAAACAATTTCGTATAAAGCCTTGAAATTTTGTGAATTGGCACGAAAATGATCAATGAACAAAATAAATAAAAAACTCGAAGTTAGTGTCAAATACCTTTTATTTTAAATTTTAAATCCTTTCGTTTTTGCCTTGACCTGCAG
Source organism: Cheiracanthium punctorium (assembly GCA_038373885.1). Classification (NCBI taxonomy): domain Eukaryota; kingdom Metazoa; phylum Arthropoda; class Arachnida; order Araneae; family Cheiracanthiidae; genus Cheiracanthium; species Cheiracanthium punctorium. The sequence continues at coordinate 398,989 of JAWZYV010005881.1, read as the reverse complement.
ATGGCGCCAATGCATGTGAATTGATGAGACGGAAGAATTTCAAATGTTATATAAAATTTATGACACTCTCTTTTCAAGATTTCAATTGATATCATTTTAGAAAACGATCTTTTTCGTACCTAGTTTCCAAAATTCAAGGTATTATACGGCGTAGTTTTTAAATGAACTGAACCAGAAGATTGTAACATAGCGAGTACAAGGAATGATCCTTACAAAGAAATAAGTGCTGTGCTAATTGATGTACAAAAAACAAGAATTCTCAGCTATATCAACAAAATCGTCTGAATTTTCAAATTCCTAAATAATTTCAGATATTGTTTCAAAAAAGCCACTGTGTATTCCCCGAAGTAAATGCATCTTGAATACCACGCAATTCCATCTGTCATTGGCCGAAAGTTTGGCTCCGAGATCTATTGCAGATTTAGTGGGAATATCATACATAAAAGCCTTCAGCTGACCCCGCGAGAAGAAATCAAGAAGTGAAAGATCCAGCGATTGTCAAGGCGAAGCTACAGCTTCACCTCATCTAATCGATTGGTTCGAAAAGATTATGTGTAGATAGTTTCACCCGCATCGGGTATAATGAGCTGGTTCTCCATCCTGCTGGAAGCACAATACCCTGGAGGTAGTGTGGGTGATGCAACGTGTCAGGTAGCCCCAGTTGCAAAAAAAATGAGGTAGTTATCAACCGTCAAGCAGTCGGTAAGGTTCGAACACGATGTCGACGACTATTCTTACCAAAACGTAATAAAAAGCGTCACTGATGCTGTTAAATAGTATCACGGATAATTAATTTACGAAATATTATTGATAGCATCTGAATATAAGTAAAAAACTGAGCATATTACATACTATGTAAAATTACATTGCGATCTTTTTTTTTAATACGTTACAAACATTGCAATAAAACTCAATATTATAATCATAGTGCACTTTATTCAGTATACTCAGCAGAAGTCGCTGTTTGTGACTCTACAAGGTGATTCTGAATTGTTCAGGGGAGATAGGGCGCATAATAAGGAATCAGAATCACATAGCAATGTGGGGTCAAAAAAGCCGTTTTCATTGACCAGGTAATAATCACTTTATGAAAAGTGCTGAAGTGTTTGTCTAGTGTCTTAAGGAAGTATACAATGGGCTTGTCTCCAAAAAATTCCTGAAATGAAACAGAACTTTTAAACTATGAATTTCAGTCGCATGTTTTCTGAGAAAAATACTTTAGTTTTTGCCAAAGAATGGTCGGAAAATTCACTATTGTTTCATCACCCGTTCCAAACTGATTGTTAGCAGCTACATGAAGACAATGTTTACTACCCCACATTGCTATGTGATTTTTGATTCCATATTATGCGTCCTATCACCCCCTTAAAATTAGTAAAAAAATGTAGAATCACCCTGCATGTTTAGTTTCTTAATTAAAAACGAAATACACAGGGTGGTTCGAAATTAATTCTACAGACGTTTAGGAGGGGTAGGATAATCCAAGACGGTTAAGAATCACATAGCAATGTGTAGCCGGGATCGTCGTCTTCATGTAAATGTTAATAATCACTTAGGATGAAGTGTTGAAGTATGCGTCTAATTTCTTAACCAAGTTTCATAAACAATACTTTACTTCGACAATTTCATCCATGTAATGAAAGAAAAAAATTCTGAATTAACAATTTTTATCAAGTGCAATCGGGGAAAAATGGATTAGAGTTTGAAAAACCCTGGTCCGTAAGTTTGTTATTACTTGAACACTTTCCCCAAAGGGATTATTAACAGGCACATTAATACGACGTTTCCGACCCCGCATTGCTATGCGATCATGGACCGTCTTGGTGTATCCTACCCCTCCTAAAAGTTTGTAGAATTATTTTGAATCATACTGTATATCTGTGGTGTTTAACTCCAAATCATTTAAAAAAGCAAAACTAATTTTTTTTCTAGGTATACTTAAAATAAAATAGATTACCTATTAAAGTTCTGAATTTGAATTCAAGCGTAATTTGTCTTTTGATCAAAATTTAGGTAAATTCTGTTAACTTTTAGCAGATATCGATGGAATTCGAGCAAGAAGCACTCATAATAATAAATATTCTATGCAATAGTGCATTTTTAAAAGGCGATCTTATGCGTATATAAATTTATTGCGTTGTAAATTTTTATCGGGTCCGTAATTTATGTTGATCATAAACTTTGAAAGTCATAAGAGGCGTTTTATAGTTCCGATTTATGATTGAGATGCTGAAGTGGTAGGCAAGAACTTTCATGAAAAGAAGAGATAAAGTTTTAGAATAATATAATGGAGAAATTAAATTACCTGGAAAACGTTAACTAACTAAAAGCGGCCAATACCATAGTTTTCAAATTATTGAACATGTGTGAAAATGTGAACATTTAGAGCGGTTTGTCTCATGAATGCACGTTTGTTTTGCATTATTTAAATCTAAAACTATTTAAAGTAAATTATTTTTAAAATTTTAAATCATATTGCATGCATTTGTAAGTACAGTTATATTATTCTATATGAAATGATGTTCTTAAAAAAATCAACGAAAGCAAATAATAAATTTTAATAATTTTGTATAATTAAATCACATTTTTACAAAATTTGGCTAATGAATTTGATTGTAAGATAAATATTCCTTTTATGCTTATTGAATACATCTACATAATACTTTTTTTTTATTTAAAACACACAACATATATAAAAAACTGGTATTGTATTGTACAGTGTTTCCTAGTTTATGACAGATAATGTACACATGTCAAAAATGATCTTTAGATGCATGAATTCGCAGATTTCTCTGAAACTGTGAACTGGAATTTGGTAAAATTGCCTCGAACAATAACAAATATTATGGCACATAAATACAAAGGGGAAAAATGACTTAAATGTATATGATATAAAACTATAGTATGTAAAACTAAAAATTGTAATAAAATTTGACACAGTGTACTGAGAAAAAAAAAACGCCATGATTTACTAACAGAGGGCGTAAGCACGCATTTGCACAGCAGAAATTGCTTCATTTCATTTGAATAGATAATGAGGCTTGCTTTCGATCCAATTCCTGCTAACATGGATTATATTGATTTCATATGACACTGAATATCTTTATATTTTGATTTTGATGTCATTATATTTTTTATAAGATAAATTTTAGCATGTGTCAACTTCATGTGTACATCAGACTATATTTTCAAAAAGGGTCATTTCTAAATTTACATTGCTGCTTACCCAGACAGCACAACAAACTTGCATCAAACTTGCAGCAAGCTTGATTTATCAAGTCAATGAACTTGAATTAAGCTTGAAAATTTGAAGCGTCTAAGCTTAATGCAAGCTTGAATCATGTGTTCTAGTTTACACTTGCCCAGCTTGCATTAAGCTTGACATAGCCACCTAATTTCAAGCTGAAAAAATTTTCCTAAAAAAAAAAATTTTAAATTCACGGGGCGCCCGTCGGCGAACGCGTCCCACATACTTTATTTTTCCCTCTATGCTGAAATTTTAAGTTATTTTAATCTGTTTCCATCAAGCGTCTGCGGCTGGGTTCGATCTCGGGAACTATGGGCTGGGAGGTCAGCGTGCTATCCGTTCCGCCAATAAGGCTCGCGCTCCTATGTTACGGTAAGTTTGAAGTGACTGTTACGTTTGAAGTGACTGTTACGTTTGAAGTGACTGGTACGTTTTCTGGCCAGATCGATAAGTATGGGCGATGCCGATAAGTTTTTTTTATTTTTCCATGGGATGAATCAAAATTTAAATAATGTTATGTGTGATTTATAGACTCTACTAATAGGGAAATACGCATAATATAAACTTAAAATCAGGACAAGTTTTAAAACTTTCAACGACAACACTCATGTTGAGCAATACTGCTGGCCAAAATCGAAACAAACGACCGATTTTGAAATCAATTTCGCAATATAATTGTATTTTATTTTCAAGAATTTCCATATTTGGAAATATAGAATCTTTTTTTTTAATTCTATGGTGAACCACCCATGAAGGGAAGTATATTAACTAACTAAATTGTGTTAATTATATTAAAATTTATTTTTAGGGCTAATTAATTAGTTAATGGAATTACTAATGTTTTTTAGATGTAAATAAAACTAAAACTCCCCTCGTGTTACACTTCAGAGGGGCTTATCCCATTCATTCCTTCCCATTGCGTGTTCTAATGTCCGGGTTTTGTGCGATAATAAAATAACACAACTTTTACAAACTTTTCTTTATTTAATATGAGCAATTTTAGAAACGCTAGACAGTTAATGTCCATTCTCTTTCACAGACGCTTTTCGAAAGTCAAATGACTTTTGTAGCTTGCAGCAAGCTTATATTAAATTGAACTGTCAAGCTCGTATTAATATGTCAAATTCAAAGAAATGTCAAGCTTGATTTAAGCTTATGTGCTGCCTGGGTATTTTTTCAAAAAATTTTTAATTTGGTAAAATTAGTCAGTTGGTTGGGGGTCTAATGGCACAAGGTCCAAAAAGGACAAACTGCGCCCGACTATGCTTAAAACCAGAATAACATGGCAATCAAGTTAAAAACTGTTGCTTATAACCAGTGAAAGCTAAAACCCACAAAGTCCTAAAGATAAAACCCCATTGCAAAGATGTAAAAAGGTAGATAAACGTAAAGTGGGGCACCTGGATGGGGGCTTCCATCCAGATAGCAACCCGACAAAAGCAGACACATCACACTGAAAAATGAATACTTATACGTTGAAGTAATAAAAACAAACTATGGTGTGGGGTTTCACCCAATATATCGTCAAGTGGGGAAGAGAACAATTAAAATAAATTTGGTAAAAATTGTTAAAAGCTGTGGAAGAAGTTAAAACATGACGAATGGTAGGATGAGTAGGACAATGAGGGCACTCTGGAGCAGGTTCACCTAGGAGTAGGCGTTTATGAGTAAATCTCGTGTGCCCGATGCGGAGACTTGTCAAAATGACATCATACTTCCGGTAAGGCTGAGAGGGCCAGTAAGTTAGTGACGGGTGTAAGAAGTAAAACTAGTCCTACTATTAATGAGTAATATTAAATGCATTTATTACAGTTGCCTAAGCATAAATTAATGCAAGATTTAGAAGAACCTGTAAAACTTTGTTAATCTCATTAATGTGTACAAACCTCTGTCCTTAAATTAAAATATTTACATTAATAAAAAAAAATAATATTCTGGTTTAATATAAGAACATAAACCCGAATCAACTGTGTGAAAAAAAAGCAATTTAGTACTTTTGTTCTCTGTAGTTTTACAATATTCGCCATTCATGATTTGTAGCTGCACCGCTAAATGCCGAACAAACACTTTGTTCAGATCATAGTTTGCATAAATGGAAAACTATTAGTACAATACCGGACAGAGCGTTTAGCTTCATAATTGTTGTTCGAACAATTAATTCACTTTCAGAAAATGAATGAATGCTATAGAATATAGCAATTCCGTTCAAATCGTAATGTTTCATAATAATGGCATGCTTCGTTCCGAAATTGTAGTAGAACATATACCTATGCATAAAGATGCCTCTCCCATTCGCTGCATTATTGCAAAATCGACCTTACATGCAATGTGTCATTCAAGAGAACAGAATTTGCTTTCAATGCATCTCAAAGTTCCGTTCAACTTAAATGTCATACATTTCAATCTCACAGTTTGCCGCATTTGTTTTATCCAGCAGCACAATGTTGTTGAACCTTTTACTGTAGATAGTTAAAATACTAAAGGGTTACTTATTGAGCTTTAGATGTTTGAATTTGAGGTAAACATTCGATAAATATTTAAAATGCTACTTTTGTACTGAAGTAAAGTTTAAAAGAATTCCCCTAGACAAAATTGAGTGTGAAATGAAATGCAGTTCGTTTTAATGTGATGCATCCCTGTGAATGTTACTATCAGCTTTACATCGAATATAGTTTTTAAAAATATTAATCACCCCCTTGACCTTCAAAAAATAAAAAAGGATCAAACTATATGTTTAAATAAATCTGTATAAATATAACATTAAATAAAATTTAACTAACACTTATTAGCAATTTCAAAATATAACAATTAAATTAAATAAGTTCTTTAAAATTACAAATTTTAAAATTCATAAGCGATATGGCATCCGAGCTCTACAATTTAACATTTTTACCATTAATCTGCGTTTTAATAAAAATATAAATAATTTTATTTTCATTTAGAAACTTACTGTTAAAACTTTACGGCACACATAAATAATGCAACGAAAGATATCGTCCCTTAAAGAATTTAAATTCTACGAAGTAATGTCTAGACGATTCTTTCAAACAATTTTTTACTTTAATAAGGAAATAAATCACAATAAACAAATACTAACACGCGCCACTTAATAGGTACAATATTATTCAAATAAAACGTTTTTTATGTTGATTTTAAATCGCATTTAAAATATTTCCAATTAATTTTCAACGAATTTTCTAATAATTACATTTTTTAAGCTTCAAACGTAACGGTCAAATAAAAATATGCTTATTGTTTCTTTGTAAAAACAGTAAAGGCTAAACATTTTAATACATTTGAATGGGCATACTTTTCGATTTTCCATGATTGTCGGGAAAACGAAAAAGCTATATTTTGTTTTTAATGCTATAGATAAATAAGATACTGCGTATTGCCACAGTCATTAGTTAAATAAAAAGCCTTTTCTTCCCAGAATGAAAAAACTAAAAAATAAATATTAAAATGTAAATGTATTTACAATATCATCGTAATATTAATGATTAGTGTTTGAAATAAGTGGCTAAAAAATAAGTTTAATTTCGTGTAAATTTGCAATAACATCATTCTTCATACGAAGAATATTTCTTTCGGTTAGCATAAACTTTACTCAATGGCTGTTTTGCTGCAAATTTTCTCACACATAAATTTAGAAAAGTTAAAAAAAAATAAAATATTTGATTAGCACATGGTTGAAACTGTGGTAAGGTCTGCCAATTACTTCTAGTCACGCTTTGTAAAAAAAAAGAATTTAAATTTTCAATTATATCCAACTCTCCGGGATCCATTTATTCTGTCAGGAAAGATCAAAGAAAAACATTTTAATGGAAAATAGGGGTAATAAATTTTTGAAAGCGAAAATCAATAAGTCTCTTTCATTTCACATTTTCCTCAGGGCAATAAATTCATGAGAAGAAATACTTAGCAGTTAAAAGACAGATCAAAAGTATGTGTGTGGGGGTGGCAAGTGTATTTTCTAGGTAGCTACCTATTCACCTAAATAAATAAATAAATATACTTATTTCATGTTGTATGCCGAATTTAATCTCAGATATTTGCTACCTATTTGTTACTGCTTGGCATTGCTAAAACTAAAAGTAAATATAGGCGCAACAGACCTCGAGGGGCCAAGAACTGCGCTGTGCAACCACTTCTTCGCGACTATGGGCTATAGGAAGCGAAATGATATACCTCGCCCAAGTAGTCAGCCTGATGCGAAACCCTCAGTGTTTAGTACCCAAGCAAGCTTAGTTCTCATTTCATCTACCCATTCAAGGTATGAAAGGCTGGATGAACCTTTCCCAGCCTGGAAACGAGATACTGGACCTTTGAGACGGCAGCAACCGTTACACTACTTGGCTTTATTTTTCATTGCTACCTAATGCTGTTATTAATTATTGCTATAAGATAGATGGGATTTTCTGGTCGACAATGTTAACCTCGAACATATTTCAAAAAATGAGTAATCTAAAACATTTATGGAAAAACAAGTAAACTGAAAAGCATCCGACGTGATATTTCTCTTCTTGAAAAAGGGTTTTAGTCAGCATGCACTATCTTCATATATCTGACACTTTTTGTGATATAATTCTCAAATTTTGTTCCTCATATCATTATGCAGGGGACGCATCTTATTGTTTGGGAATTTTTTAGTTGGAGAGGGGTCATATACACATTTTAAAATTTGCCACTTTTTAAAATTAACGAGCAGGTTTTTTTAACGTAGTCTTTTATATGTTTTATTTTGAAGTTTAAAAAAAAATCAGTGACCAATTTAGAAGATAAAAAATAAAAGCATGTTAAAATCATTTTGGGGCATTCTGTACACGCTTAAATCTATTGATTAAAACTAACACTCCTTTATTGATTAAATTTCTTATCGGCTGATTTAAATCCTTTTACGCTAAAAAATACTCATTAAAGACAATAATTTGCTATCTCCTCAATTCCCCTCAATGCTCAGGATTCGCTAGTTTCTATTATACTCCATTTTTCACTAAAATCTTGTCTATTTGAGAATTCTGTCTCTCCCCCACGAAAGATGCGTAGTAAGGTATCCTATTACTTTCACGTGACCAACGCTCTAACGGAAAACGGTACAGTCACCACAGACAATACAACACGGGAAGCGGGAATCGTGCTTTGCGGCGAGCACCGAAGAGCAAACATATCGCTATCAAAATATGAATTAAAAGAGTTTCTAAAGAAGATACCCGATGATACTTTAAAATGAATGCGTTCGCTTGTGATAATTTATTTTATATCCGAATACCAAATGCATCTTTTTCATATTCAGAGCTGTGAAATAAATTCAACCTAAATGTGGTGAGGATGCTTTCGGTAAAAATTTTGTTTTAATGGACATGGTTTCTTACGATTGGATTATAAAAATCTCGTCGCTCTTGTAAAACAAATGAATTTATGATATCTTCAGTCAAGCGAGTAAGTACTATTTTGCCTTTTTCATGTCAATAAATTGGGTTACTGCTTTAATTAAATCTCACAGCTCGTTTAACCATGATTGCATTTGTGTATTCTGACTGTACTGTGAATTCGTTTTATAACTAGAGACTATTGTGAAATTATATTCTATTTATTAAAAAAATACTTTTTTAAAGTGTATTAAGATATATGTAGTGTATTTGCCTTGATTTAAAATTTCTTTTCCCGGGCTTATAATCATAGATTACAGCTCTGATAATAAAAATGAAGAAAACGAAACATTCAATATATTAATCAAAAACAGCAAATTTTCATAAGACACCCTTTTTCTAGCTTAAAATAATAATCTTAATTGAGTACAGATATATTTATTAAAAAAGGACTAATTTTGTAAAAACGCTCATTTATAGCTTAAATAATAATCATAACTGAGTAGAGTTATATTAATCAAAAACGGACAGACACTCCTCATTTTTGATTATTATTTAGCCTAAATGGAGCTGTTGTATAATGCTCAAAAATTGAGAATTTTTCGCTCCATTGATTTTTGTCGATTGATGGAGCAAATTTTACTCAATCGGGAGAATGGCTGTTTGAAGTCAATAATTGAGTAAAAATATACTCCCTTTGATTATTATTTTACTCAATAGATTTAAGCGTGTATGCAAATTTCTATACAAAAAAACCTGATACGACGTCGTCGTACTTCTCTATAACAGTTGATACACTTTAATTGTCAGTCGGATATGGATTCAATTTATATTAATATGAAATGCAACTTTGACTATACTTTACAAATTATTAAGTGCACGTTATCTGGAAAGTATTTAAACATTATATATTTCAGTGTGTACCAGAAACTCTCTGCATGAAAATGGTCATGTCATATATTTTATTATTTGTGCTTATTTTCATAACAATTCAACAATGGAAACAGTTTTTAACTAACGTATTTTTAAATTTTTCTATTTAAGACACTCTGTTTTAAAACAAATATTATTTAACCGACACAAAATTTTGAAGATGTTATGGTATGGACTATATTCTAAAGTACTTCATGGGGAATTGCTTATCCAAAGAACATTTTAGAACATAAACTTTGTATTGTTTGATGATGTCAAACCATACAAATGTAATGATTGTTCTTTTCAGAATCTATATGGTGCTGCTAATATAAGTGCTTTAGAAAGTTTAAAGTGTCAAAATGTGGGGAATAATATTTCTAATGCGTTATACTCCTGAGTTAAAACGTGAAGTTATGTGTCCGGAATCTGAAAATGAATACTGTAAAATAAATAGTCTATGGAAATTCAGTTTTTTCATAAAAGTCATTTGACGTGTGTAACATTTTTATTAGGCTTTTATCCAGTAAAAATATAATGCTTTGTACTATTCATATTGCAGCAATAATTAATTGTAGATATCACTCTTATTTATGATCGTATAATTTTGCATTATATGATCTATTTTCTGTGCCTGTCCAGATACAAATATGAAAGTGCATTTCAGAGTGAATGAATTTAAAAATACTAGTATCTTTAAACATCACATTATTTTCAATAAAGTTTATTACGTCCTCTGTTATGTAAAATAAGAGAAAATATTCCAGGTGTAAATGTGGATTCTATTTAACCATTTTAGTGTGACATTTCTAAAACTTTTTTTTCAGTAATATGACAAGCTAGAGTAAAGAGAGCGAAATCTCATACAATAGTCTTTACGGACGTGAGAGAGGACGAGCTAAATATGCTTCTAATATTTTAGGTTAAATTTATTAGTGAATTTTCAAAATTTACCTCCAGTAATAGAAACCCAAAACTAATGGAATGAAGAGCAAGGGATACCAAAATAAAAAAAATACATTTATAAGAAATTCATGTTATGAGAAAAAAATATGTTTCTGGATGAAATTTACTTTCCTTAAAAAATAATAAAAATAATTTAATGAGATTTGAAAGTAAAAAAACAGAATAAAAATCATTGGAAATGGAAAAGCAGACTTCTTTTACTAAAATTAAACTAATATTTAAAATTATTTTTTTTTTTCTTTTCATTTTTGCTGTTGTTGTTGAAACAAGATTGTCTGTATAAATTTGTGGATTATCTAAATATATATTTTAAGTTTAAAACAATTTTTACTCAAACACCACTCCAATATTTTCCAAACTCGAATTTTTTTAAATGGAGGGAAAGAGAAATTACACATGGGGAAATAAATTAAACTTTATTTCCTGATATTTATTTTTTATCTTTAAGCGAAAGAGAAACATTCCTCAAAATATCTAAATGTTACCTTTATCATGAAAAACTATGATGAATGTTATTTAATAATGCTTTCAAAAGGAAACACATACAGCTGGAATGAAATATATTACAATCAATACATAAACCATTACAAATGTATTGCGAGAAGTGTTGAAATAAATTTCGTGCTTCCCAAGAAATATCATCATCATTTTTCATAGCATATTTTCTACACAAAACTTCTGTTGCCACTTCCCAGAATTTTTTAGCGGAAGAGATGGAGCATTAGTGAGATATTCTAGCAGTATGAAGGTGTGATCAGAAAATATGCGTTTAACTGAAATCGAAATGCTGAACTAATTTTTATTAATACAAAAAACCGTTATTTTGTAGAAAACATGAAATGTGTAATTTTCTTATTCATATAGTTAGTTCGTGATTAACACAGGAAATATATCTTTGACTATGCATGATTAAAAATGATTTATTTCCATACTTACAATAAACATTTCTCAAAAAATTCCGATAACAATATGGAAGCAAAAGTTTTGTTTGCCATATAATTACATTTGTTACCTTTATTTATTTACTAACGTCTTAATGTAATAAATTTTTAGCAAAAAAAATATTAGATTTTTTTAGCGTTTCTTTAACATAATGTGCAAAGCGTTGATGTGGATGAAATTTTAACTTACATGAATTCTGATTTATTCAGAAACTTTTCAATCAGTGTTGAGATAAAAAGAATAATCACGATTAAAAAGATTACCAGTTTAAAAAGTGTAGTCAGAATTTTTAGTCATTATTTTTTAAAGTCATTTTAAGGTTTTAATTAATTAAACACGGTTAAATAAATATTGTTAGTCGGGACTACCGGCTAAAAATTATCATTCATTCACCGTTAACCTTGATTAAAATTTATCATTAGTTTTCAGTGTTAGTCAATTTTTTCTCCGTGGTATTCTAAACACGCATGTATGAATCCAAAAATACAGCATTCGCGAGTCATTAAATCTGCTCAATTATTTTCAAAGTAATTTTAACAGTACCATTAGTCACATCCAAAGTAAAAAGTAAAATCCCTTTAAATGATAAGAAATGAAACTATTCTAAAGACGAATCCCATGGAAAACACAAACATTCTGAAGCAAAGTCTGTTTTCCCTCTGAATTTTTAATGAGAGTTCTGCTGAATAAAACATTTTCAGGGTCTTATCTAAACTCCTAAGCATTATAAATGGCCAGTGCACATTGTGAAGATAATCTGTTAACAGGGAGGCAAAATGTCTTGAACGAAAACTTTTCATCATTCTGCATCATATAACATTTTTCAAGCATCCTGACGTCGTATGGCATCACAGTCAGAATTTCATAAATTTAAAATGTATTAGAACGAATACGAGAGGTTTACGCGATATTAAAGATTTATGTTTTGAACGTTTACTCGCCATTTTTGTTTTGTTTAAGAAAGAAAGGGGGGGGGGAAGTATTACTAAACGCTGTAAATATCATCGCTTTCAGTTTCGGCTGCACGTACTTGTGGTATATCCACAAAGTACCAGAAGCTTATTTTATATTTATTTCATATACACTCTTTCCTGACCAAACAGAAAATAAGTAAAATTTATGTAAAGAAGCTTTTTTTTGTACAGCAGTGTGGGATCGGAAATTAAAGTCTAGGCAGCACTCGTCCACGAGACTGAAACAGACTCTGATGAGGACCCAATTCACAACTTCCAGTCGCTGTTTCTTTTGTTCGTGAAACACCTGGCATTTCCGAAATTTTACGCCAATTACTTGCTTGACAATTAAGAAATCTGTGTTGGTTTTGGCACATTTAAGAAGTTACTGTACTGTTATTGTATAGAAAGCTTTTTTTAAATTTCTTAAGCATTGGTATTTTACCGCTTACCCTTTTCATATCCGATCTCCTATTGCCTTATTAAAAAATACTCCTTGATATGCATTTTACCTTTCTTTAAAGTTTGGTCCATAAATTCGAGTACATTCTGTATATATATGTAATGGTAATGTGTATATGTGAGTCTGGAAAAGTGGTCAAAACTTTATGGGGCGATAGAACGCATCTACAAGACAAATTTCGTCACAGAAAATACGGGCAGAACGCAAACGGCGAGCCGATAGGTAGTGTTGAACATCAAAATTTGTACGCCGAAAGGTGGCTTTATAAATGATATGAAAGGGTCATTCCTCGGATCCAAAGGCACTTTCTTTCGTGGAACCACAGAGGACGGCTAGTTATACTAACCACCAAATATCGGATATGCACTTCGGATGCAGATGACGAAAGTGCCAATGAAGCACAGAGACTTTACCGGGTACAGTTTCCGATGAGACGCACTCCAGGTCGAAATCATTCGATCCACGGCTATCCTCAGCGATCCATGAAAGAAAATGCTTTTGGATGCGAGGTCCGACCCTTTCATACTACGTAATTATAACACCACCTTTTGGCGTTCAAGTTTTCCTCTTCAACGCCACCTTATAGCGGCTCGCCCTTTGCTTTCTGCCCATACTTTCTGTGACAAAATTTGATCGTGTAGATGCGTCCTATCATCTCAAAAAGTTATGGGTACTCTTTCACCCTGTATATATAAGTGTGGGTAAGCATTCGTGGCACCTTAAAGGACACTGGAATCTTTTGAAAAAATGCCACTTTCAGATGGTGTACTAAATAAAAAACGTATATGCTTTTGAAAATCAGGAAAAATACTCGGAACTTCTCTAAATGTGCATTTTTGTAACGTGACTAAATGTTCGATTTATTATTAACAGGCTTTTCAACTGGCGATATTTAGAAACTTTAGTATTTTTCAAAAATAATTATTGAATTATATACTTCCAGACGAACATATCCTTTTATTAACTCCAGTTTAATATCATATATATTAATACGCTACGGTTAAGATGTTTGCCTCCCTTTTTAGAAAAAACCTCACAATTACTCCACGTAAATTTTATATCATTTCATAGATAATTGCTTGCTCTACCGGTATCAACAAACTAAAAATTTTTTATTGCTTTTGTTACTGTAAATTAAATGGGTGGAATGCAGAAGTGGTGCCCATGCCATATGGCGGCGATAACGCACCATTTCTATCAACCGTTATCGTTTTCTTCGTAATGAAGAGAAACGTCATAGCTGTTGAGTATTGCGATTGCGAAAAAACTTGCGTGAAGAGGTGATATTCTAGGAGTTACGAAGTAGTGGTTTTTGTACATTTAGCATTAGTTTACCAGTGAAATTCGCAGTTAGTGCACGGCCAACGCACATATGAAATATGACGTCATTGTGGGATTCGTGTGTTACGCTTTGCAAGTGAAATCGCTCGTGAATGTAGAACCGTTCGCTAGATGGGTGCAAGAGATTTATTTGTTGCGATTTGCCATTGATTTCGTTACACAAGAATCCGGCCAGCTTGTAAAGAATAAATAAAATAAATAATTTTTGTAATTTTGCAAAGTGTGATATCACACTTATTTAGGGCGAATTATTCGCACGGGTACCGCTAGTAACCTAACATTGTCTTCTAAGTATATTAAATACAACCCTAATCTTACTAAAACAAACCGAGTAAATTATATAATTTGTTATCTCATTTTTTATTAAATTTAATAATTACATGATATTTTTTCATGTTCTACAGACGTGAATAAAAATATTGATATAAAATGAAAACGTCTCCATTAATTTATTACAAATGCTTAGCCAGTTACATTTGGTACTTTGCATGTGGGACAGTATTTAAAACTTTAGCCATTTGAGGAGCAATTTTAGATAAAAACTATGACAAAAATAAAACATTTAAAAGTCTCTAATCGTGGGATGTCTCTGGTGCAGCAGAAAGACGAAATAATAAGATCAAAGTGATACATGCAGAATGTTTTCTAATATTTTAACAGAGCTTTACATATCCTTTGTTATAGCAGGAGTAATAATATGTTCTTTAAATAAAACGGAGTAGATAATTTAGAAAAATACAGGAAAATATTCTTTTCGCTCCTTCCAAAATATTAGACAAAAGAACTCAGAACATTCAAATACTGTGTTTTAATTTTCGCTTTAATTATAGAAGTAGACATAAGTAAAATTTCTGTCGAAAACATCTTGTTACCTCGTTTTGTGTATTAGTATTCCAACAATAGCAATATAATTCTAAGTACTTAAATTACTGAGATAAATTTACCGAATATATGCATGCAGTCGTAATTTTTTATTATAAGGAGAATTTTAAAGTTTTGTTAGTGTGGGCAACAAGGACTGTACAATTATGAATTGTTTTAAATGTTTAAAAGTAAAAATTTCAGAAAATAAATAATTCTTATATAAATCAGTTTAAAAAATTGTAATAGCAATACAAACTTTATAATGCAGTTTTCAAATAATATCACGTTTAGAGGCATATTTCAACACAAAATAACTTAATTAAAAATGTTGAGATGTAATAGTAATGTATAATAAATTTCAGGTAAGAACCAAGACTCGCTCCATTCCATTCGCTCTTAAAGAGGCTTAGCGGTCTCTAAAATTTTCATGACACATGAATATACAAAGAATTAAGTATATTAAAATTGTATTCCTAATTATTATTTTAATCAAATCAATTAAGTTTAAAATTTATGTATAAAAAAAACTTTCGAATTTGAAATTGCCTCTTCAAAACAGCATCATATATAATCGAAGTTTAAAAATTACTCCACAGTGAAACTGCGATTACACTATTATAATTTTTAAGCATACATTTAATATAAATTGAAGCGTAAGATAAGATATCTTAAACTTCAAAAAACGAAAATCTCGATATGTTTTTCTAAAAATTAATTCCAGAATTAATTATAGTTCTTTATTGAAAAATAGTTAATTAACATGAAAATACTCTTTTTTTTCAAACAATTTTAGTAGGGATTATATTAAGGAAATTCCGTAAGAAATTCACTTCTAACAAAAATGTAGGCTTATTAAAATTTTTAATTCTATAAAGCATTTAATTATGCAGAGAAGTCTTGCAAAATAAAAACATGGTTAGAAAAAATAAAACATGGTATATAAAATTTCTAAAAAAAAACCCTTTGAATGATATGAGTGCTTTATAATTTAAATTTCTGGGAACATATACCATGGAAGGCCGAACAAATTAAAAATATGAAATGTATTAAAAGAATGCATTGAAATATATTATGGTAGTTTTTGTCATATGCTTTCCATGCATAGCATATTGAAAATTCTGCTAGATATCACAGAAAAAAAATTCTATAAAGTAATCATTTTTGGATAAATGAAAGTATTCTTGTTTAAGCGAAATGCTGTTATACCATATTTTTATTACGATAATAATTAATTAGAATTATTAGAATTTATTAATTAGAATTTAATGTTAACAATTATAAAAAAGCCGTATTACATATATTCATAAATAAATAAAAATATTTATTTATTTATAAAATACAACATGTTCTAATCGCTAATCACCACTATATTAATACACCTACAAAACAATAAATAACTGAATGAAAAATATGCATTATTTCAGTACTAACACAATGAAATATTTTTTTATTTGTTTTAGATTGTAGATATTTATTTAAAAACGGTATTAACTTTTAACTACAGTATACTTTTAATGCCTGTGTGTATTTACTTATTCAAAAGAGATATATATTGTGTTTTTTTTTATTTTATGGCAAACCTACAGCAGGAGTATTTGCCTAAGAGGATGCCTTGAGTAGAGAAATTTTTAAGAGATTCTAACGCGTATTTACACTAAATCTGGAGGAAACTGTCCCAAATTCAAAACTGTTAGATTGAAAGCCATGGGACCTCTGGACATTCGCACTTCAGCTATCTTCATGTTCAGTGCCATATCCAATTGGTCAACGTAGGGCCAATAGATATACTTTAGGTACTGTCTAAAGCGCTAGCACACAAAATAAAAAGTAAAAAATAAAATAAAAATATACACTCAAATTACACGTCATATTTCATGTTATAAACGGCAGCTTAAGTTTATTTCAAGTTCCTTCAATTGCAGATTTCCTTTAAGTGTAAAATATTATCCTTTCGGAAATATGAAACATAGAATCTTCGATAAACTTCAAGGAGAACTAAAAAAAAATAAATAATTATTTGCTGAATCTTCTGTTGATGTAAATTCTGATGAATGACACTTTTCCTAAGTATCATCCGCCAATAAAATTTATTTCACAGTGAAATTTCTCTGGATGAACGCTCATAAAAGCAAATCTCACCGCAAAAATTCCTCACCGCTTATTCTGAGCAATAAATATATGCCTCTTAGAATTTTATAGAAATTGCGAAGGAGGGATATATACCTCTCATAAACTATTTCTGAAAAAGTTTCAGTATTTCTGTCACAAAACTGAATATTTACGATCATTTAGAATGATTTCTATCGTAAAATAGTGATTTTCTTAAAAGAATAAATTCTGTGCGGGCATGAAATATTTCAATGCGCGGCGTTAACTTCTATGCTTCCAAATTCTGAGAATGGAAACGAAGATATATTTCTTGAAAACCTTGTGAAAAATCAAGGTAGACTATATATGCTCATAAGTGTTTAAGGCTGTGAGAAATCAAAGCGGGATTTCTTTCGTGGCAATGTAGGTGTAGAAACCTCTGTGATATACTGTCCGATGTGATTAATTGTATTTTGGGTTTATACCTGGATTCCATGTGTTAATAAATGCCAGCGGCGAAAAATATTGGATATGTTTTAACAAGAATTCAGTCGCCCTCTCTAAAAACTGAGTTAAACCAATCGAAATGTTTAAACTAAAACCCTCTCTAAAAGCTGAAAATGAAAGATTTTTTTTTATGTGTTTCATGATCTTAATTTCAAAGATCAAGTGAAAATTATTACTCACCGTTGAATTTTCAAAACTTGCTCTCTATAGTAAGATGCCGATGACCCTACCCCTATTACAAAGTGACTTCATGGAATGATGGGCAACATTTGTTGAATGTTCATTATTCTATGTTTACTTTCTTTTGCATTTGATACAGTTAGAACTCAATCCCTATTTCTTTGTTCTGCGTATACAGAGACACTTTAAAATAGCAGTAGCAATAGGATCACGTTTCATGAACGAAACACTTCTGCTCTTTTTCCCCCTCCCAATTTATAGAATAAAATATATCTAAAAAATTCTTCATCCACATTAAGAGATTTTAATCAGAAACTTTTTCTGATTAAACTTTTCCTTTTAAACAGAACCTTTTCCTTTTAGAGTAGATAAATGTAGTTGAAAACAAATAAGAAAAAAATGTGTAAGAATACTTTACAAATTTGATACTCAAGTTTCAGATACGCAGTTTCCAGCAGTTGTAATCCGTGTGTAAGGAGTCCTGCATCACACTGAAATTCATAAATCCAACGTGATATGGATGCATCAAGTCCACGGAAGTCATTAAGTGTGCTGATTGATCGCGCTGTCTCGATTGCTGACCATAACGGAAATGCTGTGGGATGAGGTGCACGCTACGCACCAAAGCAATTTTCAATCTTATACTTAATATGCTTTGTATAGTCCATGTCTGAAAGTCCAGGTTCCGCTATGCAGTTTTTCTAAATACTAATGGAACTGGTAAAAAAAGGTTTGGTAGGACAAGTTATTCTAATATGGAAAACGTCCATTTCAATTGCGTAGGAATACAAATACAAATTTAGATCGAATTAAAAAGAAAAATCAAAATTATTTAACTAGCACCATTATCTTGTTCAATGAATCATTATTATAATCCCCCTTCACACACTTTTTAATATTTTATATCATATTCCAGCCCTTTTATTTTACTATGGTATTTTATATTTTATTACATATATTTTTTAAAAATACATATTTTAGTTGCATATATATGGCCGGTAATTCTTTATAAAAACTTATTCTAATGTATTTTTCTCAAATTATTAGTATGCTTTTTGATTCTTCACGATCCATATACTTTTTCTTCTTCTTTTAAAACATGTTTTAAATAAGTTTGATTTGACTTTTTTTACGGCATTTTTATTCCATATCACGTATTCGAAAAATTTCAAATTTCAGGAATTTCAAAAATTTCAGGACAAGTTATTCTAATATGGAAAACGTCCATTTCAATTGCGTAGGAATACAAATACAAATTTAGATGGAATTAAAAAGAAAAATCAAAATTATTTAACTAGCACTATTATCTTGTTCAATGAATCATTATTATAATCCCCCTTCACACACTTTTTAATATTTTATATCATATTCCGGCCCTTTTATTTTACTATGGTATTTTATATTTTATTACATATATTTTTTAAAAATACATATTTTAGTTGCATATATATGGCCGGTAATTCTTTATAAAAACTTATTCTAATGTATTTTTATCAAATTATTAGTATGCTTTTTGATTCTTCACGATCCATATACTTTTTCTTCTTCTTTTAAAACATGTTTTAAATAAGTTTGATTTGACTTTTTTTACGGCATTTTTATTCCATAGCACGTATTCGAAAAATTTCAAATTTATACCACGTCTTGTCTTGTCTGTCTTTGACATTCTGATTTATACCGTATTTACGTAAATTTACTTTCCTTTAATTGCTTGCTTGAATGTTTTACACGTGTTGCTACGTGTGTAAATATATATATATATATATATATATATATATATATATATATATATATATATATTTCAATTGCTTACCAACTTACTGATGAAATATTCGTCAATTCACTGTCAGCTAGATGTTTAGATCGAGCTCGGTTGTACAAACTTCTAAATCGTCACTCACTCAGACGTATCAATCTTCACTCTAACCACGAATGGATATGTAATTCATCATAAAAAATTGAATCTTCACTTTTGAATGGTGATTTCAGAACACAGACATAGGATGAAACTTTGCGGTATTAATTTAAAACAAAATAACGCTAATACTTTCACGATGCATATTTGCATATATATTTAATGCTTGAAGGGACAACTGTGCATTTAGATGTCACTGTATTTCAAATTATTTAAATTATTCTACAATATTATTATAGAATATTGCGGTATTAATTTAAAACAAAATAACGCTAATACTTTCACGATGCATATATATTTAATTCTTGAAGGGACAACTGTGTATCTACATGTCACTGTATTTTCACAGTGTTTTCAACACAAAAACCAAACATCATCTCGTATCAACGGAAAGGTCTTTTATCAAAATATTTGCTTCCTGTTTCATCTAAATTATTAAATGCAAACGCTTGCTATTTGAAGAGGGTACCGTCTTTCAATGTTTTCAATCAAACGAGAACATCGAATCCAAGGGCGTAGGAAAGGGGGGGTGTTAGGAGGTTCATAACCTCCCCATGAGGAATTTTTTGCCATAAAAATGTATATTCTTCACTCCTTTATTACACACATGTATGCAGATATGTGAGTTGCAGTAGTCGTAATCCCCCCCCCCATGAAAAATCTCTGGCTACGCCCCTGATTCGAACCTAAATAAATGCCGAAATAGCTTTATATTTATATTGCTTCTTTTACTGAACTCTTCTTACCTGCCTTTCTGCACTTTCATAACTGTAAAGGTGTCTCCATAGGTTTCTTTCATATAATCGCCAATTATCGCATCAGTTCTCGCTTAGGCAAATAAACCATGACTTATGGTGCAGACATTATTGATTTGAACCAAACTTTCTTTTACCTTTAGCCGATATCTCAAGAAGATAATAATTCAATATAATATTTTATTTTTTTTAGTTTCGATGAAAATGGAACGTTTAAAAAATTGCAGAGTCTTTAGTTAGCCTGTCGAGAGCGAATTACATACAGCTGCAGTGTCACTTGAAAGTACCTAAATCTCACATTGTCCTACTAAATTTTTGAGAAAATATTGGTCTTCATATTATCCTGCTGTTGTTGTTTAGAATATCGAGGCAAAGCTAATCGTGGGCTATCTACCTAAGGTGGGGTGCCTTGGGCGGTGGTACTTTTTAAAGGGTTCTAACGCGTATTCTACATGTGGAGAAAACCCCCAAAACACCAGATAGATTGACATACGCGCGATAGGTCCGAGCATGGGGCCTTCACTTCTCAGCATTCTATTATATCTTCATATTATAGCAAATTGTTATCCGTAATTCATTTGTTTAAAAAAGGAGAAGAATTATGAGTAATGAAAATAATAACAATAATAAATTTGTAAATTTCCGTATATGTCTTTTACTTATACTGTACTTAGATTAATAGACTCCGACCATTTCTTTAACTAAATGAAATTTCATAAAAAGTGGAAAGTGCATTAATTTTTTCTTTGTACGCCATTGTTTTTTATGGCCAAATGGAATTTCGATTTCAGTGAGTTTAAATGATTGCATGTTTCTTAAACACAAAAAAAGTAATTGTAACATCTTGAATTTAACTCTTGTTTCACATAATTAAGAACCACCTTACTGTAATTAATGACTGAGAAAAAAATTGAGCTTCATCTAAAACATGTCAAATTATACTGCAGACTTTTGCATTAAAGATTAATTGTATTTCTTCTCGAATTTAATAAAAAGAAAAAAATCAAGCCTGGTTGCAGTCCTATCGAGTAGATTACTTTATTCTGGATTTAAGTGTTAATTAGCGGAAGTTTTCTCACTGAATGTTCGCTCATAATTGTTCACTTAGCACTCATTTAATTAAACAGGGATAAAATCAGGTTACTCAGTTTAATGAGATCATTTTTCAGTTTCTCGTCTGAACTTGCATACATATAAATGCATTAGAATGGAAGAAACTGTTTTCGAGAACTTAAGTCTGTTCTATAATTGCTTGCAGGCCAGAAATCTGGTTCTTTATTCTTAAATGTCACGAATAAAATCTACCGCATGGCTGTACATTTCTAGCTGCTAAGCTGTGAGATTTCATTGTCTAAGAGAATGTTACTCATCTCGAACTGCACTAATATTTCTTCAAGTTAATTTAAGAATTCCGTGCTTCATAGCCTATTCTTCAAAGAATGAATGAAAACATAAATTTGTGTAGTACTGCATATTATCTCTCTAGTGATCTTGTACATTTTAAAAATAATTTGAGTAAAAAGAAATGCATTGACTTAGTAAAAGTTTGTTTAAGATACATAACTGATTATTTTAGTGACTTAGAAGAGCAATTCGTAACTCCTTTACTAGATGTATGAAGCATTTTAGCATTTAAATATTGAAAAGCATGGTAATTATAGGTTTACCTTTTAATCACTGAGAAATTATATAATTTTTTTTATATGTTAGATAATTTTGTTTTATAAAAGTCTACTATTCATACGTTCGATGTGTTAGATTATAAAATTCTAATAATTCTGTTGAATTATTAGAATTTTATAATCTAACATATCGAACGTATGATTAGAAGACTTTTATAAAACAAAATATAGATATATTTTCCATCAAAACTATCTAGTTTCCTATAATTACATATTTTTGGGTTGAAACCAAAATGAAAATTTGAAGCTCATTTTTCCTCTTTGTCCCAATACTGAAAGGAAATGTTGTAGCGAAGTTTAGCTGCGTGCTGAAGCATGGCACCAAACAGAGGCACGAATGATCGAAAATATGGAATTTATTTTTGAATATTTATAAATTATCGGGATATTCTGTACAAGACAACCTTTAATTATGTCTATTTTTCAATTATGAAATTTTTTGTCGTTTCTGAAATGTCATCAGATATTAACTAAAAATACTTAAAAATGAAATTAAAACACACATTAATATTCCTGAATTATATTTTTAAAGATTTCTGTGGAGAGATAAGTAAGAAAAAAAATAAGTAAGTAAAGCCATAGCAGACGCAGATTTTTCAACGACATGACAAAGTCCCTAATATATCAAGATAAAGTTTATAACGAAAAAAAAGTTATCTTTTAAAATAATGCTTTCGTTTGCAGCAGATCACACACTAAAGATATACAGATACACGGTAAGAATACTCATCTACGTAATCAAAATTGTATACATTCCAAATTTAGTGGAAAAGTGACGATAACTTTAGAAAGCCATTTTAAGAGCTTAAAAGATTCGTATCGTTTTAACAAAGGTATCAAGCTTTTATTTATGTTCAATCATGGGAAATTATAAATGATCTCATAGTGATAAATTTATTATTTTCATTTTAGGTTTACTAATGGCTTTGAGCTTTTTTACAGGAAAGATGTGTACGTTTCATTCTTAACAAAAGCGAAAAGTTCTTAATGACTTTAAATCGAAATTCCAATTTTTAAAAACGCTCACTTTATACTTTTAACAACCATGTTCGAAAACCAAAATTTTTTCATACCCTTGAAACATCAAACACTCCCCATTAGGTATTTTTCAATCATTTTCATATAATAAAAGTGGATATCAAGTATTAAACCGCACAAACTAAAAAAGAAGCACTCATGATTTGGATTTCAAAAATAAAGAAACACTTTACTTTCACTGATCCGTTAATTAACTTTCAATTGATCTAGTTTGGAAGTTAGATTAATTGAGAAGAAATTTAGAGAGAAACGCTGCGAAATATTTTCTTCCATTCATTTAAAAAAAACGCTGACGAACTTAAGAATCGAGAACAATTCCAAAATTGAGATAAATTCTTTCACCCAGAAAGCAAATTTCAGAAGCAAAGTTTTATTAAGAGCATAAAAATCAGACTCGGAATTTGTGTCCCTTTTCGAACATATTTTATTTGTTTTTAAGCGGAAAACACTTGTAATTACTTCCGATATACCTTTTTTTTGGAGCTTGAAATACTTCAAAGGGCAATATGTGGGTTCTTAATCGTTTTAATTATTTTAAGATGCGTATTTTTATTTTATTTCACTTGTCTCTTCTCTTGAAAAATAAAATAAATATATTTTTGTGTAATAAATATTGTTAATGTTGCGCACTTTTCTGCATTTTAAGGAAATTTTTTCGCTTGTTTGATTAGCATAATGCCATTATTTTTTTTATAAAAACAAATTGCAGATAAACGCGAATGTTAGCATCTTATTCATTAAGAATATTTGTGTGTAGTTTTCATTTAAATAAAAAGCATAATGGTGTTTTTAAAATAAAATAAATGTATTTTGTCACTGAGTTTTTTTAATGTATTTAATCTCGGTTTTGAAAATAAGTTTTGGAAAAACATGTAGTTAAACACCGTTAAAATGGTGTTCAGTATTTTAAGATTTAAAAAAATATAATTTATAAAGCCAGTATACTGCATAAATTTTAAATTTTTTAATACTTACAGTGATTTGAATGACAGCTAATGGTTTTTTAATTAAATATTTGCTATTGCAAAGAGCCGATACACTGTAAGAAATTCCTGCCATTTTACCACTTATGTTCCTGTAAAATAATACAGCGCAAGGGCACAAGCTTTCTAGTATAGCACGGGGTGTTATAATTCCACTCGTGAAATGACGTAATTACGTTGATGAGCTAATCAAGGACAACTTTATACCTGATACAACGACATTGGCACAGTCTTTGCCTCACAAAATGTTTTCGTTACGTTTACCCATACTATACGTTGTGCTGCAATCTAAAAAAAAATAATTTTTTCGGTGTACTAAGATATATATTGTACTATACATTTGTTGCAGTATTTTTTTCGAAAAAACTCTTCAAATCACATCAAATAACTTCACGATATTTTTAAAGTGATTTTTGAAGGGATACAGGGTAGAAAATAATGAGTTCACCAAGATTTTTGAAATAGTTATGCAATCATTCTACACTTGGATATCCGTCCAAACACATATATTTATAAATATATGCGTATGTATTGCATATTAAACATACACTCCTGTGTATAATAAATTTTTTATATCTGCAAACGCACTGAAATATCCAGCTTTTTTTATTTAATGCATATGTGACAGAAAAAAAATCGATAAATATTTTACAGGGATATATTTCTTGAAGTTAGAGAGAGTGGAGGAAAACGATATGCATGAGTGAACCACCGAAAAATATAGCTGCACTTTTGAAATGTGATATTCTAAGATACTGTAGTACGATATTCGGCTTTCAGCCAGATTGCCTAGTACTCTGGAATTGTATGCATTCCGAGATCTAATGTCCCTTCCCCGCATTTAGTACCATTAGCCATGTTGGAAAAAGAAGGTTTAGTCTCTCGGTGCCAGGAATAAAAGAAATCTATATGGTAGCAAACCACTGAGGCATTCCGAGCATTATTTCTCGTTGAATAAGAACTGGAGCTTCCAAGGTGATTGTTGGTTAATACTTGGTGCAAATTTTAGCGACAGTTTATGTTTTTTATTTATTAAACATTTAAATTTGCATTTCCAATTTTAGAATGATTAAATGCGTGGTAGCTTGCTTCTTCTATATGACTTAAGTTCTATATGACTTAATATGTAGTATTTTAAAATAAAAATAAGCTTCACTAACACTTGAGATTATAAAGATTGGTAATAAGTTATGTAATTAGCATTTGAAATGTGTTGCCAATATGGTTTAGTGGGTAAAGTACCATTCTATTCCACCTTGGGTCCTCTCGAACCTGGAAGGAGGGAGGTGCCAGGTTCAAACCCCGGTCCCGCCTGTCCACCTTATCGTACAGGCG
Source organism: Cheiracanthium punctorium (assembly GCA_038373885.1). Taxonomy (NCBI): domain Eukaryota; kingdom Metazoa; phylum Arthropoda; class Arachnida; order Araneae; family Cheiracanthiidae; genus Cheiracanthium; species Cheiracanthium punctorium. The sequence goes on along the minus strand of JAWZYV010005881.1, from coordinate 373,449 downwards.
GTTCGCAGTTTTCCATGTTTTTCTCCGAAACTTCACTTAAACACGGACTAGGATCCCTTGGAAAGTCTTCCCCGGAGTGCATTTCCCCCTGTGGGGAAGGTTGTAAATTAGTGCAGTCAATCGGCTTTAATCCACAAGCAACAAGCCCGCCTTACGTCAGGGTTCGATTCCTGGCTTGGGCTTGGGTCTAAACTTGTACTTTCCTTCATAGGGTTAACTATGTCCGTCTACTGGGTGCTCCCATAATAAAATAGCCAGTAATTTGGGCCATAGTAGTGGCGACTGCTTGATGGGCAAATGCCCGCCCTTTGCAAAATAAGTAAATACATAGATGAGTTTTCGAAAGTTGTGTACACTGTATTTTCGAAAATAATTTTCTCTTTTTTATTGCATATTATATTGAGTATATTTTTATAACTATTAATTTTTATGTATGTAACGTGCCGAAGCATTAATGTTTTTCAAACGAAAAATATTTTCACAATAATTAGTCTTTAAAATCTTAATTTAAAAACATGTTTTTCTCTTGTATAATATTAAAAGAATTATACGTGTTTTGCATTGTTTACAATTGAAATACGGAGCACTTGCAAATTAAGCATTTCCTAAGCTCCATTTCCAGCTAAGCTTTCCAGGGAAAAGATTTCACTATTGAAAACTCAAGGGGTATTAAAACAGCTACCATTTTTTTTTTTTTTTTACATATAAAGATTTTTAAACATTACTTTATAGAAAATAAATTATTTTGTATAACTGCAGTGAGAATTAAAATGGGAATAAACTAAAATTTTAGAAAGGTAAATTTTTAATGTAATGCATTGTGATAGAAATTTTCTCACATCCTCAATTAAATATATTTTAGAATATTTTAATTCTGAATTGATTTGCAGAAAGACTGTAATAAAAAAAGAGATAATAAGTAGGTGCGTGGAAATTTCTATACTCTTAGTTTCTAAAAATAGGAGAAATCCATTCTAAAAATAATCCCAGTTCACCGAAAAAAAAAAACAAATCAACGGAACAGTAATCGGTGAAAGATCTATTTAGTAAGTTTTCATTGAATGCTAGGATTTGATATCATCTTAACACTTTTAGTTCTTATAAATGACAAACACAACATAGTTCTTGTCACAAAGTGAAGCCCTTTGGGATTTGAAGATGAACAGATTGATTATGAAGACGATACTTCAGGCTTTTTTTTACCATCTTTTTTAAGGTTAAGTACAAGTGCTGGGTATCTTAAAATAAGGTTACTTCCAACCACTGTTTGCAGATTTGTTTCCGTACGCATGGTTTTAGGGTGCGGTGGACAATGCCGTCTGCAACTACTTAAAAAGGTCGTTAGAGCAGAAGGGGTAACAGGTAACGGAAGAGCCGTCCTTGAAGCCTGATCTTGTAGCAGTCAAAGACGATCCTGCCCTGGTGCTGGATGCTCAGGTGGTCGGGAATGGTGTCGACCTGGCCACCGCCTCCGCTATGAAACGTGCCAAGTACTCGGGCGATGACCCTATCAATGACATCAAGAAGACCTACGGTGTGTGTGATGAAGATCACATATCTAATTTAATAATCATTTACTTTGGCTTTCTTTAATGTAATCTATCCAAAATTCAAGAATTCTAAATCACTTCTGTTTTCATTTTTCTGTCATTTCGGCTTTTAAATCTGTATAGTTAATTTTCCCTGTATACACTATTATTTTTGTTCTTAATTGTTTCGTCTCTTCACACCGGTGTGCTAAAAATAGATTATATTGCGTCCGTTTGTAAAATCAACGGCCTTTTTGAGTTTCCTCTTGGCATCCTGCTGGCGTAAGTTATTTAGTTGTTCCCCTGCGACGACTTTAAAATTATTTGCTCGCGATTACGTCATTGTAAGTTTATTGGATTAACTGTTAGGGTTGCTCTGGAATTGGCGCTATTAATCTCAGCCAAGTTATTGTTCTCGCCAATGTGTAATTCTGTGCTGGCGTAATTTTTAAATAATTCCACCTTAATTTCACTGTCCTATACGACGTCATTTTATTTTTGCTGAGTCACCACCGCCCGTTATAATAATGTTTCAATAGTATATGTTTAATAAAATAGTTTTAAGTATTTGACGTCTTTTTATTTTATTGCAACTATATGTGTATTCGAACCTGGATTATCATGTATCACAACGCAGTCTTTAAATTTATATCAGCCCAACCAAAAAACTTCTTTACAGTGTGTCTTACGTGGCAACCCTGCCGGTGTTTCTCAACTGGCGTGGTGTGTGGAGTTAGAGGGACATTAAAGATCTCCAATAATACCGGCTCCTGCGGTCGTCCGATGTCAAGATCCTCTCCACAAGGGTGGCCTTTGGATCCTGGGCCAGCTGGCGGGCCTACAACAAAATAACTTGTCGGGCTGCGCCCCGTGTGATGTCCCTTGCTGCTGTTGGCATCGGATGAGACACTTTGTACCCCTACTCATGGGGATAAGCAGGAGTAATGAGTTGTTCACTTGTTTTTCGGTGGCAACGAAAAAAATAAAAAATATAAGGTTTACAAATAGCGTGGAAGGGTGGATATGTGCTCCAACCCAAGTGGACACGTTTTGCTAAAATAGCAATGTTAAAAGAAGTCGTGTGATCCAACAAATAAAACGTAATTTCACGTTAAAATGACAAACATATACCTCAAAGTCAAACTTTGATGGTTCCGTAAGTATTGTAATATACTTATACGAACTAAATGAAGGAACAGATACTTGAAAATTTTAGTAAAAGAGCTGAGATTTAGATACGGTAAATAATATAAAAGTAGCACAGTCTTACTAGTAATATGGCAAATATTTAAGCTTCACGATAAAACCAACAAATTTACCGATAACTGAAAATATGGCGTAAAACCAATGCATGATAATTTTACTGTACTTTAACCAACTTAAGCTTTTAAGAAGCAAATTTAAAGTACTTAATTTACATACCTGCTTGAAAATTATTCCTGCTATTGAATGCATAAAATGATTTTTCGTAATTTTGAAATAACCGTAGCAACATTTTTTTTCCCAGGTCGTGCTGTTGAACAATCTACTTACCGAAATTCCTAGCCTAGTCAATTACGAAGTTGTTTCTACTCACGGATTTTCCTCTTCTATTTTTGATCGGAAGTAGATTCTAAAATAGGATTTTCAGACACGTTTGCAAAAATATGGAAATTGTTTGCACACTTTTCAGAATAGAAAATGAATATTTTGCATTGAAATGTATTCTGGAGGAATGCGGTATGAAAGAAAGTTTGGAGAGTTTATTAGCTATGGAAACAAATGAAGTTTATTTCTTTGTATTTTGTACGTAGAATTGAAAACCAAGGTAATTTTTCAAGAGGTGTATGTATGAAAAAATATCAATCTTCTAGCATTAAGATATATGTAATAAACAGAGAGTAGAAAACACATTTATGTTCGTGCATTATGAAGTGGCTTAAAAATTCGAAAATGGGTATAGATGACGAACTCACGGTTCAGTGTATTATTAATGCTGTGTATTTCTGGTAAATTTTATGATAACTTACGAAAGTACGTAGAATATGGTAGCCCAAAATTATCCTAGCGGGCAAAACGATCTACATATGTTTTCTTAAATACAGGTAGCGCTATATACTGGTTAACACATAAACTAGTTATTCCAAGTCAAGAAGAAGCAATGGCAATATTTAAGCAATCGGTGTATTACGTGTAAATACCAAACTGAGCTGAATATTTATTTATTTAAATTGAATATTTATTTTTATAGAATTCATTATTCAGAGATATTTTCTGTCCTACAATTTCTTATAAATCCCTCGCTAGTAAAATATTAAATCTGAAAAACGAAGATTACTTGAAAAAAAAAAAAAAAAAACTTAAATTTTTATTTGAAAAAATTGCAATTGTTACTACTGATGGAATAAAACAACTAAAAACAAAAAATGCTCAAAACAAACTAATAACACTAAAAACAAAAAATGCTCAAAATAAGTTACATTCCATTAATGTAACCTGCAGTGCTAAAAACGAACTTAAAATGTTCGTGAGTGAGCGATATTTTATTTTTAAATATATGCACGAAAGAAAAATGACGTGGTTTAGGAATGTTTGTACCATAATGATGATGTTAGGCCGGAGAAAAGTTGTTTTCAAAGCGACTTTTCTCCAATGAAATCGTCTCAATATTCCTACTTATTAGTATCATCCAAGCCTACATCCAACATGTGGTCAACCGTGATATAACCGTGATATATGTCCAAACGTAACAGGATAGCACAAAAATGAAAATTCAGACCCGGTACTATCTTGCATAATTTCCTTACACTGTCCATCTGATTTTAAATCATTCAAACCCCTTTGCGTCCCGTAAAATTTTTTTTTGATCTTTGTCTGATAAATGGGCATATTACGTATGTTGATAGACCTCTTAGTTATTTACTGGCAATAAACTTTCCCTTATCCGATGCAGTGACAAACGGGGAGAAAAAGACAAGATATCAAGAAAATGAAAATCAAATGTTTTTTGCGGTAGTACTAACACTGAAACTGAGATATTGTCTTGATTCTTTCCTGGTGCGTCAGATCCCTCAGTCGATATGCAATAATTCAACCAAATTTTACCCCACTCGGTCTTCAACCATTGTGCATTGTTCAACACAAAACACTTATGTTTGGAGTTTTCAGCTTTTAAATATTACACTAGATGGCCTTTTTGCGTTTTCTAGGAATTCAAAAAATTATGTGGTCTGTTATCTTAATAGTTTTGTTAGACTGCCGGGCATTAATCTAAACTGGATACATACTGTTTTACTTTATGCCTATCTACAATTTGTTTAAACCTCACAATTAAGCGTGCATGCAGATAATTTAACAAAATATAGTGATAAGTATGTTTAACAAGGTGATTTTTTTAATCAAAATTGAGTATATACTTCAAAAAACGGTATGTACATTTTAAAAAGTTGTCTCAAAATTGCATAGTATGTTATAAAAATATGATGTAATAATAATGTTTCATTAAAAAATGTTTACTATTAGTATTTCTTGAAATATATTGTCTTTTCTAAAGGAAACACACATAATTAAAAATATTTAAGTACTTTCAAATTACCCCGTGTCGTCAAAAATACAAATCAAATCATAAATTCCAAGATATGGGTAATAAAGCAATTTTCCACAAAATCCAACAGAAAACTATGAATTTCTCTGAAAAGTATTCTATGCATTTTTATTTTGATTTCTTTATAGGATTCAACATTCTTACTAGCATGAAAAAAATAATAAATACATAAAAACAAGAATATCTTCGTGAAAGGGACTGCTTCATATCATGTGTGAAAAACAGAAAGCTATATCTATCCAATTTGTAAGTAGTACATCCATTAAATGAACGCCAGATGCAATTATCCTTTAAAACGAAACAACAAAATTGATTTTACCGTTTCCAGGCACAGTGTCAAATTGAATTAAATGCAATTTTTTGCTGCCAGATAAAAATAAATAGAGTAAAAAATTCTCTAGATAATTGTATATATATTTGAATGTGTAGATTTTTCGAGATTTCTTACTAGTATTTTTATAATTTCCTCTTAATTGACTGTCAAACGAGGCTAATGCATCATGCTTACGTTTTTTATTTTTCGAAATGGTGAAATTTTTTTTTTCAAATGGAGGGCCTCTGCCTTGGAGACATTGGTCACTACTAAGGCCGGAGTTGTTGGTTTCTTTATTGTGGGGGCACCTAGTAGGTTAATCGCCCCTATATATAGACGGACACAAGAGACGGAGGAACATTAAGTGTTGCACAATTTATATCTTACGTCATTCGCTTCAGATTTTTGCATCAGAAAATAGATAAGCTCTAATTGATTTTGCTTAAATTAAAAGAAAATAATTAAAAATCCTCAGTTTGTGCTAGATTTGAGTTTAAACATTACACATGAAAAAATATTAAAAATAATTCATAATGTAGGGAATTTTGTTATATTAGTTGTGCGACTAAGTGCGAATTTTTTTACTAAATTATATTACGTTTAATCATAGCGTATGAGATAGTTTATGCTTTTTTCTCCTCTATTTTTTTCAATATTTTATATTGTGGTAGTAAATTCATAAATGCGGAAGCTATAAATTAAATAAATATCATATTTCTATTACAAATGACATTTTTCTTAATATAAAATACTTTCTTAAAACAAAATTAAAAAAAACAACCTGTTAACATGAGAAAAAGTCAAACCAAAAAAGTTCAGTACACATTAATTTTTTTTTCTTTGTTGTTGTTGTTGTTTTTTCTTGAGAATTACCCTGCAAAGAATTACATACAAAACTTCTAATATATTAATATATATATATATATATCACAAAGCAGAAACAGCATTAAAAAATGTCTATATATATATTAATGGAAAAAAAGTAAAAAAAAAAGTCATAAAAAATATTTTTGTTAAAAATCAGCATAAAGTTACTCGTGGAATGAAATACTTTATAAATGGAATAAGAAAGTGTAGGTTGAAAATTCACATTCATTTAAAAATAAAATTTAATATATTTAATTTGAAATATGGAAGCTTTTTTTTAGATTCATAGATAAAAACAAAATGCATTTCCCATGACTATTCCTTTCGTACGTATAGTGAGACATTATCATTAACTAAATTTATTTGCCAATTATAAGCTGTGTTTTTTCTCTTTTTTATCCCTAATCATACTTTTGTTTCTCTTTTGTTTTTCCCTCTTAAATATAGCCATTATTAATGGTTACCTGCAGAGTTGCCGTTTCTCATTGTTTATCTAGGAGATTCTTGCTGTTAGTTCCATTCGTATCCCATTTGTCAAAATAAAGCAACAATAATCTCGATTTGGTTTTGCGGGTGATAGATTTTTCCGCTTGTCTTTTATTTAGAGATTTATTCTCCCATTTTCGCTTACAGAAGCGTGCAGGTATTACAGTATATTTAGGAACTAGTCACATTAATTATATCTTTAAATGTATGGGAGAATAAATTTTCTTACTTTGGCACAATTTTTATTTATTTTTAAAGCGAGATTTGAGTTAGTGAGAAAATATCAAAATCATATACTACAAGTAAAAAATTAAAAGATCATTTATAAAAAGCTACGGTCTGAATGGTGTGTTTTATTTCAAATAGAGGGGTATTTATTATGTGTATATCTATTTTTATTATTATCGAAGATAAGATGATAAGTTTTTGTTTTTCCTAATTAAATTTTCTACAATAGCTCGAAAAGTGGTTCTTGTGAACCGAGAGAAATACGCACTAGTAATAAGAAGCCAGATTATATTTTATAGATAAATCACATATGCATTTTTTAAATATCTTTTAAATAATACCACAAACAAAAATGATCGCAAAGAACAGATGAGATATTCAATAGTTGAAATTATACAAAATATGCCGTTAAAATAGTTTTATTAAATTACAATTTTTATGCTATTGATCTTTTATTTATAAAGATTAATAACACCCATTATAAAGCTTATGTAAATCCGAAAAATGTGAAACAATTTTTAACACGAAATATATATATTTTTTTTATTTTCAAAATGTAGTATAAATGCTATATTTACGATTTTCATTTCACACTTGAAAGCAACACAAATAGCCATTTCAAGTTCAGCCCTCACAACATAAAAAATGCAAGTTTAATTCTAAAATAGATACTTTACTAATTAAAAGAAGTACTTTGATGGATGTGCGACTTTTTAAACAAGCATAAAATATATAAATATGTATGAATTTCGTAATAACATTCCTGGAATAGTACATTTTTTATTATGTAGGAATTAAACATTCAGTCTTTTAAAATGCAAATTCATGGACTTTCGAGGTATAACTCTCCAAAAGAGCTGCACAAATTTAGAAAAGTTAACAATAATTGACAATCTAGCAGACTCTTGTCTGTCTTGTTCTCATGGATTATTGGAGCTTACATACCTCTGCTTTACAATATTTTGTACCAACCCCAAACCCAGACTAGATCCACGTCATCGTGATTCTACCGTGCCTGCCTGTGAATACCGAAAGAGGCCTACGGACGTTTCCTCATTGGTTAGATTTGATGAAGTATCTAAATCTTGAAAGCAATAAGGGAGCATCCGTAAGTCTCTTTGGATAACTCATCGGAGTGCACAAGCAGCCCGGTAGAATCACAATGGCCCCGATTGCATCGATAGCGATAGTACCTGCCACAAGGATGTTAATTTCTACCACACTCCCGAACAGTTCATTTCTACTTCATTCAGGAACCGTTAGATGATAGCACTACCGATCGTTAGCTTCTTAATTTTGAAACAAATACCAAGCAGAAGACGCCAATTCTTAGTTTTGCCACTCCCAGAGGTATCGTTTTGTATAGGAACTTGGAGGACATTGCGCCCATGACGTATTTAACGTGCCCCAGTCTCGTAGCGAGCACGGCGGTCTATGGTTGGTCACAGGATCGAACTCACAACCTTCCGGCTGCGAGCAGCGCCTCTCCCATCTGGGCTACCGCGGCTTTAATGCTCTACTTTCCAATGAATAACTACGAATCTGCCATTATGCAATTAAAAAAAGGAAAATGAAGTTCACACATAGGATTAGAAGATATGACATTGAAAGTAATAAGTCAAAATAATTATAAAATGTGTACAATAGTGCACATTTGCAGGAAAATGGAAGGCATTTTCCTGCATTCGTCAAGCAGTATTTGTTAAAATTCTAGAAATATACGTTGCATTTCGAGATGAATCATCAGAAATTGATTTACTAATTTTTTTTATCTTTTTGAAAACGAAATTCAAGTATTACAGGAAGCAAACGCTTTTTGCGTTATTAATAAAAGCTCTTTTTATGTCAAGTTCGGGACATTTTTTCCCCCAAAATTATTTTAGTTTTATTTTAAAAAAACACTCATATATTTTTTATAAAATACGCATGTTGCATCTTTTGTATTTTTTTTTCTTCCCTCACTAATTTTATATTTTCTCTTCTCTGTATTCGTGACGCCGCTGGCCGCTAAGTCATGGTGGTCGCTACTTCGAGGCATAACAAATGTCTATTTTAAAATAGATAAAAACTTTGTGAAAAAACACACATAAAATGATACATTTATATTATAATCTTAAAAAAGTATGTAATTGCACATTAACATTAAGTCTGCTTTAGAATCGTTTCACTTATTTAAATCTTCTTACTCAAAAGTTTTGTCTTTTGGATTTTCCGTTTTAATGCGTATTCTCCAACTCTCAAATTCTGGAAAACTTCTCATCTCCATAATACTTTGCTTTCCGTCTTAAGCAAACATTTTTTTTACTAAAATCTCTCACCCATTTGGAGCTATAAATGGTTTTCTGTTAACAGTATGCTGAGAATAATAATAAAAAAAACAAATTAGCTGTAAAATGGCACGTTCACATTACTAAAGAGCCACTTAAGATTTCAATCCCTGAAAGTGTATGTGCAGTCCTTTGGAGTCCAGTGTACCGCAATCAGTTAATTTAACAATCAATAAGCAATAAGACTTTCCCCGTGTCTCCATTTACAAATGTAAACAGAAAGCAATAGATCTCTGAGGCAACTCAGAAAGACAAAAACAAGTCATTCTATTGGGTCAATAAAGGCCCACTATACTTGTAAGAGCGCCAAAAGTAATTAGCTTGGGTACATGCCTAAAGAAAAAAGAAAGGAATTTTACGCATCAAACACCGCTATCGAATTGAATTACACTCCTGGAAAGTTGTACTTGACTCTTCAAGTATTTGAAGAGAAATAAATTTATCCAGAAAGTTTATTTACACTTGATACTTTGGCTAAAGGGAATATTTACTTATCTGTTTTCATTCCAATATTTCATACTCTATCAGTTTCCGTCTTTATCAGTTTGTTTCAATTTAAAAAATATTTCTCAAAGAGAGTAAAGGGGTTTTGGATTCTATATTGCTTAAAATGAGTAAATAAGCTTCTTTATTTACCGATTTTTCACTTAACACTCTCTCATTTTTGATAGATTCTTATTTAGTACATATTGAAACTTTCTTATTCAGCACAAGGCTTTATTTTTCAAGTCACATTTTTTTACCCTAACATGAAAATCTGTACCCTATAATTTTGAGCTGAAAAATGAAAGAGAGGAATAATTACAAACTTCCTTTTTTTATTCCAATTTTTCAGCCTATAGTAAAGTTACAAGACTTCTGCGTGAAAAAACTTTCAATATATTTTAATTTTATAGTTTGTGAATCGGAAACAAAGTAATTTAAAGGATTATAGAAGATTTTGATGCAATAATGTTAAGAACATTAGCCCAGAAAAAAAGTGTATGTATATATACCCAATATTTCAAAATGTTAACATGTGCACTTTGATACATTAGGTAACGTATAGAAATTTGCAATAAAGTGATTCGGGACTACCGCAAGTCTGTCGATCTAACGGTCCAGAGCTTTGGACGGTTTTCTCCTTATGTAACGTGAATACGCGTTAGAACCCCTAAAAAAGTCTTGCGTCTAAGTTAATCACCCGTCCCAACGTATGAAGATGAACCAAGTGCAAGCTTGCCATAACACAAAACTGCGAATAAGTGAGTATGTTTTGTAAATGGGAAAGGGTACTAGGAAAGTTCCGCAATACAGATTTATTTATTTAATTTTTCAAATTAAATTTACCATTTGAAAAGCACTCTATAACCTGAATGTAGTCCTAATACTCAGACAATCATTCTAAAGTGCAATAGCTTTATCTAAGGATCGGTCTAAGTTTAAACCGCACGTAAAATTACACTTCTGCATTACCCATACCATACTTCACTTCGTGAACAGGATTCCATTGATCACTGCTAATAAATAACTGAGCCAACAGACGGTTGGTCACTTACAGCTGTGCAAGTATGAATATGTCTCAACACGCAGTTACGAGCAGCCGATCTCGATTATGCATTTCGTATTTTGCAAAACTTTCCTACTACCCTACGTACATATATATGCAGAAAAATAATAATTATTATTTAAGTGTTCTCGCCTATTTATTCAAAGATGAAACTCCTTAAAAAATACATAAGTAATTACTTTTGAAATGCTTATCGCAAATCCTCCTTACGTTAATTGAAGAAACGCTAATGCTGTTATAGTAACAAAACGAACGTTAAATAATAAACATCATTTGCATTTTAAATTTATTGAGTAAATTAAATTCCACGGTATTTCTCTAAGCTTCCATACAGACACCAGATTTTAATGCAATGTATAATGCATTTAATGTTCACTTAGGCTCCGTTTGCTCACTGATAATTTATGTTGTCTAAGAAATAAAATTTTCTTATAGGGATCGTGGAAAATTAATTGTTCAGTTTAAAAAGTATGATAACTAATCCGGTTCTAATGGTTATTCAACGTTCTTTAAGCTTAAAATCAATAATATTATCATTCTAAACCTATAGCTATGTGTTTTCTTTCTTAAGTAAACGGAGAAATTTACAGCGTAAAGAGCATTGTATCTTTCTGTGTTCATTTGATACAGTGATTATCTTGTATTTTTTCTAAATGTAAAATCTACAGAGGAATTCTAAGAGAACAAAAAATCACTTTTAACGTAGCTATCTTGCGAAGACATTTAGGTCTCCATCTTTTGAAGCTAGCTATATATTTTTAAATTTTTAAGGATAATGCTGTAACGATTTAGCTTTGCTTGTGTAATCATTATTGACTGGCTACTGGTGGTGAGTCGCCCGTTAAGATTTCTGAAGGAAAATGTTGTTTTTGCTCAAAGCTCAATTCGGTTATTTTCATGGCGTATCGTGTATTGTGCGTGGAAAACAAAAGGAGTTCTAAGAAAATAGTGTATTATTTATGATAATTAAGCCTCAATCTTTCCGCTTCATGACACTAGGGTAGGGCCTGTTTTAGACCTATACCAAATTTAATTCGTATAGATTTGCTAATTATTAGAGATTCTGTAGAAGTATAATGAGACATTCTTTAAATATTCATAGTGAATAATCGGTGATTATTATTTATTTTTGTATTTCAAATTGCAGTTTTATTTCAGGAAAAGTTGTTACAAATGAGCCGTTAAGCTAATTTTTGAACCATTTAAAGTTTTCATTGCATAAAGAGACGAACAGAACAATTTACAGTCGGGCAATAAATTATTACTGATAGGACGACATATGCGCAATATCTTTTTTATTTCAAATGTGTACTTTTTTCTTACCAAATTGATGGTATAGGAGACCGGGGGCCCCCGGCACGAAGGAGACATAACGTGCCACCTTCTTCGTGCTCCACAAGTTAGAAACGGCACCTTTCTTCAACTAGCTTTAGTTTTGAACTAAGCCGATTGATGACGCCAGGGAGCGAACAGTTTATACAGTGATACACCATAGATCATACATAAAGTTTCAATTTGATAGCTTCAGTGAATTTGTCAGTAAACGTTATCTTTTTCATTTTTCCTAGTGAGTAAATTTTCAGATCTTTATACAAACTAAAAATAAATGTGTTGTTATAAAAAGGGGTTTCTTTCTTTACGTAACTACAAGTTTGTTTCGCAAATAATTTAGACTGCTACTTATCAAGGTAGTGTCAAAGTTCCAATACGACAACGAGCCAGGTTTTCGAACAGCATAGGAAGCTCGTATTCCAATATATATTTTGCTGGGAAACGTGCTTCGAACTAGATCAGCTAGTCTTGTTGTACGAAAGATGTTCTTGTTGCGCAATAAAATAGGCCAAAACAACTATTACTGACTGATACTCAATTAAAAAGCAGTTGTAAATGGAAAATTATAGTTAAAAAAACGAATAAAGAAAAAACAAAGAAACTGCGGAAGGAATTAGATAAAAGGTCAGCGAAAAAAGAAAAAAAAAAAACAGTCCCGAATAAGAAGATGTTTGGATCTTCGTCATCACATGTAGAAAGCATTGAAACATCAAGTCCTGAAAAGAAAAATGGCATGGTGTGCTGTTTAAAACAAAATAAATGGGAATGAGATTCACAAAAAGCAAAAAATGAGAGCATGAAGACTGCACAAAATGAAATGTTAATCTTCTTTTTCGTTCACTGTAATTCAGACAATGATGTACTTTGCTAAAAATAAAAAAATAAAAAATATATTGTTGTAAAATTTAAATAGTAACCATTTTTGTAAAGTTAATAACTAGCATTTGTTCCAGAATCTAATCATTTTCTCCATTACTCTGCTAGACTGCTATTATCTTACCTACTATTTTATGCTTTCTGATTTACAATAAAAAGTTGATATTGAGCAACAAACAAGGATTTTACCTGTGTTTACCATTTAAATGATAGTTTTAAAATGTGCCCCTGTATATTTTTGGTAGACAGGAAATCTTGACCTGCATACTATCACATTTTATACTTAATACGAAATGATTGGACCGCTTGCTGTCAAAAAGTAGGGGAAGGGTGGGCAAAATGGAGTAGTAGGGCAAAATTTTGTTTCAGATTTCCCCGCTTGTAAAGTGTTGTCATCATTACGTATGTCTTTGCTATAGGTTGTGCATAACGTGTCTAGTTTTCATTTCCACATGATATACTGCTTGCTGAGTCACAGACAGAACCGCTTCTAAGACTTATTACATTTTTCAATACCCTGATCTAAGGTGTGTAAAGCTAGAATATATTTTTGTTAGCTTCGCATGCAGATACTAACGTGGCAGTTTATACTTGATAAAAGTGAAGTTTTATAAGTAAATTGCATGCAAAAAGTAGAATTACATCCAGCGTAATTTGTTAGGCGTAGTTTTTTTTTTAATGGGAGCTTGTATTGAAAAACAGGGTATCTCCAGATGACCAAAATGAGGTACCATGTCTGACCTTGTCTGGGCCTGTGCGGAAGAAAAATGGTAAAAATATCGGATGTCGGACAGTTCACAAGATTAAAGACGTCGCGTTGCTGCTCCACCAACAGACGACAATCGTCTGACAGTGATTCAGATGATGTAGATGCTACAGCTTGTAAGTAAATAAAAAACTTTGTAAAAAAACAAACAGAAGATGTTATAGGTAAGAAGATACGTACGTTTCGGCCAAAAATTGTTTTGGCCTTCATCAGTCCAAGCCCTTAGTCGCAAGGAACACAGGGAACCCTGTGTTCCCTGACACTGAGTTCCCTGTGTTCCTTGCGACGAAGGGCTTGGACTGATGAAGGCCAAAACAATTTTTGGCCGAAACGTACGTATCTTCTTACCTATGACATCTTATGTGTGTTTTTTACAAAGTTTTTTATTTACTTAATCGTTTAACACTAGTTTTTTGAGGGTTTTTCGAGCTACAGCTTGTATTGTACTGTAGCGATTATACTGTAGCAGTTGTACTGTAGTGATATATATTCAAGATCAGTACAAGGAGAAGGGTGGATCAAGTGCAGTGCATATAACAAACAGGCTCATGACATGTAAGCTGGTGTTGACGAAGACCATGATAAGTTTATATGTGCATATCTCCGCAGCATTTTTCAAGTTTCAATGCTGCAGAATAACAACTAAGTTTGTAAAGCTTAAATAAATATTACTTATTTAATTTATGTATATTCGTCACAGAGTTGTTGGCCAGAAAAACCTTAAGTACCGCACTTTGCACAACCTTCCTCTATATTTACTTTTTTGGATAAATACTGTGCAGGTTTGTAGATAAAGGTATAGGGAATACAGTGGTATTCTGTTTACCTCTAAAGAGAAAAAATAATAAATAATAAATTTTTTAAAAGCTGGAAAATATGTCCGGGTCTTCCCTGTTGTAACCGTAGAATGATAGATCATGTAACATATTGTAGTAAGATTTTGCTCAGATTTTCAGAATAAAAACGCCTGGCAATTATTAAAGCAAGCAGAAAACATAAACCGAATGTTCCAACGTACATTATTCACGAAACACACGCACACACACACACACACACCTGCAAAAAGAAGAATATATATATATATATATATATATATATATAATTTCTTTTTCAAAAGGGTGAACATTTTAGCGCCTTATAAATTAGTATTATTTCTAAAAATAAATCATCAATTCATAAAAATGAACAACCATTTATTAAAATCGCAGAAAATGATGTCATTTCACAAATCGAAAATTTTTAATGAGAAACGTAGCATTATTTCGCTCATCCACAAAATTGAAGGATATTTTGTGAAATATTTTCCAAATTTAGCAGTAAGTACTCAAAACTCAAGATAACTTGAAGTGTATCAACAATTGAAAAGATTCACTTGTGCACGCAATTTGATTAGGAATGTTCTGTAAAGTGTTTGAAATACAATTTCAAGAAGCATTTCAATAAATATAAAACAATTGTATCTCACTATACAACAAATTGAAAGGGAAAAATGACATCTCTTCATTGATGTTTATAAAAACTTTCTAGATGGATATAAACTAAATATTTCACAAATCTTTTGTCAGTTATTTTATTAAAAAATGAACTTTATCACGAATTTCTTGTTCTATTAAATGAACAAGAAAATACATTTATTTTGTGGGTTAGGAAAAATATATCCCACTTTGTGTTGTATTTGAAAGCTTCCAGTGTTGGTTTAGAATGAACTTTTAAATTAAAACATTTTTATTTCCTAATTAAAATAAGGCAAATTCATTTCGTAATCTCTGATAATGATGATGGAATCATCTTTAAAACAGTGTTAAACTATACAATAGCAACAAAAAAGCTTTAGTGTCAATTAAATAGACAAATATTTTATTTTTACTGATAAAATATGAGTATGACTCAATACCATTGAAAACTACACCATGGGAAATATTCGACAAAAACACCGTTGGTGTATGTTAAATTGAAACATCGTGAGAGAGTTAATTATCAATAACTAAACTTGGTTCAACCTGTTCAAGATGGGTGCCCGATTCTCAAACCAAGCAAGAAACCATCCCAAGGGACGATTTTGGTTTACATGTCGGCCAATCAGTGGCTCCTCCCATATGTTATAGTTAACGTGTTTCCTACATTCATAGAACGTAGGAGAGAAATGTCGACATCGATAAACATTAGCGTTACGAATGGCGAAGAGTCATTCATTACCTATTATTAAATAAAGGGAAGTTTCAACAGAAGACGAATGGCAGGGGGAAAACACAACTTGAATTTCCCCGTCTTTGTTTATTTTTTTAAGGCGCTGTCCACTTTAACAGCCGGATGGTATTGTGGCCATTTTTTATTGGGGCGGACAACTTTACCCCTTATGAAGGAATGGACAAATTAACATCCATGCCCAAGCCAGGATTCGAACCCAGACCCAAGGCGTGATAGAATGGCCCTTAAGCCGCACTGCACCACCTGGGCGGCATTCCCGTCTTTATTGGTAAGAATAAAGATGGAAGTATTCCCATTCGGCAAGATTAACAGCGCTGCTGCTTTAAACTATATGATGGTTATTGCACCGCTCGCTATCGTTTCTTAGAATTCTTCGTTAATTCGTCTGTCCGTTCTGATACGTCCCTAAACATCAAGAGCCCACTCTTGGAAGAAAAAGTTTAAGTGCGAATAAAGTTGCCGTTGAAAGCAAAAAATACGTTAAATGTTTTTGCTTTAATACGAATAATTATTTTGTTAAGATAATAAAACTTCTTTTTTTAACATTTTAAGTACTCAAAATTTAAAAACTAACTAATAAAATACTAAGAAACTTAACGAAATAATGATTCCTTGAAATGTTTTTATGTTAGAACTCATACGTGAGTTCTCAATATTCGTCAACAGAATCGTCAACAATTAGAATCTATTTACGCTGTTTCGATGCTTCCAGTAAGGACTATTTACAAGCACATTTCTTTAAGCGCAGTAGTGTCTTGAGGTCTAAAAAATACATATAACTGGAATACGAGCAAAGCATCTACCCTAATGAATTATTGAGATAGTTTATTTGGTACTCTTCATCCAAATGATTTGAACTTTGCAGCAGAATAAAGTATTACTTGGTTTTTCATTTACAAGTTCATAGTAGGCATTGTTCATCTGATTTGGTGGAATGTAAGCGACTTTTCTTTCTTTAGCCGATATCGCAGGAATTGATTACGATTTTCAAGATTGTAAAGCATAATTCTTTACTACACCAACCCTACTAGAAATTTTGCTCGGGTTAATACCGGCCACGTTTCCGGCCGATGATGGACCGAGCAAAATTGCTAGTAAGGAACTGACTCCGCTATGTTTATACCAGTCTTTTCATTTATACGAATTTCTAGATTATTCGCTGGACTAGCGTTTTTCAAACGGTTCTCTGTGCGAAGGTAGCAAATGCTCCTTCAAAATAATATCACTGCCTTAGGCTATACACCAGACTCGGATTTACTCCACATGATCTGTGAAACTGTTGAAACTGCACCTCCAATATTCTACGAGACAGTCAAGCAACTGAATTATGGAAAAAGTTTTAGTTGCCATACACGCATTCAATTTTATTGAATTTTAGAATTTATGAGTTGCATTTTCACAAAATAAAGGATGGAGATTTATGTGCGGAGAAAAAACAACTAGACTTTTAGAAATTCATTCTTTCATCATTGAAATAGTTTGATGTATTTATTATTACTATCGTTGCTGTTGTTATTTCTGAATATGGCTTCAGGGTGGTGCGTTGTGCTTGAACTTTACTTCTTCTTTATTTTAGGCAATACTATTCATATTTTAAACTAGTTATTAGTTTACTAATTTATTTGTATATATTGGTTATAAATGAGGGCTTTCATAAGCACTTTTAAGTCAAGAGGTTTTATCTTTATTTGACACAAGAAAACAATTTGCAAATTCTTTTAAAATCTAAAAGACTCGGTGAGATTTACTAAACATTTATAAAAAGCAAATATCAGGATACACGAGTAGACATTTATAGAAAGTTTAAAAAATTGATAGTTATATATAATTAAGAATTCATTCTCAGAAAAACAAATTTTCGTTTTTGATTTCTTTTCCAGGTTGACATGTCTTAAATGTTAAATTAAATAATGATAAAATATTTCAGAACAATATAAATATTTATAGAAACGTTTAAACCAGATTTCTCTCTAAACTAAACTAAACTAAAAGATTAAATATATGCAATATAAGCTTTTTTTATTTAACCATGTAAAAATGAAAAAAAAAATCTAGGACCATTTAAATTTCTAAAACATATCTTTTTAAATTATGACAAGCACATCACTTTTCATATATGTTCTGCAATGTGCCCTTGCATTAAAAGATAAAGTTGAACATCTGCGGTAAAATTAAACGTAGCTTCTTTTGAACTCCTGTATAATATAGCTTATTTCCTTACTTGTGGAATAAAAGTATGCTGAGATCCCCAGCCTATCATATTTACTGTTCTGGAAGAATTGGATGAAGGCATGAACGGACATGTAGAAAAATGAGATTTATCGTTCAAGAAAGTTTTGAAAAATTACCCTAGAAAGATTTTACTTCTTATGAAAAGATTTGAATAATACATAAAAAATATTTTATGTCGAGGTGACATATAATATATAGCGAATTAATGTGCGTGCAAAAAGTAAAATAAATGCATGTATAATTTTATAAATAAACTTTTCTGTTTAAAAATAGATTAATTTTATTGTTAGAACGATTGTTTTTAATTCAAATTTACAAAATTTATATTTAATCGTGTCTAGACTCCTTTGCTTACTTTATTTCTAGGAAATTATTTATCTAAATAAATTAAAATGTTGTTTTACTCAATGGAAAACACTTTATAATTAATAATTTTGGGTATATGCGGTTATTCTACCAGGTTGTTCAATGATGATGGCATAATTGTTTCAATTATTCTGTGGAAATAATGTGTCAGTATCTAAGTAAATGTACCTTTAGGAACTGTCTCTGAATTTTTCAGTTAACAGGACGATTTCACAGTCATCGCTTTAATGAGAAATCGTTTATATACAGCAAACTGCAACAAACAAGTTCAAGCAGTGATTTTTAAGTTTCTGGCATTATACAGAGTGGTTATAATTAAACTTCCCCTATAAACAGAATTCTACAGTTCATACGAGTTAGCAGATTCCCAACAAATTTGTCATATGTACTACACACGAGATGCGCTTAAGGAAGATTTTTGATTATTTTAGTTCAAAAAATGTTCACCAGGTAACGCTTTACATATAAATCGGCTCAGTAAATGACCAAATTAGTTAATAAACGCTCAAAAACTAAATAGATCTTGAAATCTTGTGTATTTTGAATTACCCATTTCCAATTTCCATCGTTCAATTTACTGTTATCATGCAAAACGTGAACATAGTGAACATTTTTTGAACTAAAATTTATGTTAAATATTCTTTGAGAGCAACTCATGAAGAAGCTATATACTACGTTTTTTTTTTTTTTTTTTTTTTTTTTTTTTTAACAATCCGTTTTCCCGTTTTAGATGTAGATTAATGAAGAGAAGTTTAGAAGATGTTGAAGTTTAATTATAACCACTGTGTACTTAAATGTGATTGAGCATAAAATTACTAAATTTTCACTAAAATGTAGAAATCATTACTTTAGCAAAAAGATATCATAAAAAATCTGAAATTCTTCCAGATTTTATTTACGCCCTCGGCTGGAAAAATTTCAGTTTTTTTTTTTTTTTTTTTTTTTTTTTAAATCTGTTCAATCAATTCTGCCATATAGAGGAAAATGATAACTGTAAGTGCTCATATAGACTGCTTTTTGCATAATTTTGTTACTGAAAATTGAACCATTGTTGTTTCCCCCCTAGAGGTGAAATGTTTTGGATTAGTGCGCATTGGAAAATCTAAAGTATCTATTTCAGCTATGAAATCGGATCCTTCATCGGAATTTAATTCTATTTTAAATCCTCTAATAAAACAGTCTTACAATCATCCTACTTCAGTAACGTTTCAAATATAACGTCTAATTTATGTCCATAAGAAATTCGAGGACAAGCGTATGTAACTGCAAATCTCACTTTATCTTGAATATACGCAATGATCATTTGAATACCATTGATCTGGCTCGTGTAGGCACGGGTAAAGTGTTTCCTATTCTTTTTATAAAGGGATTTTTATAAAGTTTTCCTCTATAAAAATGATAACTCCAGATGGCTTTCGGTTTTGGAAACCACTGTCTATCCATTCGGCCAACGTGAATCTTGGTATTTGAAAATCATCTGAAGGGGTAGTCCATGTTTCCGTTAGCAATATCAAATCACTCTGCAGAAAACATGGATCAAACGCAAAAGTGACCACTGCGCACCGCATAGACAAAAATCCCGTGCTTGAAAGAAATAGCACCCGAGTGCTAAAAATAAAAATAAAAATAAATCGCTGGAATTTTTCTATTAGTTAAATATTTTATGGGTAATCGAATTCATGAATTTAAAAAGAAAGGTAAAGATTCGGCCCATGATAATAAATGCCATATTGAAGACAGTCTATACGATACTACAGCTAGTTAAACGATTCACATTTAAAAAACAGGAGCTAAATTTCACTCCTGAAGAGCGAGAATGACTACGGAGGTTTTGAAACTGGGACATGCTTGTCTCGATTTCCTGTCCTTAGGAGTGAATTTTTGTTCTTTTTTTCTAAGCATGTTGCTACCATCCTTGATTTTTTGTTGCATATCAAATATCCGTATTTCTCTAAAATATAAATAGAAATATCTAAATATCTTACAAATAACAGTATCTAAAATTTCATTATTTATTACTAAATAAAATTAATGCAATTAAAGTTAAAATTTAGTAACTCGTAGTTGCTTTTGGACGCTAGAGAAAGGATTTGATAATATATTTAATAATGTGCAATTTATTATTAACTTTGGACTAAACAAGACTTGAATGAAGCTTTAAAATGAATAAAATTCAATGTTTCTTTATGAAAAAGTTAGTTGCTTTATAAATTCATAATATTTTCTTCTCACTTCTAATAAATACATTTATTTTTTAATAGATTAACAGTTAGCAGCCTAGTAGCATATTATATGTACTTTGCTGTACTTCAATAACGTTGGAAATTAGGTAAATCTTTTAATCTTTATTTATTTAATGTATTCAATGTTTAATGTACAACTGGAAGTAATGGTGCACTTTCAAGCATAACAGCGTATGTTGTGAATTATGCATCGGAATCTTAGACTTTTCATGCTTTCATACATTCTACGTACATACATTATGCCCTTTACAAGCTATAGTAAATACACCCTCTCAAAACAGTATTTATGTAGAAGCAACATTTTCTAATTTAGTTTTGCTAATAATTATTAATTTTACGTTAAAACACAGATATAAATATGAGAAGTTGCTATTATAAATGGTATCATCCACCTTTCACAAAGGTAATTTTAAAAACGAAACGGACATCGGAAATTTAACATGGTCGAGTACTTTTCTGAGAGGGTGTCCATTGCACTTTTCAACTTGTGGTTATAAAGTACCTTTGTAAGGCTGAACTTGAAGATATTGCAGGAATTTGATCGGTGAATAAGCACAGATGTAATAAGAGTTCTGTTAACCTTTTTTTCTCCACTTGGTTCTGTACTTACCGTCAAACCCTCAAATTTTCACTTGAAAGATACATAAGGATTAATCAATTTCATGTGATAGTTTAAAAAATTATGAATTTGCTTAAAAACTTATAAAGATGATGAAATGACATACAGATTACTAAATGTTTTGAATGATATTTAAAAATAAATATTGAAATGCTTTTTAGGGGGAAAATTATAATAATTTCTGCTGACGCTAGAAAAAAAACATAAAAATAAATTACGTTAAAAATGTTTGGCTCAGAACTTGTCAAGTATCAAAACCCAGAACTGAAATCTTACATTTTAAAAATACACTGTCCTAAGAATTTTTCAAAATTACTTTAACCCTAGAGTGCATACTGTTGCCAATTGGCTACACTCACATTTTTCCGTAATAAAAAGAAAATTTTGTAGTTTTTGTCTGAAATATGCATTTAAAATAAATATAAGACCACACGGAAATAAATTTCAGTTTTTAAAAGTGTATAGTAACATTTTTTTTTAGAGCAAACAAGCATGAATTCACAGCACGTGCATCCAGTTCACTGAACCAATTTTTGTCCGCATTTTTGATTGCTTCTAATTTTCATTGCTAAATGAAAATGAATACAAAACTATTGAAAATAGTAGCATTACGATTAAATAATGTAGAATCAGGCTGTATTACTTTCTTTTGTTTTATGAGATCTATAGAGTGGGCACTCTAATTTTTCGGATTTGAATATTTTTCATGATTTTTCTGGGAAACTACAAGCTGAAATTTTTTAAAAATATTTTTTCAAGCATAAGTAAGCCAAAACAAAGCTACAATTTTATTTTCAGCCATTTAAAAAAAATCATGCATTGTAGGGTTAATAATTACGTTACCTGAAAAATGATGATTAATTTTTACGCACTAGTTTCAGAATGTGCATTTTGCATCGTGCAGTGTACATAATGTAATGCAACATGTTATGAAAGTTGGTTTCATTAGCTGATTATTAATTAGAGGTCGTCCATCATCAAGAGTGGGTACAAAGTTTAAACATACGTATTCTAAATATCAATTATCAGTAACCTAATGGCGCTGTCTTTCAGTACAAGTGCATAATTTTTACAGTATTTTTAAATACGTATTCGAAAAATTGAGGTTTCTATATTTTCCATTAAGTATCAATCAATCCGTTATTTTCCAGTAAGTATATTTATTCTAAATGTAAATTAGTTTTATTTTGCGTTTAACTGGGGAACAAAAGGTAGAAATCAGTAGAAAAAGTAACTTGTTTTCCAGAAAAAAAAATAAAAGCATTTGCGTCATATAGAAAGAAACAAGCTCCTTTCTTTGTCCATAAGTAATGGAAAACCGGTGATTGATCTTTTGCATTTATTTTGGCGAAGCAAGACATATTCTCGAATAACTTGTAAGGAAGTGTATGGCTTCTTTTTGAGAGGGGAGGGGGCGAATAAGAAATACTTCTTCATTCCATCATCGATCAGACCCTGAAATACATTTCTAAACATTGTTTGTATTTTCATTCTTAAATGTAGCGCCTATCTGCAGTCCCATTCAGTAAACTATTATCTTAAGATAGAAAGAATTTATTTTACTTTTTCGGAATAAATGAAGCCTTTATGTTCACGTTCTTTTTGAAAAAAATAATCAATTTTCAAAAGATATATCATACGTGTTTTTTTTTTATTTACATTTGCTAGGTGCTTAGTAACTATTAAATGATTCTGGCATTTCTACTCTTGATGTATGCTAAAAAGAAATTTTTACAACATTTTGCTTGTTTCATTATTACTGTTATTATTATTATTATTATTATTATTATTATTATTATTATTATTATTATTATTATTATTATTAGCAATGAAGTGCTATTAAAATCAATCAGTTTTTTTTAGCTTCGGCATAGCTTGACTAAAGGATTTGTCACGGCGAAGCACTTTTCAAATGTGTTCCAGACGGCGCTGGAGTGGGGGGGGAGGTGTAAAATGTTGTAAGTCACCAAAGTTTGCAAATTTTGATGATTTATCACCAAGCTTGGCGCCAAAAAAAAGTCCTCAAAAGTGAACCACGCTCTGCGATGCCTTCCAAATTAGGCTAGAAACTGCCATCCGTGACAGTTTATTATGCAAGAGGAATATAGCTAAATTTGCCTGGTGAAGATTGTAAAATAGTTTTAGTAGGAGATTTTAATATAGATTTCAGTTCTAAAAAGGGCTTTATGACATAAAAGAAAGGCACACAAGGCGCATTCATGAATAGTGGTGCATAATGGTATATATAAAGGTGAAATGTAGTTAGAACATGTCTGACGAAGATTGTTAAACAGCTTTGGTAGACAATTTTAATGTATATTTACATTTTGAAGAAGTGTTTTGTGGTACAGGAAAGATAAATACCGCACACACATGGATTGTGATGCACATTAAAAAAAGTATTTTTAATGGTGAACTGTAGTTGGAATATGCTTGGTAAAGATGTGAACCACGCTTGGCGATGCCTTCCAAATTAGGCTAGAAACTGCCATCCGTGACAGTTTATTATGAAAGAAGAATATAGCTAAATTTGCCTGGTGAAGATTGTAAAATAGTTTTAGCAGAAGATTTTAATATAGATGTCGATTCAAAAAAAAATGTTTTATGGATCAAGGAAGAAGACAAAAAAATACACAGAGATGAATAATGATATAATTTACAAATTAATGGAACCATGAATAAAATTAGGCACGACGCATAGATTATGATCCGCTTTTCATGTATAGCGTTTTAATGCGTATTTAAAATATGAAAGTGTTACAGATTATTTTTATTTTTTTTTCTAAATTTAATTTAATTTTTAACTTAACCTGATCGCTTTCTGTCTTTATGAGTGACAGGACATAAAATTATTATTATTATTATTATTACTAAGCTAAAGGAAAGGGCCTAGTACAATAAAATTGAATAGTAAAGCATTTAATTCGCAGACAAAATAAATTTTCTATCATTTAGTGCACATTAAAAGAATGTTTATATTAAAAAAATATCCTCAAAGTTGTTTAATTTCAATGTTATTTCCTTTCTTTGGATGTAATATTCCTGTGTAAATAGTGTGATCATTTGTACAAATTGAAATCCTTCATCTTAATAGGAACACAAAATCGTACTTATATCTAAAATTTATTTTGGCATCCTAATATCAGGATTCAGGACGTTCAGGATTGTGGAACGATTTCGGTTCATACCATCAAATATTAAGCTTTTCCGTCATTGCTCAAAAAAAAAAAGAGAGAAAGAAAGAAAGAAAGAAAGAAAAGAACGAAAAGAAAGCAAACGTTAGGCAGAAGAAACGTAATAACATTAGGGAGTTTGTGCAGGCCTGGTTTCACTCACGGTAACGCTAACGTTAAATGACATTGGACAATAAAGCGCATGCGCAAGCATGGAATCCGAAACGCGGTTGGTCAAAATACTCCGTATAGCGGATAGCGTTAGCGTTAGCGTAGGAAGAAACGGTATGCACAAACTCCCTAATATCACTATTGGTGTGATCGGCTTGAAATCTTTAAAGGAAATTGCTTTATTAGGGTAGAAAAGTAAAAGGTTCGCGCAAGTAAGTCATTTTGGATACAAATTCTCATTTTCTGTGATTTATAAAAAAGTTTTACTCAAAAAGATTGAATTATAATTTTCACTATTGGAGAGATCATCTTGCAAATTCGCAGCAAATAAGTAAGAAAAAAAATCGATACTAAAAAAGAAAAAAATAAGAAAAATCTTTTAATTTTTAGACTTTTATTTTTATTTTTTATTTTCTTTATTTTTTATATTTTTAACTTTACAAATTTGCTCTAACAGATATGCTTGAAAATGTTTTGAATTATTCCACGACAGTGAATAGGTATTCCCATTGTAAAACAGCAGGATTTGATAAATTCTCGCCAAATATAAAGCTATCACCAAGCTGAGCTCGGCTTTAGGAACTTACTTTTTTCCACCAAAAATGGTGATAAATCAACAGCTCACCACACCTAGCGTCTTTTGGCATGCCACAACCAAAGACATCTAACAGCAGCTAACGGAATCTGAACTTTCATCAGAATGTGATCCAAATTTGTATAGGACCACTCCTAAAGTACCCCTTTTTCCAATTAAAAAATTGGAGATATTGAAAAACGCTACGTGTTGAAAAAATTGTCACAAAACATACATACAAAATTAAATTAACCCATTTATGCCTAGCGTCCCTTTTTTGGGACGGCATTTTCGCTATCAGTCGAAAACGTTATTTATTTTTCCTACCCTTTATTCGCGAGTATTGAACTTCAATTCCACAAAATATTTTAATATGGCCATGTAGGATTTTGACATTTCAATTTTTATACATAATGATTTTAAATGAAATCATCCCTTGTTCAAAAAGTTGACATCAGAAATTTATCAATTACTGCTGGTGTTAGCAAAAATCGAAGAAAGTCGCAAAAATATCCAGGCACGAATGGGTTAAATTAAATTAAATTATAAAAACAGACGGATATAACCTCTTTTTTTAAAAGTCAGTTAAAAAAGTCAAATAGTTCACCCTGTCACATATCTCAAATGATTTGTTCCAAATAATTTCGCTTTTTTTTTTAGATTTCAGTTAGCATTTTGTTGTATGCAAAAAAAATTTTTTTAAGTTATCAATTAATAATTACCTCCAAAGTATGTTTAATTTACTATCATTTTACATGTAAAAGATTTAATGTAATTTAATTTATTTAAAACCACAGTTCAGAAATTAAATTTATTGCATATTTTATTTCAGTTTGAGAAGAAATGCATTAAAATAAATCATTTTACTTTGATATGAAAATTAATATACTTTATTTTTGCCTTTGTAGGGACCGAAAATTCAAAATCCATGGGAAAACTCCATTTATCCACGGACATATGATTTATATTTTTCGTTTAGAGAAAGTATACATGACTTGATTTTATATTTTCTTTTTGAGAAAAAAAATTACTGTTATTCATCTTCGATTTAAAACTTCTAAAAATTTCCATCACGATGAGCTGAATCTTACGAGAGTTGAGTAAACTTAAATCTCTTGCAATGAAATAAAAATTAGAAACATGAGCGAAAGGAAATTTCCGTCTCAAATAAGTTTTCAAAGAATATTCAAAAAATTTACCCAGCTGTGTTAGTAGATAGTGCGTGATAAAATGTTTTACCGTCAAAGTTTGGAAGTGTGATTCGGAAAAAAATTATACATATATATATATATATATATATGCGCTGAAAATCATTGACGCACGAATGTTTTTGGATTTAGAGCTTTGGATTGCTACCGATTACCTGGCATCAAAAGTTTTGTGTTCGCACTTTTTTTTATCCAAAACTTTTGCGTATTTCAAAAGTGCTTTGTGAATATGAAAAACTAATTTGAACTTTATTCAGCGTGATCAGAAATGAGAAGTGTAAATTTGTGCTTTTTCTTCACAGATTTAAAGCAATTCTTTTGCTATTTTGTCATCATTTCCGATATATGATTTCGTGCGTTTAGGCGCAAACGCAGGATTTAAATAATACAAAGTCGTATTATTTAAATCCTGAAGGACTTTTCTTTTAAATTAATATACACAAAGTAAAAAAAAAGAAGAATTAATGCAATCACACTCAAAAGTTTTATTTTAAGCTAGCTGAAAGTTTTTCTAATTTTTTTTATTCGCACACATATAAATCGAACAGTTTAAAATAGTTCAGCAAAGCACAATCTCAAAACAGCAGTTGAATATACGTGTTATAAAGCTTATAGATCGTGTTGTTTGTGAACTGTAGATATTTTTAACGTATCTAAATATTTAAATCAATGAATTGCAATCATTTATATTGTAATCTAAACCATATTCTTCTACTTCTAGTCGATATTTTATTTTAAAATTTACACGAAAAAAATACTTACTAGGTTTATTTGTTTTTTATTGAACTTTGTAATTCGTTTGAGATAATTAAGAGAAAGTTTAAGGAAGACAATAATTTGATTTACATACATCGAGAATTTTATTTTTTTTAAGTTTGATATAAGTTAAATTTTACACTCAAAATAATTGATAATAGAAATTTATTAATTTACTGTGGGACCGTTCTTTACAAGAGGAATATATAGCTTGTTATCTAGCAGAAAAGAAAAATATCTGCTACAAGATATTTTCTATTAAGTTTTTAGTAAGTTTAATTTTGAGTGATTTTTGAAAAATCGCTTAAAATTTTTCGAGAATACTGATTTTATAGAACTCGGCAGAAGAGAGCAAAGCCTGTACTTCCCCAGAACAAAATTTGATCTTTCCTCAAAATGAGTGAGAAATATAGAGTTTTTCCAATATTTCGTCCACGAAAGTGCGTCGAAATCGACTTAAGGTCCTGAAACTTCTGGGACATACTAGAAAACTCTCTGTAAATATTTTAGAATATACTATATTATTGTCAAACATTATTTACATATTTAAATTCGATTCCCATTCAATAATATTTCATGTGAAAAGATGTGCATGCCCTGTACCGGAATGAAACCCGAGCCTATTGTTTGCGAGCGAGACATACTTATCACAAGTCCGAAAATTGTTTAGTAAATCCGATACATATATTTGTATGTATATGTACAGCTAATAAACAGTATAATAATTTAACCGTATAATAATACCGTATAATAATAACCGTATAATAATACCGTATTATTATACAATACGGTAAAAATCAAACCGGTATGACATTCAAATAAACATTTACATTAATAGTACGTAAAAATTTCGTAACATTTGTGTTTTTTTTTTATAAATGCTCGAGAATTAAAATAAATCAATAAATATTTACATTTTGAGCAATCAAAACGTGTATATGACTGTATATGCGTCATAATTTAATGATTTACAAGATAGTAACATGCTGTGTGAATATTTTTTAATTCATACATAAATAGTCAGCACCATTAGATACCAAAATATTTTTTTTCTCATACAGCACGCGTTTAGCATAAATCAATACTTCTTTTTATTAAACTTTATCATTTCAAATTTTGTGCCAAATTTACAGGATGTTGACTAATTAGGTCAAAGGAATATTAGTGAGCTCTGCTCACTATTTATATGAAAACTTAAGTGTAAGCAAGTGAAATAACTTACTTAATAAATCTACAGCACATAATGAGAATCATCTCAAATTTAAACATTTTTTTCCCAAAATATTTTTGCTTATTTTCTCAAAAATATGTATCTATTTCCCTGATACTGAAGCACCGCTGCGATAGATTTCTATTTACGCACAAACGATCTATCAGAAAAATCTATTACAGAAGAACAAAAAAACAAAAATGAGAGATAGATTGCTTCAGGGGCAGTTTGACATACAACACTCGTAATGGGACAGACAGAAAAACGAGAGCAGATAAACAATAGGGAGTGACATAAAAAGCAGGTGTCCATTAATAAAGTTCCTATTCGTAGCGAAAGCATAAAAAATCGTCCCACAGTCAATTAAGTGGTGCGGAGGATGAATGATTTGATCCTGTGACAAATTTTAGCAAATGAATGCAAATGATTAACTGCAATTTCTGAATACGCAATTCTTTGGGGCTGTTTAAGGATTTTTTTTAGTGTTTAAATAATTATTAATTATTTCATTGCATCAATGCTGTAGTGGCTGAAAAGTGTTTCCATCTTCTTTGAATATATATATATATATATAACTAATAAGTAAAACACAAAACATGCTGCAAATAAGACATACCTCGGATAAAAATATAACAGTTTTAAGCAAGAATTAGAAACCACGTTTTAAAGTTGCGAAATTAAAAAAAAATAGAATGGAGATAGTCTAAATAGACAGCTGTATTTTTCAAAGTATTCAAAATGAATATAGATATATAAATCATAGATGCTGATTGAAAAGGAGTAACGGAAGGTTGTAACCTGGAAAATTACACTTTAAAATGTGGGTTCCAATTCTTGCTTAAAGCTCTTATATTTTTATGCGAGGTATGTCTTATTTGCAGTATGTTTATATGCGTATGCAGTTATATTCTATTATGTTTGTCATAGCTGCAGTTGCGCGTTACAAATAGGATATCTTCTAAATATTTAATTATGGATGCTTGATTTGACTTTATATGCCATTTTTGCATTGCTAATTATATATACATATAATCTTACGATTTTTTTATAGTTTTGTGAATTTGAGAGTATACTGGTTATTTTTTACAGTAACGCAGAACTTGCTATTATATAAGTAATAATAATGCAAAAAATAATATTTCAATGTCAGTGTAGAAACTTCTTCCCTCATACTTATGATCATTCTTCTTTGAACAGATCATTATTACACTATTTTTTTAATAATTTATTTTTACAATAAAGAACAAAATAAATACAAGTAAATAAACAATTTTATTTGTCTTTTGTGACTGCAGCAGTTTACAAAAAATAGATCATTTTTAGTTTTTTATTGATAGGATGAAAAAGATTCTAGCACTTTCCGATAAACAAGAAATGTAACAAGTAATGCTCTAATTTTATTATATTTTTGATTTATCTTTTACTGTGACATTTAATACATTAAATACGTTTTAACTGTTAAATAGTATTAAAATTATTACCAATATTAATATTTGAATATAACTTGAAGTATAAGACTTAGTGAACTAAATCAATACATGTGGATGTATAAAAAAAGATTCTGAATTCTGCACTTCGTGCCTATTAAGGTAAATAAGGGGGATTTAAAAATTTTGGGCGCAGATAAGTAGTGAGGTATATAAGAAAAGTGGTTTGTGTGCGATATTCGTAGTTTCTACTTGTTTGATCAAGACATATCTTAAACTACTGGCATTAGCTTTATTGCCAGTAGTTTAAGGTAGTTTAGAGTGAATTTAGTTTAGAAAAATGATGTAAAGTAGTTGAAATTTTTAATTCTAATTTAAAAAATTTCCAATAATCTGTAGGTAATTACATTTATACTACACATAATAAAATAAGTATACTTAAAGAAAATTCTAAGCAAAGTTTATTATGGCGACCTTTTATACAAAAACTCAAAATAGAAAAGGAGAAAAAGATGGGGGGGGGTCTAATCATTTTATAATGAATTAAAAAAATATGTACATTTACAAAAATAATATTCATTGCTTAATTGAACTTTTAATGTTTGCGCAATTATCACCAATAACTAACAGACAATGAGTACCTCGTTTAGTATCATATATAAAGTTTTTACGTAAACTTAACGTTATTTTAATGACTTATCGTAAGGTTTTTAATGGCTTATATATTTGGGATTTATTAATTTTGAACTGTTTAGATACAGGGACTACATAAAATGCTAGTATTAAAAGACATACGTTTATGCCATTATGGCATTTTATGTCGTATGTTTTATAAAAGATGCTTTCTCATTAGACAAATAAAACTTCCGTTAAATAATTAAGGACATATTTTAAATTATTCCTTTCAAATTATATAACTTGGAAGAAATAATATAAAATATTTCCTTAATGCTTTACCCTGAAAATGTATTGCAAACAAATACGAATGACTTCGCCTACTTTATAAAAGGTAATCTAAAATAACTATGACTTCGAAAATAAGAGAAAGCCAGAAGAAGTGTTTTACTTTTTCTGCATTATCTAAATTTGCAAAGAAATAAAATTTTTACTACAGTCAAAGTAGAAAACTTGGAAATAAAATCTTCAATTAACAATTAATATTGAGTACACGCTATTCCTTCAATTTTTCTTACAATTATAAATACCTCTAGTGGCACAACTGGTTCAAAAAACATCATAAAGCTTCTTTTGAATGTTAGTAGTGCTACTAGGGACAAAACTAGCATAATGTGGTTAAGAAAAATTTTAAAAAAGAGTATTGTTTCTGATACCCGGAAAAATCGTAATTTTTATGATTAAAAGTAAAACTGTTGGAATTTCCATATGTTTTATTCCTTACTCGTGATTCATATTTACAATATACGGGCGTCCCAAACTTTCGGTTTTTGTTATAAAATATATCAATGTTCCCAAGTACCTGAGGAAATCGTGACCTGTGACCATGCGAGACGCATTAACTACTGAACATATTTATTTTTCAAAAAATACAGATCATTCTTTGTGTGAAGAGGTATTTAAAATTATTTTTATAGAGAATAATATTCTTTTCTAAGTACATTTTCATTTAATTCAGGAAAATATAAAAAATGTGTATAGTTTCTAAAATACATGATCGTGCAATCTCTGTCTTAAAAGATACATGCAAATTATTTAGTAAAGCAAGTAATTATTTTTTCACAGATTAAACGAAAATGAAATTCATAATAAAAAGCAATTATCATAGAGCAAACATATCTCTTAAATATTCTTGAAAAATAATTTAATGTCCTGCTATTAATTATCTTTTTTTATTATTTATATATCGCCCAGAGTACAGATGTAAAGTTCTCTGTTACATTATACCAAGGAGGCTTACTGTTATTTCATGCTATCTATTTATTCTTAGGAATTTACTATCACTCCGTAAAAGATTATGGAAATTGCTTCAATGTAATAATCGCAAGATAATTATTTATTTTTTCATTCTTGGAAAAACTTTTGCATTAAATTCATATTAAAAGTAGCGTCCATATTTTTTTATACCAGGTCATTTATCTTTATCTTTTATCTAACGTTTTGCCGAAGAAAAACCGAAAAATGCAGAAAAGGATTCGAGGAATGAAAAACATTTGGCAGTACGGAAAGATTCTCGCACGATTTGACAAATGATTGTCATTGAAAATAAGAAATGGAGCCGTAGAGCAGAGTAAAGAGAAAGAAATAATCTAGGCTTTTGTGGCTATTAATAATATTCATTGTTTCGGGAGAAAGTTCTCAATACGAATACAAATCACTCGATAAAAGCAAATTAAACAAATTACTCTGAATTTTAGCAAAGTTTTTAGTGATTCTTCCGTTAGATTCATATTGCAAATAAAATCATATGTTTTTTTTTATAAATTGGCTTCTGCTTACTTGGTTGCTGCGAGCAAACTTGCTCTAGGCTATTTATA
Source organism: Cheiracanthium punctorium (assembly GCA_038373885.1). Taxonomy (NCBI): domain Eukaryota; kingdom Metazoa; phylum Arthropoda; class Arachnida; order Araneae; family Cheiracanthiidae; genus Cheiracanthium; species Cheiracanthium punctorium. Next base: position 340,914 of record JAWZYV010005881.1, on the reverse strand, counting down.
TGTGATGGAATGCCTTTGGAAGAGTAGTTTCTATGGGGTTCTAACGAGTATTCATGCCAAATCGGGAGAAAACCATCCAAAACTCTAGACAATTAAAGTGACAGCTGAGCAGTAGACGAGAAACCTGGACCTTCACACTTCACACATCTATCAATTTTACCTGTTTAATTCACTCTGTCATTGGTCGGCAAATTTTAGATTGCGATTTTCGCCTGTTTAATATGTCTTAACGTTACACGATTGAAAGGTTAAAAAGCACAATAAAGTGTCTTAAAATTAAACGCTTTAGTTGCTTTCTTCATTCAACTTACTAAATCTGACGTCAAACAATTAATTATTTCAACATTGTATTGCTCATTTATTTTTCTGAACTTAAAATTTCATTGATTAAAATGTTTCTTTTCTTCACACAATTTATGTCACTTTCAAATGCTTCTATCTTTTGTTTGCATTCGTTTTAATATTTTGTAGTTACATTTTAATTATTTTACAACAAAGATATATGTCCATAACTTATAATACACAAGTATGTGTATGTCTATGCACAATAAATTAGTTAATAATTCTAAATATACTATCATTTTCTACGCACAGCACATGAGCTACCATCAAAAATGTATGTTTCACTTGCCGAAGAAAATTAATTGTTGTATAGTAATTGTATAGTTACTTTATAGCATTTCTTAGTATTCTCAAAATTTGTTTTAGTAAAAAACTAAAACATTATTAATTTAATTTTTAAATAATTTTTTGTGAATAATGAAATAATATGCGTATCTCATAAAAAATTATGCATGCTGAATATACATTATTTTTGTAAATCATCTAGAAGTAGATCCTAATGAAAACAAAAGCAGTCTGCTATGCCATAAGTTGTACATTCCGATACGAGAGATCTATGCTCCACTAAATTTTATGTTTTATTGCATATTCACTACCAGATACGCAAAATTCCAGATTTTAAACAGAAATTCAAATATTCAGATTTAAAGGTAACGGTAAGGGTGTTCAATGTTGTATCCAGTTCTTGTATCCTTCAATATAAATTGTATAAAGTTATGTTAACTGCCAAACAATCATTTCATCAATAAAAAATAATTTACATCAATTTCCGTTGGGCCTCAATGAACTTGTACATCAATCTAATAACAAATCAGAGAAGTTCCGAATGTTCTTTCTCGAAAGGAATCAGATACGCCGTGAGTTTTGAAGTCACTTTTACACAGCCAGAAAATGAACGGTGAAACGTAATTTGATTTCAAAAAGCTATCTCTACTTAAACAACCGTAGATAAGTTTCAATTGTTTGTAATTGAATTAGAAGAGCTTCTATTTGCCGAATACCTCTTTTCAGTTACTTCTTTTTTTTTCTATCAGGACACATCATTGTTTTCCAGGCGCCATCTGCATTCTCATGCTAATTCCTGGTGTGGAGTGAGATATTCCTGAAATTTGATGTTGTTTCGTCTCTAGGAGAAATCGATTTCCCCCTCTGCAGTATTTAAGCTGCAGAAGAAAAGAAACCTAGTACATTGCACAGAAATTAGATCCTCTTTATCTTGTAGGAAGAAAATTATAAATGAACACTCAAATGCATCAGGTTCGGAAGAATGAGTTTGATACAAACTGTTAAGAACTTTTGGGGCAACTCGCTGTTCTGGGATTTAAAATAGTTTAAAATTAGTATTCTAAGTGTCAAATAGTTAAATTTTAAATTTTGTTGCTTCAAAATAGGTTAACTAGAACCGATGATATGGAGCTTTGTGTTTCCCCCATTGCTTTATATAGGATTTTCTAGAAATCTCGAGAAAGATGGGCCATAGGCATTCGCTAATCTCACTTTTGGGGACTTAGTTTTGGCGCCACAGTTGGAGATACTTCAAAAAGTTACCATACTTGGCGACATTTCGGTCATTTGTAGCAATTCTCCCAATATGCAGTTTTCCTGGATTAATATTACATAACAGAATATATTGCTCTATTACTTACTCGAAATTCCCGCTTTACGGGGATCTTTCGAGAAATTCTTTAAGTAGTCAGAAATTTGTAATAGCTTCTGCATCGTTCAAAAAAAAAAAAAAAAAAAAAAAGACGGGCTACCCCGATCCCGTCATTTTGCTTATGCGTGTTCAGATAGCATATGTCTGTGAGAGTTTAAGGCTTTGTATTGGCGCTATAGAAGAGGTATTTTTGCTTCTTTTAAAGTGCTGTGAGTAAATTATTTGTTTCTGAGTCTTTAGAGAATATTTACGATTTACCTCGTAAATTTCCTCTGAATTTTTGTCCGAAGTTTTTTATTTTGTGTGAAAAAGGTAGAATTTGTGAAACCTTCTGTATTGAGCGAACTATTATAAGAAGGCTATCTACCGTTAGTGCCTGTGAATTTTATACAGCTAATTGTTTGACGAAGTTTTAGAAACAATAAAGTTCGTGTTCCAACCTGACAAGTGGACTCTTTACTAGAACTTTCTACACTACCTGGACTTTACAGCGACGAACCCAGTAATTAGCAGAGAATTCTGCAACAATATGTATGGTAAAATTGCAAGGATTACATGCTTAAACCCAAAGAGCGAAAAAAACGATACATTGCGGAGCGATCAGTTTCCATGGAAACCGACCGGTTTTTCTGCGAAAGTGCTCTTTAAGTAGTCTTTTTTTTCTGAGAACTTCTTTCTGTTTTTTCCGAGAAATTCCGTCCTCGCTTATTGTTATATTCCGCTCCGCTCTTGTGATCGAAAAACGCTCCTAAAGGAGAAGCTCACTTTTGAAAACTGGCTCACTTTTCGCTCCGACTGATCGAATTTCGCTCGTTTGGTTTAAGCGTGTATGAGCTACTTTAATGAGCACGAAAACGTAGTTCAGTGAAGAAAGTAAATTATCTTAAAATAATAAATAAGGACACTGATATAAAAATAAAAATGAAATTTTCTTGAAGCTTTCAATATCCACAAAAACAAGAATAGTCTTGTTAATGTTCATTTCGCGACCCACGCCCCTTTCTGAATGTTGGAAATCCCTTTGTTCTCAGTTACTTCATTTTCCTGCTTTCCTACTGGCACTCAGATAACCTTCTTCTGAATCTCTGTTTTCCTATTGGCCCTCGCAACCACTATCCTGAATCTCTACTTCTTCTATAGAAACAGGGCAAATTTTTGCTATTCTCATCAATAAGAAGAGAAGAGATAGGGAGAGATAGTAAGTCATGTGCGAGAAATCGAAGGGTGAGGAAAGGTGGAAGCTCTATTTCGAGCTCAAGACGCCGGCTGGTACCCCGATCATCTTCCCAGATAACTTATATAGGAATCAACTCCATGAATATGCCACCTGGATCCAATTAACGGAAAAAGGAATTATCCCCGAAATGGACTTTCACACTTTCAACGGCGTGTTTCATAGACGCTACCCGGAGTTTCGTCCCATCGAGAATGAGATGTACCGAACATGCAGAGAGTATGACAGATGGATACGTCGCATCGACCGCCGAGTTGCAGAGGAAAAAAAAAAAGGAAAAGATAGCAAAGGAAGAGGCGGAAAAAAGCGAAAAGGCCACCGAGGTAAAAGAACCCCAAGCTCAACCGGAAAAAGAAAAAAGACCAGGAACTAGAAGAAGCCAGCCTAGCTAAAACAAACACAAGCCAGGAAGAAAAACCAAAACTGGACTGGTACGAACGAACGATCGAAGAGGAAGCAGCCATGAGCGTGGATAAGGACGACACCTCGACCAAAGCAGGTGAATCACTTTCCTTCAATGTTTCCTTCATCCCCCCCACTACCAACGAGAACAGCGAGAATTTTATTCAGCCTTCGAAAAAAGCTAAGACCTCGAGGAACCACGATAAGAACGTAGGAACCCCACAAATTAATTTTGCAACTCAAAATCCTTTTGAAATTTTAAATTCCCTTGAAAATCAGGAAGAGAAACTTATGGAAATGAATGAAGCTCCGACCTCTTTAGCGATCAGCACCACTAAGCCTAAACCGCCGAAGCCAATAGTCATCCCCAACCCTAAAGATATGCACGCAATTACACAATCGATTAATGAAAACACCGAAGCAGACTTCCACGCCACCGTGCAGAGAAGCACGCTCAGGATTTACCCACACGATTTAAAAAGCAAACACCTCATTACAGATCATCTCCAAAATTCGGAAATTAATTACTTTAGCAATTCGGACACCACCCCCCCTCTCAAAGTCGTTCTTAAAGGCATCCCCCCCACTACCGACATCGACATGATTAAAGAAGCCCTTAACTGCAATTCATACCCAGTAATCCGTGTTAACCAACTAAAGAGCCGCATAGATAAACGCAACTTACCCATTTTCCAAATTCATTTAATTAACAACGAACAAGCCCAAGAAATTTTTTCCCTACAATATTTACTCTCCTTTAAAATTCAAGTAGAGAAATACAGAACGCCGACTAAGGCAATTCAATGTTATCGCTGCAACGGCTTTTTTCACTTTGCCAAATTTTGTTCTATGCCCCCCCGTTGTGTGGCTTGCGGAGACCCCCATGAATCCAGAAACTGCCCCAGGAAAAACAATAGCGATCAGGAAAATCCCCCCCCCCCTAAGTGTTGCAACTGCAACGAAAATCATGTAGCTAGCTACAAAGGATGCAAAGCCTTCCCAAACAATACTCGCCCGAAAAACGAAACTAAGGAACCCCCCCCTCAAACTAATCAATCTACTACTAGACAAAAAACTTACGCGGAAGCTACAAAAACCAATCCCCAAACTCAAAACATAATGAACGAAATATCAAATGTAACTAAAGAAATCGAAAAAGAGATCGGAGTTTCCTCCCTAACTGAAATCCTCTCACAGCTCAAAAAAGTTCTAAATTATTTAAAAACACTTGAAACCAAGCAAGAAAAATTACTTCATTTCATAAATTTTTTAAGCAGCGGTGAATTAACTGTCACCACCCCCCCGGAAACAACTTAGGTTGTTTACCGGCTGTTCTTTTCTTTGAACCTCCCCCCTCCTTCCATTTGTTAGTAAACAAACTTTCCCTCCCCACAATTTTCTTAACCCTAATGTAATCGCCATCATCTGTAATTGAATGGGAGATGTGGGATTTTAAATTTCCCAGGCGCTCCCCATGCAACACGTTCTTATCCGCTATTCTCATTCTAGCACTGACTACGGCATGTCGCACCCCCCCGAAACATTTCTGCTATGTACATTTTCTTTTTTGATGTTCTGGTAAGTTTTTTGGTGAATATTTATGGAGTAACTTTGACGTTATTGGCTTCTAAAAGAAAGATATATCATGGAGAACATTATGAAGCATTCCCAAGACAAAGTTATGTGCAAATGCTATGCCTTGTTAACCTTGACTTCCTTTGTTGCAAAGCCACATCGCCGAGAGATTCCCTTTCCATGCTCAATGATGCTTTCAGGCAGGGATTGTTAGGTATTGTTCTTCTAAGAAGTGTCTTACCGCCACATCAACAGAGGTGTCTGTACATTGTTTATTTCCTTCAGAACAGTCTATAAATTCTTTATAAGTGAATGTAAAGTAAGAAAATATGTGCTGCGTTATAAGATTTCTACCTCATACTAATATAACATTCATCGCCCTAAGAATTAAACTGAATGACAATCAGAAGGGCAAAAGTAATTACAGTTTGACACTCTCGAAAATTTGGAATTAGGATTTGGATTCTTCGGGTGATTTTTCAAGTTTTTCGATTCTGTAGATAGAAAATTTTCTGATCAATAAATTTTAAAAATCTAAATTAGAAGATCCATAATCGTAGAGAAAACGACAGATCGTACTGAAAGACTTTTTGCCATTAGCGGTGTTTTTTGCCTGCTGGAACGCAATACTAGATTTTCAGATTTACTCCGATGAGTGAAATTAAACTTATACTTTTTTTTTTTACTGTTTCTGCTATTTACTGATTGTGAATCCCCTACTGCACACTTTTAGACATACTTTTATGGTTTGCAGGAAAGTAAAAATACCCATTTTCGTTTTTGAATTTCAGTTAATGTAAATAACATAGATAATCTTAGTAATAATTTTAGTGTTCAGTTCCTATTAATAATTTAGTTGGTGTGTTGATATACCTAGGAAGGTTTACTCATGCAGTTAGATGTTTTCTTTGTAACATTTAATAACCAAGAATTTGGAATTTTATTTTACAATAAGCAAATAATACAGGTTGTGTCACAATTCCCTCCCGGGTTCGGAAGGCCTATAGAAAAATAAATATTACCAATACAACAACAAAGTTAACTTTATTGGATAAAGAAATCTTACAAGTTTTGTTTCACAAATGAACAATATGTGTACCTTTCGTGATGTTGCACATTGTGAAAGCGAATGTAGGGCGGGAATAATTTGACTTCAGACTTGAAATCTTGTATAAAGAATTTTTTCTAAATATAAGTGATAGGACCCAGCATAAAATTTGAAATTTCGTAACTTTTATAGGAATTTATTTAAGGAAATTAATTATATTGCTTCTGATATAAAAGATTATGCAATTTAAAGCAATTTTGAACTATGTGTCTCTGACTAACGGTTTAGGAAATGTCATTGGGCACCGTTAGCACTGGACACCCTGTATATTATACAAAGTGCGAAACATATATCAGTAATGAAACGCTCTGAAAAAATATCTATGAAATAAATGGAAATCTAAAAATGAATCGAGATTTGTTGCGTTTGTCTAATCATCTTTTCTTCTATATCTACTGCATGTGTATATTTCCTATGAATTTACAATACATGATACTAAAATTTTATTCTTTACTGCATTTTGCAAAGCAGTTGGTGAAAATAATTTCTGCAAGCCGGCTCGGCTCGGCAGCCGGCAGCCGGCTCGGCAAGCCGGCTGCATTCGGCTCTGACGAATTAGTTTATTTTAAACTAAATCTGAAATAAAATACATGATAACTTTACATTATTAACATCACAAATATTCTGAATCCCTTTCGAAATAAAAACTATAAGTCTAGCAAAAGTAAGCAAATGAAAATATCAAGAGAAGCATTTCAATGTCTGATTGATTTTTTGATATATTCTTTATTTTTCAAAAGTAAAAATTTCAGCCCAGAAAAATTTCTACCTTTTCAGACCTTTTTTATAATTTTTACAGTGCACAAGAAAATAAATTCTATAAAATTCCTAAAAATTCAAATTCACCCAAAAAAGTCCTCTATTGTATTACCAAAGGATAGATTCAAAGAGCTAATAAAAGAACTTTAAATAAAAGCGAGATATCTTTCCTCAATCTTACATAAGAATGCAATGTTCCAAAAAAGAAACATTGCCATGTAACGATATACGCAATCAGGGGCATCACATGTATGTGTTGCTTGTGTTGCTTTATTAGATTTTAATACATCAGAGCTTACATCTGCTAAACATAAGACTGTCAAAGGCATTAACGGTATGTTACTTATTTTTGAAGGATGAAGGACTGAAGGGGGTGGGGTAAAGGGAAGTTGTCTTATCTCTCACCCCTTTAACTTGTTAGTTAGTGCAGCATTCCTCTGATTTGAGCTCATACAGCTACTTGTTTCTTCTGTTAGCAATGAACGTGTGTGCTTCAGAAGGGTTTATTTATTTCTTTTAAGTCCTCTTTATATACAGGGAACATGTGAGAAGGAGGGACATCAAGTTCAATTTCAGTGAAAAATTATATAAATAAAAGTAGGAACAATGTAGATGGTGCAGTCTAAGAAATTTCTAGCTATAGACAATGTTGATTTAAAAAATTCTTTATCGGACGATTGGAATAAGTTAATCACAAATATTTGCCAATTGCCCCTTGATGAAAACGCGTGCGTTACTGATGAAGAAGAAATAAATGATAGTAGTTCTGAGTTGATTACACCGGAGACATCTGTCGGCAATAGAATTTTAGAAGAGAATTTAAATTTGTTTTAGACGAAGCTTAAAATCAACATTATACCTGCACCAGTCACATACCTGCACCATCAGTAAAAGTCTGCAAAAAATTCTTATGCACTTTACGCAGTTATACGGTAATGGATTTTGTAGTATGAAAATAAAATACTATAAAAATGCGTTTTGTATACAATAAAAGGCTGCATGTACACTTCCCACCATATCAGAGACATCGAGAAATACTGCTATAAAATAATAAGAAATTCGCGTTTCAGTGCATTTTAAATTTTTTGTATTACTGGTTGAAATCCTAAGTATCTTCTAAAAAATAAAATAGTTTATTCTTTCTTCATAAGGTATTTTACATTTTTAGAATTGCATTTATTTATATTATCTGTATTATTAGTCAAGAGTATGCAAGTATAAAATTGTTTTTATTTTTCTTTTATACACTTTTGGATTGCATTTCGTATAAAATATTATACTAATTTTAAAATTACAATTTCTTATTGATTTTTGTCTAAATTTTAGTCATTTCACACCAAATTATCATGTAAACCTTTATTACTGCATAAAATTTTAGATTTATCATACAGCGTTTTGTAGTTTACATGAAGCAGACAAAGAAGAGGAAAGGTAGCATTGCATGGTAAGGTCCCAAAAACGAAACATCATAGAAATCAGGAAAGGAATTTTTTTTCGGCAACTTTTTTGTTTTATAATCATTATGGGTGTATTGTATACTAATGTAATTTTGATGAATTAACGATATATTTTATTCCTGGATCATAGTGCGGCCTGTAAAGGGTTAAGGTTTCTTTATTTTATTGGATTAAAAATTAAAAAAAAAGTCCTCGCATAATACAAGAGTATTTAAAAAACGGTAATACAACATTTATTATGATATTCTATAGGTATCTTAATTCTTAAATTATTAGTCAACAGAATTTCTGTAACTCATGAACACCCTCTAAATATTTATATGACAAAATGTGTTGGTTACGTAACCGATGCCATTTAACTGTCAGTAAAACTTGCAATTTTCCCCTAAGTTTTGACAGCATACTGGAATACAATTCCTAGCGTTTTACTTCTGGTACAACTATTCTGCTGTTTAATTCATGAAGTGCAAAATAAAATAAAGTCATAACAATTAAAAGCGTATGAATCTTAAAATGCAGAACATCTCTTTAATTCCATTAGTACTTCATTTTGCACTAGAGTTTGTGTGATGAACAGATATATCATTATATTGCTTTACACATTTATAGTTATTACATGATCATTCCAGATTATTTTAATAGAATTTAATAGTACGTAAGTTGGTAGAAACTTTATCTTCCACAATTATGTAATTACAGTTTCCCATGTCATGTTTTTGTTAAGGTTTTACGTAAAGCATTAAACTTTCATATTTTTGTATTATTCGGTAGATAGTTATAGTAGTAAACATCGCCAGCAGTAACTATTTTTGCAATATTATTGTAGTGAAATTCATCACAAAATTCGTTTTAGATTAGTAAACTTTATTGTAAATTAACTCAATATTAGACATGAGGTAAAAAAAAATTCATCCAATTTTCAGGTAATGTTTTTATGAAGCGCTTAACCTGACTTTCTGTGTATTCTGTTAAATATGGCATTCAAGTTTAATCTTCATCTCTTTTTAAGAATGTAATTTTGGATCATAAATAGAAATGAATAAATATCTCATTCACTTCAAAGTTTTTGGAATATATCTTTACAAGCTATGTTATACATTGAAAGAAACGGTAAACCTATACTGGTTAAGAAATTTTAATGAAAAATTCTTAAAACTAGAAATTTTTGCAACATACGTCACTTTTAACACATTTGATTACTATTTAACAATGTTTGTTAGAAATTACAACAAAAGCCACTTAGTAAAGGTACAGATCAGATTCTATAAAATTCAAGAAAGATGTAAGCTTAAATAGAAGCTATGTATTTATATTTTATTCGGTGCTATAATTTCGAAAATGTTTGACTAACTGTCTGCAAATTCTGTAGTTACATTAAAAAAAGTATTATTATAGTTTATTGTCATTGTATACCTAATTAAAAGTAATTATATGTCAGTGTTTTAAAGAAAGTAAGTTTTCTCTAATAAAATATAAAATACCACCGAATAAATGCGTTTTCAAACAGCGTTCATTTATTTATTAATCTTCATTTTTATAAATATAGTTTTAATTCATTAAGATAATTAACGTAATTAAACTTTAAATTATTAACTTAAACTATCTATTATTAACTATTATTAACTTAATTAACAATATCACATATCATAAATATATTTTATATTAGAAAGTTTATAAATATTTCCAAACAAAGATTTCACACATTAAGTTTTCTGTTAAGAGTTACTTTATTTAAAACAAATGGTCAAATTCTTTTCATTTTCCTATGAAATGAAAAGAAAAATTTAAATATTTCAGTAGCAAATTCTTTCATTAATTAAATTATATATATATATATATATATAATTTAATTAATGAAAGACGTTATCGCTCACAATCATAACGAATATCATAACGAATGCTCATATCATAACGAATCACGTTATCGCTCTTAATTCAATTCAGTTTCATCTAATAAAAAATGCGCATGGAAAACAATACCAGCAATATGGAAATGTGTTTGAAATTTAATTTGACTTTTTGTCTGAGTGGGGTGCAAAGAAATCTTATAATTTTTTATTTGGTAGAGAAGGATTGGCAGAAACCTTTTGAAAACGATGTTGTCATATTCGTTAATTTCAAATTTCAATATTAATTTTTGCCATTCAGTATTAGTCATGACTATTTCTATATGTCTTTTTCATAAATAATAAATATGTTATATACATACATATATATATATATATATATATATATATAGTCAATATTATTACTTTTTTATTATTATTATGACTATGGGGAGTAGCCTATTTGTTTTTATTTTTTTATTTTTACCTGAAATGATTTAAACGCACGCGCAGTATTTTAAAAGCAGGTACTTTTATAAGTCACTGATTAACACCAATACAATAGACGGAGTACTAATAAATAATTAAATAGATAACGAGGATAAGTATATACATAGTTTTATATAGATACTAAATAACATACTAATCTTACAAAATTAATAATAACATTTCTAAATATGTTCAATTGGTTTTTAAAAAATCGAATGTATACTCTTTTCCTATCCATGACTTGTATTTATCTTTTAATGATAATTTATACATTTAAAAAACTGTTGATGTCCTTGCTACATTAATTGTAAAATCCACTTTGAAATCTGTGATGGGTGCAAGTCAAAACTGTAGAACTGTATATACAGTGAGAGTTTTATATAGAATACTTTACTAACCACTACCAATTGCCTCAGTAAATCTTGAAATACGGAGACATGTATGCAACGCTAATATATGCCCTGTAGTCCCTTTAATAACTACACTTTTGCCTTCGCAAATTGGGTTTTTTGACTTTGTATGAGCCTTGAAAGAAGTTCTAGTAGTTGAATATGGCTCTTAAATGATTTAAATATCATATTAAGTCTGCAATAATCACTACAAAGTTTCCGAAATTAAAATAATTTTTAAACTACAAAAGTTCCTCTTTCATGACGTTACTTTCTACCATAAAGATACTTTGCATTCTGTATTCTGTATTTCTGGGTTTGAACAAACAGTATACTATTGTTTAAAATAAAAAATTATTCATAATAATTTTTGATAACAATAACTCTCAATCATTTTAACTTTCTGAGATGAGAATTATAAAACGGATAATGTTGATACGTTAAATTTTTAATTTTTTGAATATTTATGTTTTATAACATATATTAGAAAAAAAATATAACAATTAGTTTTTTGATTCACAAGCACTCCAAAGTTATTCCAGCCATCACAGATCATCGAATTCGTTGGATATTGTTACAGAAAACTCGGCTCAGTTTTCGAGATAGTAATTTAAAAACTCAGTACATATGGGAAATTCTAGCAAACAGCCCAGATGTTCAAATTTATTAGTTCCAGAAATTCGACGAGCAATCCTTAGTACACAATTAATAGAAATTAACAAGCAAAAACATGTTTTATAGCAGTCAGCCAATCACAGAATCTTCCTCGGGTGCTGTATTTCGCATATAGTAAAACTCTTCCTCAGAATAAAATGTCAAGAGGAACTCTCGTCAGATCTCGTAACTGATCCTCAGCGTACATCAATGAATAAATCACAATGAGCTTTCAAATATAAGCTTCGAGAAACAAACGAAGCTTCATATCAAAGTACCGCAGAGCGATGTGTATCACAATTCAATATTACGAGCATTCACGCTCGTAACTGAAGTGACTGACGATCTATCCTCTTATTTTTATAGGTACTGCTAAACTTTTTCCTAGATTTTCTACCAACTTAATAACATTCGGATTCGATGACCTTTGCTATTGGTCGCGCACATTGAAGACGTAATACTAATGTTATTGCGTAATAACAATGCAGGAAAGCAAACATTACAGGCCTCATTAATAAATTGCGCCAAATATTGCAAATCGTAGTGACATTTTGCGAAATATTGCCAGATTTGGCACAAAATAAGTCCTTATAAATGAAGCCAGCTAAGCCATATCGCAAATAGTTTTCAATAAATCGGCAAACACTATTATAAACAATGGGGAAACCCAAAAGGCACTCTCTCGAATCCTAGTTAACCAATTTACATGCAAATTAAAATCCAAATTTTAATTATTCGACTCTTAGATTAGAAATTTTAACCTCTGTTTCACCCTTGGAGAGGAGACCATACCAAAAATTCGTAACAATATTATATATTTAGTGAAATGAATCATTATTCCTAAAAACAAATTACTATGTTCTAGAGAACAGCGAGATTCACATTCAAAAGGTACTTTTTTATACAAACTATGCATCGATGGTATTCCCTTGTATACTATTTAAAAATGTGTCTAAACTTTACTGAAATGGAATGATAGTACAAAAATTTCTGTTGAAATTTTGTTTTCAAAATGTATATTCAAACAAAAAGGCAAATTTTTACTTATCGTTTATTCAGATCATTTTTAATTGTATTAAGGGATTTATCTTAAATTTAAGGCATGATAAAACTAATCCCCCATATATGTTTTAAAAAATTCACTTTTAAGCTGAAACAAATCGACTGTTGAAAAAAGATAAAAGATTACGAGGTTTTAAAGATAATTTTGTTTAAAGGGTATCCTCATCAAAGTGTAAGAAGAGAGTTTAAAAGAAAATCCATTTAATAAGTACAATTTTAACAGAATTTTCATAAATTTTGTCATGCAAGAAAGGCTTAACATATCATTTTTAACGTTTATAGTTGCAACCATGCGGAGTAGTATTAAAGTTACGAATATTAAATATTTTACACATTACGTTGCAACGACAGATAACATTTGAAATAAAAGTTAAGATTTTAAAGATACGCACGCAAAAAAAAAAAAAAACATCCAGTTGAAGTTGAAATAAAATAAAACTTTTTGTGCAATAAAATATACCACTGTTAAATTTATCAATGTTCTGAGATTTATCGCAAAATTAGCAAAACTTCAAAAACTGTGAAGGCAATTACGAACAAACATTATATTTTATCTTCAAACTTCACGCATATCTGGTTAATTATCCTGTTAATTTGCATTATCTTTCCTCACTGATTCTCAGTAACTGAAGATATAAATCCTAGATCGCCCTTCTGCAAACCCTGTATCAGCTTGCTACCAATTATTGCCCTAGTGAAAGCAATCCTAAAAACCATTAGTCACAAAACCATTAGTCACAAGCAGAGTCAACAATATCAATTATTTTCAGCGTTCTCTGAATCATTTTTTTTTCTTCAAGAATTTATTATTTTTCAAACATCTACTTCCGATAAAGAGGGGTATCATTGTTATAATGTTTCCTTTTCTTTTGCTAAAGGGGTTATTCCTCATTGTTTATCTGCTTCCTTTTTCAATTTCTTGTCGATCCCATTTGGGTGTCGTTTATCAAGATGTGACCACAGCTCTGGGGGAATCCTTTTCTTCTTTTCGTGATGAATGCTATTGATATATGTTTTTTGCTTCATTATGTAAACTTGATACGTCAACACTCCTCGAACATTTTTGCTAGAATTTTTTTTATGCATATTTTATTTAAGAGTTTTTCTGGTGATGTGATATGCCTAGTTCTTGATTTACATTCTAAAGATCAAAGTGAAATACGTCATTTGCACTTACATAAGCATACAAACGATAATAATATATAAGAATTGACTTTTCCGACATTTTGGTTTATGATAATTTTTATCAGCCATAGTCACTGGATAAAATACTTTTTTATTAAATACTTTTTGCAGCATAAAACACAGTTCTATGTGCATAAATCAATCGTTCGAACATATCGGAAAGAAGATTTAGTGTGTTCAGATTCCCAGCAGATAGTACAAAATAGAATGAATTAATAATTCCATAGATACATTTATAATCCCAATAGTACTTCAAAATTATATTAAGTGAGTGCAAAAGTTGTTTGTAATATAATTTATGTAAGTCTTTAGGATTATAGTTTTGTAATCTAAATATTTGATTTCACATTATTATATTCACATTATCATATTCACATATTCAAATTATTTATGATAAATGTATTTTTATCATATGTAAATTGAACCAAAATATCGGAAATCAGCCTGTCCATTATAGTGTTTTTAGTACAACTAAGACTCAAAAGTTTCCTGATTGAACCATGAACTCATAAATAAATTAATATTTGCAGTAGAGGAATTTTAATAATGTTTATTTGTTACTGCTTTCTACCGTTTTGTAGATATCATTCGGCTAAAATGGCGTTGTTGATAACATAGATATGACGTCGGACTTTGAAAACAAGCGCACCATCTTAAGCTTGATGTTAAGCTAGATCTGTCTGAACACGTTTTTTATTTTCCTTCTGTGGCCCCCTTGTTGTTTATTGCAACACCCAATATTGAAACGGGAACTCGCAGGCACCGGGAATTTTTTTAAAAAGGCGTTTTGATGATTAACAGCTTTCAGCAAAATTCATTTTGTTAATCTTTGTTTTATTATTTATGAACTAGAAACTTTGGTATTATTATTTGATTGCTAATTCTTAACAGCGCAACTTGAAGATTTTTACTAGTATTTAAATTTTAGGATAATGGGATTTGCCGTAATATTTATTTTTTAGTTAATAAATATTACTTAAATAATTGATTTTTTTTATTATTTTTAACTGCAATTTGGACAATTTTTAGATTGCTGCGTCACATACAATTTTTGGAGTACTGCGCACGTATCAATAATAATGTTTCTAAAATTTATGCTGACTTCCTATATTATAATAGTAATAACAGAAATAAATAGCGGGACCAGATTAGCGAACATCACAGGACAATCTTTTTCATGAAGTTATTGATTTAAATTTCTAATTCACCCATTTGCGCAGCCAGTTGTTTTATAAAATTAAAATTCTGTTTTCAAAATACGCAAATCTGAGAAATTCCAATTTTATACTTAAAAATTCAATGATGAAACAAATTACGAAGTAAAATTGACTCACAAAGAACCACAATTTAGATATCGGAAAATAATTATCAGTATCAAATTATTGTTTCCTTATCTAGAGATATCGCATAATTTAAAAAAAGAAGGATTGGATAAATTTAGTTTTATCACATAATTTATTGTTATTTTGCAAGTTTGCTAAAATATGATTGATTACAGAACTTCCATGAAAAACAAATTTCGAAACAAACTCTTAGAAGCAAACTGAATGTGACGAAGTTCACATATTTTTCGCGTCTTAAAATAATGTTCCTATGTTTCGTCTTTCTAAATCAAAATTTCGCATTCCGTATTTGTCTCTCTCTCCACTCTGTTTCTCGGCTCGATTAAATGCTCTTTCTTTCGCGACGGTATGTCTGGGATTTTTCGGGGTTTCCCTTCTAAATTAATTTCGCTTTAGCATATGCTGTGTAAATTCTTGGTGTTTCCCGGTCGTACGCCTTTGCTTTCTCACGGGTTTGTAGACTTATGTATTAGCATTCGCCAAATTCTGGTACTTCTGTCTTGGCGTTAATCGTTTAATCCGTTTGTTTCAAATTTTTATATTGTTTACGCCTACCGGACGGTGGTTGTCACGTGGGACAGTGCTTATGGGTGCTCATATTTTACTCGCCAACCTGTAAAGAGCTGGCAGTTTTGTAAGAATTTTTTAGTACACTTCTATCTCTACTCTCCGTCAGAGGAGGTTGTGTTCGTTTGTATGGAACTCCTGCATGCCGTGTGGACAAAAGCAATGCACTGTGCGTAAATTTTAGTTGTTTACTTTAAGACTGTTTTGCTGATACCTCCAATAAACGTAGCTTTTTCTGAATTCGAGTCGTCTTCCTGTTCTTCTAAGTCTTCAGGGTATTTCATGGATTTTTAATTACACTTTACGTCATGCAAGCGGCCGAGAGAATGTTTTCTTAATCGACCTCCGACACCTCCCTCACCGTTTTACGTTGTAATAATCATAAAGCGTATGAAACATAAGAAAATTACAGCACACATTGTTAATTGAAATCTTTTTTGAACTTTATTAGTATTTCAACACTGTCTAACGAAATACTGCTTTCATATATAATATTATTATATAAGCCTACATTTGCAGAATATTTGTATGTCTAATAAACTGAGATGAAGCTTGATATAAGATTTGAATGCATTTCTGATAACAAGAATGATTTACCACATTACCTCATGTAAGATTTTTTTTTCTATTAAAACGATTCCCAGGGTTACGATTCCCATCATTTACTGCTATCAAAAGGACTTAGAAATTAGCAGTAGGCTGCAACACAAAACATCTTAATTTCAAGCATATGTGATAAAATTTATAAGAAACGTTGAGTAGTTGGATATTTTAGAACTAGGTATGCAGAAAAATTACAAAGACCAAAGTAAGAAATATGTTCAATCGAATTCAGATCAAAAGTCAAATTTGTCCAACTAATCATCCTTTAGTTCTGTGAATATTGATGCATAAGCAGTGATTTTAGTGTTTTGAGCCAATACCATTCGTTGTACAAGTGATAAGGTGTATATTAAAGGTAAAGCTGAAGAAGTTCACACATAACACACAGCAGCAAAAACCTGTGCCAAAAATTTCAGAATTTTTTCTTTGCGCAATCCGATTTTTTTAAAGCAGTAAAAATGGGCTACTTTGAATAAATAGATACTTATTTTTGAATTACTATGACTATCTTTCTCGAAAATGAACTATAAATATGAATGTTATTTTATAACAGCAATGAAAAATAAAGTTTTGCAACAGAATTCGTTTTAATTTCTTTTTCATTGGTTTTATTAACATTTTTTGTCCTAAGCACCTAGGTGTTATTACGATTATCTTGATCTACCTATTTGTCTTTTAATATTTCAGTTTAGTTTTTGAAATAAAGTAGCGTCACAGACGCTTTTCTGGCCACAGCGTATATTTACATGTTGGTTTTAAATGCCCCATTCACGGACCATCCATCAAAAAGACGATTTCTCAAAGGAACGAGCAATTTCCAACATTTCCATTAACAGATATTGAATTATGAAGATGATAATCCAGATTGATCCAATCAGGAACTCCGGTCCTGATTTTCTACTGTAATGAGCAAGAAACCTGAAATATTGCCTACCCATAACTGATGAGTGCTCATATTAAGACGCAGTTATAAAGCTATATATTGTTACGAATTTACACGAATTGTTACGAATTATTACGAATTTTTACGAAACAACCCGCTGTTCTGGGATTTAAAATAACATAAAATTCCTATTCTACGCATCAAATAGTTAAATTTCCTTTTTATTACATGAAAATTGCACCATACCTAGAACGCGAGATATGGAGTTTATTGCTTCTCCGTGGTTTCTATAGCATTTTCTGGAAATCTCGAGAAATATTGGTTCTAAGAGTTCGCTAACCTCACTTTTAGGGACTTATTTTTGGCGCCAAATATGGGGACATTCCGCCAAAAGTCACCAAGATTGGCGACAATCCGGACATTTGGGGCATTTTTCCAAATGGGGCCTTTAAAGTTTGTTTTGCTGCATTAACGTTACATAAAAGCCTAATATTACCCTATTACTCTTTTATGACGTAATCAAAAGTCCCGCTTTATGTGGAATCTTCGGGAAATAGATTCTTCTAGAAACTCATTGTAACTTATGCGTCACCTATAAATACAGGCACGGCAGACCCCCAGTTCAATGTATGTTATCGAGCTTCCGATGAGTACGCTGCTTTGCTCTGTCCATGGTGTAATAATTTGCTTGCTTTTTAAGACGTTTTTTAAACTACTGTGCCTAAATTCTTCATTTCTGAATCTTGAGAGACTGTCTACGATATCCCTCGCATATTTCCATTGAATGTTTGCCTGCGGAAGTGTTTTATTTTGTGTGTGAAATATAGCATCGGTGAAAGCTTCTGTACTGAGCGGACTGTTAAAAGCACATTACTGTCTGATTGTGCTTGTGAATTTTGTACACCTGATTGTTCGACGATGTTCTAGAAGCAATAAAGCTCGTTTTCCATCCTGACAAGTGGATTCTTTCATAGAACTTTATACATCAACTGGATTTTAGGATGATGAACGCAGGAAACAAGCAGTGTTTTCTGCAACAACATTTAGATTTACACAATCACGCGTATTTACTAAGTAAAATAATTCAGCAGTAAATTATTAGTACAGAATATAGCTTTGAAAAAATCATATATTTTTACGAGCTTCAAGCACTTAGAACGTCTTACTTCTCGTACTTGAAAACTGAAAAAAAAAAAAAAATCTAAAATTTACAATCGAAGTTTACAAAATAAGAAATTTTTTTTTTTTTTCTGGAACTTCAAGCAAATCAAATAAACAAGCAACTAAAAATAATAAATTAATAAATTAGGTATGTATATGTATTAAAATAAATAATTATAATCCTCTAAGGTCATTCTTCGATGCTATATATGGTGGATTTAATAATGATATTTTATGTTTTCTGCCCGATTTCCAATCAAATGATTTTCGAGAAATAGAAGGTTCATGCACTTTTTGCATTATAATGCATTATATTTTATTATGTAATGCATTTATATTTTATTATATAATGCATTTTATTATATACTGAATAATTTTTTAAGTTAAAAAACATAAAAGCGTCAGAAAAATCGATCGAATATTGTTACACATATTTTATATTTTCTGTTTTAATTTATACAAGAATAAAAGATTTTGTACACTTAAGTATGTTTTAGTTTTATTGATATTTTATAAGCTGCATCATTACAGTGCAAAAATTTAAAGAACACTTTACGAGACTAGAAATCATAATTTTCTTAAAGTGTTTAAACCAATTTCATTTTTCATTTTATTTTTGATCTAATGAACTCATGTGTAAAAAATTCAAGCTTAAATGTTTTCTCAAAACAAAAAATGTTTTTATTTTCTTTAATAACTTTAAAAAGAATTTTTTTTAAATCTAAATATTTAATTATTAAAATATTAAACATTTGCTTTGAAAAATGGAGCAAACATCAACAACAGCAACAATAAAAGAATTATTAGAATGCATTTTTTAAAATTTTATTTTAAACTGTTTTTAAGACTTTTTCTATTATACTAATGAGATTTTTTAATTATTTCTATGCATCAATTTGTGTAGTAAAATTACCATTTAGTATTTGGTTCCAATTATGTAAAAAAATATTATAACTTTCTGCGGAGAATTATATATTTACTAACAACAGCATAAATAACGGTAAGTTAGACGCAAATAAATATTTTTCATATATTTTCTATTTTTTTATAAAGAGGTTTTGAATCTTTTTACCAACATGTGTACCAGTATCACACAATATTATAATGAATTTGTTAAAAGTAAAAAAACATATGCTTTAAGTTGCATGTGCATTTATATATATAGACAAAGCATCTATCTGCTAAAATGATACTTTTTCTCCAAATTTCATTTCTTCGAACTGGCAGATTTTTCGTGAAAAAGTTCTTTACCAAAGCCATCGAAAATAGAATGGACGTCATGCATCAGACTCAACTTTAGAAAACTGTCTCCTCGCACTTAAAGTATAATATCATCTTTTACTTGACAAATTACACAGTAAGCACTAGAAACTAGTCGATTCAATAATTCTGCTTCGGCAAATTTGGAACTTTTCGTCCACTAAAATATTGAGACATAAATTTTTTTGAAAGAGGGTTGTCATACGATAAAAAGAATGGTTTTCTTGGTATTTTATTACTATTTCGTATATGTTTTCTTCTGTTTCATTTTATAGGTCCCTGGATGCTCACAAAATTGCTATTGAACATTATATCTTTTAAAATGATAATTTCTGAAATTTGAAATTAAAAATTATTTTTTATATAAATTAATTATGGTTGTTTAGTCAGCTTACCTTTAATTAGAACGACAGACTTTCGGGAAAATTATGTAATAACAAACGAACGTAGACATTTTGATTTTAGTGAAACGTTTATTACTTCCTTGTACGTAGTATAAGGAAGTAATGTGATCCCGAAAAATTTTGGGGGCCAAATTTCGACAAAAAAACAGATTTTGACTACCTCTAAATTTAATTTTAAAACTTTTTTCGATGCATCCTATCGTAGGCTAGCATGCACGATCATATTAACGCGTCTGCAACTCATTTTGACCAGCGGCGAGTCTGCTGTGGCCAGTTTTTCCATGCCGTCTGTACATACGTACGTACGTATGTATGTAACTCGCATATCTCAAAAACTATTGGTCGTAGAATGTTGAGATTTGATATTTAGGATTGTTCTATGATCTAGTTGTGCACCTCCCCTTTTGGTGGCAATCGAATGGATAGTTTATGTACAGGACCGCCCAAAAGATTCGAAATACATTACGCTCTATGGGCCGAAATTCATTAAACTCGCCTAACTCAAAAGCTATTAGGCGTAGAATGTCGAAACTTCATATTTTGAATAGTTGTAACATCTAGTTGTGCACCTCTCCTTTTGGTTCCATTCGACTGGATAGTTTATCTACCGGACTGCCCAAAACATTCGAAATACATTACGCTCAATGGGCCGAAACTCATTAAACTCGCATATCTCAAAAACTATTAGGCGTAGAATGTTGAAACTTTATATTTAGGATTGCTGTAACATCTAGTTGTGCACCTCCCCTTTCGATTCCATTCGACTGGATAGTTTATCTACAGAACCGCCCAAAAGATTCGAAATACATTACGCTCTATGGGCCGAAATTCATCAAAGCATTTTTTAGAGGTATTGGGCTATTTCAAACGACTCAGAAGTGATGTATGCTGTAAAGAGTTAGAAAATGAATTTCTCCATTAAAAAAAGTGTCTTTATCATTTGTAGTTCTGCTACAGGAACACTCAAAAGATTTCCAATACATTACGGTCAATGGCAATTTTAGGGGCATTCATCCGTTTCAAGCACAATACCGTCCTACCACATAAGTTAGGTAATGGTCCGACCACGGTCACATGCCTCCCTCAAGAACTATGCCAAAAGTCGCCAAGCTTGGCGACTTTTGGTGTACGTGTGTGCATATTTAACTCTCAAATCTCAAAAACTATTATGAAATTTCATATATAAGAATGTTGTAACATCTAGTTGTGTATCTCGATTTTTGGTTCCAATCTACTGGAGAGTTTATTTACAGGACCACCGAAAAGAATTTTAGTAATTTAATGTCTATGGACATCTTCAATATAATACAACTGTAGACAGTCATTGTTTGGTACATGCCCAAAAACTCGCCGTCTGTCCTCGAGCTTGGCGAGTTTTGGCGAAATATCGCCAAATTTGGCGATAGTCAGTCATTTGGTCCATGCCCAAAGTATCGCCATTTGTCATCGTTCTTGGCGAGTTTTGGCGAAACATCGCCAAATTTGGCGATAATATGTCATGGTTTGATTCATACTTAAAATCTCGCCAAATTTCGTCGACATTGACGAGTTTCGCCTAAATATCGCCAAATTTAGCGCCAAAAATTATTTCGTATTTTGTATAACACTAAAACTTTAACCCGTAGATTTTTGAACTTTTGTATTTAGAACTATTGTAATATCTAACTGTTTTCCATATCTTTTTTGACAGCAATCGACTGAGAATTTATTTACAGGGTGAGCCAAATGACTTTAAATACATTGAGGTGTATGGATGCATTCAATTCATTGAAAGTCTGTGGTCAATGACTACTTTGGCTATCCCCAAAATCTCGCAGACTATCTCAAGTTTGTCGGCTTTTGGTGAAATATCGCCAAATAATGTGTCAGAAGGAAATATTTCAAATTGAACTCAGCTTGGCGATATCGAAATATTTGTCTAGAAATCGCTAAACCTTACTATTATTGATATTTTATCTCTTTCAAACAAATAAGTTTAGAGGAAGTGCGTCGAAAATATTTTTGATCTAATGGACGTGCAAGGAAGTCATGTGTTGGACACATCAGATTTTTTAATTAGTTTTGTAAATAATTAATTTTAAGTGAAAATATTATAAAAAAAATCAATTAATTGAAATTCATAAAAGCTGTATGAACGATAGGCACGGAATTTACAATTTATGTAGTGTTTATTATTTGATATAATTGAATTTTTAGCATGGTCCGAATTTCAAAAGTAAATTGAATTTTTGTAGAACTAGTTTTTCAATTCCAAAAGTATGAATTATCAAGATACTTTATTTTTTAAGAATGAAAATTATACATATAAAACAAAAACGTTTTCTTCAAATGGATTTGTAGAAGAAAAGTTCTGATAAGAGAGCTTCCAATAAATAATTATTACTTAGAAAGAGACTAATATCTTAAAATTTCGTCGCTTGATTCTTTGAATGAAACTAAATCGAGATTTCAAGAAACCTTTAAAAATGCATATTAGTCTATAAAAATTTTTAATCAATGTAAAAACATTTATGAATTGATATACAAGGAATAAGTAATTTGGCATTTCCTGAAATTACTTTTAAGTATCCAAAATGTACCCCAAATGCAATAAAACTAATTTTGAAGATATATTAAAAGATTCCAAGACATTTTACACTAGAAATTAAAATATTCATTTGCGTATGAAATAAAGCTACTACTAAACTCACATACGTGCATTCATGTGGTTTGTGTATCTATATCCTTTTGCAATATCTCATCATTTTCGCATCTTACCTAGAAGAAAAGACAGTATATTGATTAACTATACTACACAATAATTTTCATACAATAAAAGCATAATACAAGTTAAAATGACATGAATTATTAACAAACGTACACTCATGTCCATAAATTAAGGATAATTCAGAATCACACAGAAATTGATCTCTAAAATAAAAATTTCACCTGTGGAATGATCACACACATCTTGAAGAAGAATATGCAAATTACAGGAAACCACCAGATGGCGTGATTGGTACGTCACAATGACGAGAGTGTAAGAGAGGGGTATATAAGGAATGGTGGCAAAGAAGTAAAATTGTTCACAAGCGCTGTGAAAGCCTTTCAGTGCAAAAACCGCATAGTTATGGCACAAAGGATGCATTTGGATGATGTTTTACGTGGCAGAATTATCGGACGACTGGAATGTGGACGTACCCAGCTGGAGGTATCCGAGGAACTTGGAATCGCCCAGAGTGTCATCTCCAAGCTTTGGCAACGATTCCAAGATGATGGTGATGTGAGTAGACGTTACAGCACAGGTCGCCCCCGAGTTACAACGCCGAATGAGGACCGCTATTTGGCAGTTACTGCCAAAAGAAACAGACGGAGTACAGCATCAGACCTGTCTCGTCAGCTCTCTTCAGCTACCGGTACGACAAATTCAAGGCAGACCGTGTACAGACGCTTAGGGCACATTGGTCTATATGCTCGTAGGCCTGTCAGATGTGTTCCACTTACCGCAACTCACTGTCGCCTGCGATTAACCTGGAGTAGAGAGCATGCATTGTGGACACCGCAACAGTGGTCTTGTGTGATGTTTTCCGACGAGTCCAGGTTTCGTTTGGAGTCTGATTCTCGCCGGACATTCATCTGGAGAGCGCCAGGTACCCGTTACCACCAAGAGAACACCATTGAAAGACACCGTTACGGTGGTGCAGGATGGCTCGTTTGGGGAGGAATTATTCTTGGTTCCAGAACTGACCTGCATGTTCAGAGTGTAGCGATGACAGGCCACATCTATCGGGATGTCATTCTGGAACAACATGTACGTTTGTTTCGGGGCGCCATGGGTGCTGAATTTGTGTTTATGGATGACAACGCCCGTCCTCACCGTGCAAACATTGTAGACGAATGCCTTCAATCGGAGGATATCACCCGTATGCATTGGCCAGCATACTCACCGGACTTGAATCCAATAGAGCATGTATGGGATATGCTTGGCCGACGAATTGCAGCCCGTCAACCCCCTCCCACCTGCCTACCGGAACTTCGGAGTGCATTGCTTGATGAGTGGTGTAATATTCCCCAAGATCAGATTGATCATTTGATACTCAGCATGCCTAGGCGTTGTCAGGCCTGTATTGCATCGTCCGGGAGACATACTCCGTATTAACCATCGTACTAACCATGTTATACTGTTTTTTGTAAATAGGTTCTTTTTTGAAATTTGGTCAAGGGAGTAAAACTTGCAATTTTTATTAATTATGTCAAACATATAGCATCTTTTTTGCTCTTTACTTTTTGTTTAATAAATAGACTTTACAAATAAGTCAAATTTGTTTTGCTTCTTTCTCTTTCTTTGCCTGAACTTCATTATCCTAAATTTATGGACATGAGTGTAATTAAAGAGTCCTTTGCTGATCTAATTTTAGGTGCATTATGTTGAATAATATGACTGTATAATGTTGCAAAATTACTTAAAGGGTTTACTACACAAATATAAAATTTAGTAAAACATTTAAATGTATTTTACAAAATTATGAATTATTTAGCGCTATGCAAACTTGCATATGACACTGGTATTGCGTTTAAATGGTATAAAGTACCCAGTGGCTGTCAGTTCTGTCAGTGATTTCTTAAACACCATCTAAAGCAAAAATTTGATAATTTCTAACGTGATGAACATTATAAAATGCTTGACCACGATATTCTAGGATTAGTATTTCAAGAGCTATTGATATTTTTTTATATATTTGAATCCACAGCCTCAAGATATTACATAGATTGCGTTAGAGGAAGGTATTACCTGTAACTGTGGATAGTGGATGGTACTAGTAACATCTGAGAAGAAAACATTCGGACTAACTGATTTATTAAAAATAAAGAAGATATCATTTTAATTAAAAAAAGTACAAAGCGACAGTGTTCACTGCATATTGTCATTGCTGAATATCGATTACTTTGAAACTCATAAGAAATAGTTGGGTTCGGCTCTTCGAGAAGCTCACAAACCAAAGTCAATGGAACGCTAATGAATCCTTTCCTAATTTTATGAGGTAAACTGATGAGTTTTTAGATCCACGCTTTATCCAAGAAATTGTTCGCTTCAAAGTTTATTCCACGTACGCCTGTGTGAAGATTTTTAATGTTTTAGATTTACACGATTAAAGATATCTAATTGTGGAACAAAATGTTGTACTCAAAGAAACCTCTGAGCTCATTTAATAAGGACAGCGGATTTGCAAGTAAAACTTAAGTGATCGTAATTTTTTAAATGTCTTAAATGAGCATATAAGGCATAGCATCTGATAACTCGCGTCACTAAATGAAATTTATGTACTTTTTAATTTTTATTAATACTTATTGTATAGCCGAGACTCTCATTTAATCATTCTGGAAAAATTAATTTTCAAAATTCATAAAATGTAATTCGATATCATGTTTACTTTTAAGGTTTTAAAAAATGGCACAAAACTAAGGTTTTAACAAGGTAAAAATGTACACAAAAGTTTCTTAAATTAAAATAAAGAATAAATATTTTTATTATGTAAAAAACAACAAAAATAATAAAAGAATCTAATAATATCTAAAAGGAAGTCATTCTTCGCTTGTAAGTGACGCATATTTTACAATTAAAACAATACATATTTTCAAAATCTATGTTTTTAGAACTGCCTTGTGCTTTGTTTCTGCAATTTTAAATTGAATAAAAGTTTTTAAAATATATCTTTTACGCACGTTCTATTAAATTAAAGTGTGGATATTTTGAGTAAAGTCTTCGAATCCAGTTCGGAAATAACTGTGCTGATATGCAATTCACCATTTATGGAGGACAATTCTAAATATCCTTTCAAAATATATTTAATACACATTTTTTCACCCAACGATGAATTCAAGAGATTGAAAGTAAGTGCATATGCAAAATTTCTACTGTGCTTTATCACCCTAAATTCCTTTTTTAAAATAAATACAAATGTTTTGGAATGCATGTATTTTAAATAGTTTTTTTTTTTAGTTTTTAAAGACAAAAATTAATTACTTATCGGTACAATACTCTAAAATTTCAGAAATGCCCACAATAAACACAGTAGAAATGTACAGCCGGATTTATTTTTCCCTCGTGCTTTTACAAATTTCAGCATAAAAAAAGGCAGAAGAATTTTCAAAATCATAACTCTAAAGCTGAGAGACAGAAAAAGAGCGATTCTCACGTTTTAAGTCCCAGTAGTTTTTATCGAGAGAATATAAGACCTGAACAATATATTTTCATTTCTGAACATTATTTTCAAAATATAGCAGCTTTATAACTTAATGGAGTCTATTTATAAAATGGAAAATTTATGTGCTGTTAAAGCACTTTTCGGGTAATATATTAGGTAGCTCATACTATATAAATGGAAAAGCGCTTTTAGATACTGATATTAGTTGTAACAGCAAAAAATTTTCGCAATAAACATTAAATAGTACGCGATAAATACAAGGCTGATAATCGCTTTTGAAACTGATACTCAACAGTTAGTACGAGTTGTGCAAATGACTGCTTTCTGAAAAAATTTATTATCAGAGACTTTTGTTACTAGATATTTAATTTATCATTTTCAATTTATTTTTTCCGAGAAAAACGAATGTCTCGCATTTTTAAAAATGTATCCTAGTAAAATAAATCATGGTAATATATTTTTAGGCATAAATCAAATTTGCTAAAGGATCTAATTCATGAATTGTACGTAAAAGTAATGATTACATTGGTATTATGTAGGATATTAAACGTAATGTCTAATAAAATTATTTTTAATGAACCGAAAGGATAGTCTCGTTAAAAGAAGAAAATTTGAATTCTTTTTTTTAAATCGAAACTAAGAAAACTTATCTTTGTTTCAGATTATGTACTTTTAAATTATAAATATGGATCAAATAGGATCGGGTAGAACATAAAGTATCTTAAATGTTTTGAAGTGTCACATATTTTTATTTCAACGAAAATATAGCACTAAATAAAGTAATATTTATAATAACAATAGTACAATACTACCAATTCTTCACATTTTCTTCATAACCATGTAGTCTTCATAACCATCCCTACTAGCAATTTTGCTCGGGCCATCATCGGCTGGCTACGTGGCCGGTGGTAGCCCGAGCAAAATTGCTAGTAGGGATGTCCCTTTATAATCATTCAAACTCAAAAAAAAAAGTTTGTTAAAAGCCGTTTATTTGTTTTTAGTAAATTTATAATTTAAAAAGGCGGTAAAATTTTACATTTTCTTAAAGTTACAACAAATAAATTTAAACAATTCTCTAAACTCCTTTAATGCTTATCCATTATCAATAAAATAATGTAGTAGCTTTTAGGACATTTTGCAGATTTTTTTCTCTTCTTTTCACTCTAATACCTTTTGATATTTTGTCAACTTTCTTTCGAAAAAATTATTTCTCTTACATCTTTTTCTTTTAAATCCCGGGGACCTATGGGGAACAATTATCTTGCACATTAAGGTGGCATTTGATCAGAACAAAAAAAAAAAAGAAAGATGATTCTGAAGCTCAAAGAAATGTAAAAGATTATCTGAAAAAAAAAAGTGTTTAAAAAAATCGTGTCAATTTTTAGCTGTTCTTTATGAGATAAAACTCCTCTTTCATAACCAGTTTTTTATTTTCTATGTTTCTTTGTAAGAAATATTGCACAAAGTCTGCGAAATAGAATTGGCAAATCCTTACTAATTGTCAATAAACTGAATTCGATAAGCAAGAATTGTGTTGGAAGTACGGATGATATGTAATGCAAGTTAATTTCACGTAACGTTTCTTTGAACAGAGTTTCAAAAATATTTCAATTCTTTGAGCTTCACTGATAATTATTAATGTTAAAATAAGTAGAATACTTTTGAGGCATAATACGTATGATAACAAATGAGGAAAATGAATCAAGAGGTCTGGGATTTTGGTCCGTTTTCTCTCTGTAACATGATTACGCATTAGAATTTCTTAATAAGTCCTCAGACCAATCTACTCGTTCAGGCTTGCTTCAACGCGAAAGAACGATGTTATAGCGTGTTATTCATATTTATTTATTTATTTATTCAATTATTTATTTAATATAACAACATTAATAGAATTATCAGAAGCAACTTCATTGCTTTTTGCATTGCAGTACTATCGCGCATTGTGGTACTATCGCACATTGCGGTACTATCGCACATTGCGGTACTATCGCACTGCGGTACTTCAGCATTGCGGTACTATTATTTTTCGTATCGAACAATTTTAGCAATTCTAAGATATTATTTATCACTGAAATTATGGCTTGCAGATGATCTTTATATAATTTTGATGAGTGCAATATCTCTGAATTTTTTTTTCCTAAAGTTTGTTATAGAGTTTGTTATCAAATAAACACTTATTTTAAAACATAAATCATTATTAGGCAAGCAATTCTTACATTGCTTGTATCGAACACACGCTACTGCTAGAAAGCACCAGATAATTTTAGCCACTGAAAAAGCAAAACAGCTTTAATTCTGAAACACGAGACTGTGAGGCTGTGCCTTTGAATAATAATTTCGTGTCCTGACTTCTTTTTCTAGCTGCTTCCAAAAGTGTTCAACTAGATTGAGATTAGGTATTTGACTTCACCAGTCTAAAACTTCAATTTTATTAGCTGGAAATTAAATTTTTACCATTTTGGAGGTATGCTTTCAAACATTATTCTGCTGAAACATCCATTCGCTAGGCATTCTTTTACGATTATAAGGCAGCATTGATGCCTCTGAATTGTGTGCACGGGTCTCTGCAACAAAACCTCTTATCTAGTCACATAGTCAGAAAACTTGGTTGAATTTTGCTAAGGAGCATAAAATATAGATAACCAAAGATTGTTAAAAAATACTGCGATGAATCCAAAATCAGTTTCTTTTTCAATAATAGCCAATGACATATTCGCTGTCCAAAATTGAACCGGAATCCTCGTATATCCAAGGTACCTAAGTCCAAAGGTAACGCTAGGAAACGGATCAGTAATGATCTTGGGAGGTTTTCATCATGATAGCTTCGTCCTTCTCGTACATGTTCATGGGATTATGGATTGAAATATTTATAAAAGATTTGAACTGATCACATGCTGTCTTAGCTTGCCAAAAGATGCCTTGTGGGTGGATATTTCAGCATGATAATGATCCAAAGAGCATCTCCAAAATAATGAAAAAAATTGTTTACCGGGAAGAAAATTAAAGTTTTGGACTGCTGAGTCGGTCACCTGACCTCAATCCAATTGACCACCTTTAGAAAAAACCGGAAGAAAAGTCGGGGGGCGGAAGCATTCTTCAAAGACAGAACTCCTTCAGGGTCTTTTATTAGAATGCGCAAAACTTCTTAGGTCCACCTTATATTACGTAGTCAATTCCCTGGCCAGACTATGTGTCGCAGTTCTAAAGCAAAAGGATATATAGCTACATACTATATATTGCTGTATTTCGTTACATTAAGAAAATTAATTTCATCAAAAGTTTAGAAAAACTTAATCGTCTCAAAATTTCTGCTTTGAACTTTTAAGTTCACACTTGGTATTTTTTAAAGTGACGACTTTCACACATTTTTTAAGTTGCACACCATCTAGGAGGACTAAAGATAGAAATTACTGAATTACATCACTGAGAAACTGTCCTTATAGAAAAAATTAGGAGAAAAAAAACATATCGTCTCAAAATCTCTTTGCCCTACTCCATAAGCAATCCAGAAAGAGTGGCTTAACTCACGCTCGCGCAATGACTGTGAAATTGTAATCATTTGAATATCATTCCCTAACTTGCATTTGGATAAGCATAAGTGTATGATGATACCCTTCAAACAGCAGGAAAAGGCATTTATTAAAAACTTGCTGTCACTTAATTTTGCCAAAATGTTTAGATGAACTAATTTCAATTATATTCTTATGTAAAATAATCATAAGATCATAAGTACCATTCTTAAAATAAGCATCAAAAAAGTAAATTTACATAAATTTCAAAAGCATTCGAAACAAGGTTTAAACGTTGGAGCCTTGCTTAATATCCTTAAAACGTATTACAAAAAAAGTAAATAAATAAAATAAAATTGTTACAATTCTTTTTCCATAACGCATAGATTTTTAATAAACATTTTCGACTATATATGTATCATAGATTTTTAATAAACATTTTCGACTATATATGTATAAAAGTTGTTTATACACTTAGCACTTGGATAGGACAAGCTGACCTCAAGCTTCAAAACTTTCTATTTTACACTTGAAAAAGCATTTTTAAAATGTTTCAGTTTAAAGAAAAATTCCCGTAACTTTAAACGCATTACCTTCCAGAAAAATCACTTGTCCAAGACCGAGAGAGTTCTCAAAAAATATCTTTCTTACTCCAGAGAATGCAAAAGTCACGTAGTCCAGAAAAGTGCTTGTACAAACCATGTTCGTGCAAATACGAAGAAAAGTAAAAGGCGTTTCCAATTCATTTACGGCTTCTTTTTTAGTTCGTTTTAACAATAAATCTTTCTATTTCTTTAGCGTGAAAAAGTTTGCGTACAATCAACAAATGCTGTTTTCTATGAACAGGGCTCCAGAAAAGAACTTCATACATTTTTAAATGTGAAATGCAGTAATTAATGAAGTCCACATTCATGTATTTCTTTTTTTTCACCTTCAAGTATTACTCCGTTCCACTTGAGTCTTCTGCATGTTTCTTTGTCTCACACTCGACTTTATCGCTTTGCGCAACCTGCAACAATTATATATATATATATATATATATATATATATATATATATATATATGTATGTATGCATGTATGTATATATACAGGGTGAGTCAAAACTTTGTCAGAAATGTAAAATGTGATAGAGGAGACCAACACGACTGAGAATCACATAACAACGTAGGGTCAGAAACATTGGCTTCATTCACCTCTCAATAAATCACTTTGTAAGAACTCTTGGAGTGCTTGTCTAAATTCTCAATTGAGTTTTATAAGCAATGGGCTTTTTTCCGACACTTAAAACATTGAAATGATACAGAATTTGTGAATTACCAATTTTGGTTAAGTATTTTCTGTGAAAAATACATTAGTTTTTGACATACGATGGTCAGAATGCTCACTCTCACGTCAACATTTCTTCCAAGGTGATTACAAGCAGGTAAATAAAGACGGCGTTTCGGATCCCACATTCCTGTGTCATTCTGAATCGTCTTGGTTTACTAGATCGCCCTTTATATTTTTGACACAAAGTTTTGAATCACCCTGTATACACAGTGTGTCCTAAAAAGGTGTCCTATATTTTAAAGTGTGTCCTATATTTTGCTTCTTATCTTTTACGGGTAAAAAATGTAATGAAAATTGCATGGTAATCAATTTACAGGGGCAATGTAAATTGAAAAAATGTCCAAAATAGGCTAGGGAATTTTCTATCGTCAATTTTTAAAAAGTTACTCGTTTTAAATTTGTATACGACCCCCGTACGAAAAAAATCCTAGAAAGTAAAATGTGTCCATGACACTGATGAGGTGTTGTACAAAATTCGAGTTCTATAGCCTGAAAAGTTTCAGAGCTATTAACATAAAATTTATGTTGACTTAATCCACTATCTATTTCTCTCAAGAGAAAAAAAATATATCATATCAGATGATCAAGTTTCAGGGGTCGCACACAAATTCCAAAATATACAATATTTTGCATCATAGCAATAAACGTTTACATCCATATTCAAGTACTGTTTCTGATCATCTTTGTTCATACTAGATACGTAAGCTATTTCAGTATGAATGGCTGAAATTTTGTGCATCACCTCAGTAGTGTATGGTGTATATTTTAGTGACTGGAATTTTTTTTTGTACGGGGGCCGTATGCAAATTTAAAAAGTGTAACTTTCTGAAAGTTGACGGGAGGTATTTTTTCATATTGTCTTTTTCCTTATTTTATTTTGAACATTTTTTTTTCAATTTACATTGTTCACTTATCAATAATAGATAAAGAATTATAGCGTATTACCCCCCCCCCTTTTGGTAGACCCTGTACATATTAACAAGAAAGCTCGGATAAAATTACGTCATATGTTTTAGGGTCAAATTGTATTACGTTATTAAATTTAGATAATATTTGTACGTAATTAGTTTCTGATAACGATGCTTAGCTTAAATTCGATTTAAAAAATTGTGATTAGTCATAATTACTAAGTTTCTTACATTTCATATTTATGATTATTTTTGTAGTTATTCATATTTATGATTATTTTTGTAGTTATTGATTGATGATATTTTGTTAAGCTCAATTTCTTTTCTTTTTGTTCTACATCTTGCATTCTTAATCAATAGAAAAATGCGGATGATGCCTAGAAAGTAGTACCTGTTTACTCATACTGATGGCACTACTGATCCAATTAATAGCAAGCCTGTAGACGTTTCTAAAATGAAATCGAAGCTTTGCGGGAAGACATCAGAATGAAATAGAGTTTGAACTTGAGAGGAAGCTCCACTCAATTTTATCGGACCCATTTTCTTTCCTTGTGAACATGGTTGTGAATAATTAGTAAAAACACGTAGCTTGAATTATGTTCTGCGATATCTGTCTATTTCGTCTGAAAAAAAATAATAATGCTTATCTGTCCAAGTGCTCTGATTACCTGATTACGAAAATAAGTTTTTACTCTCACAGAAGAATCAATGAAAGCTTTTAAACTTTGCAGTGGCATCAGTTAACTTATAAGCAAAGCAAAATATACCATCAAACGTATGAAATCCAAATATTTATTCTTCATTCAGAAGAATGATCATAGACTATCCGAGCGTTTGCATTAGGTTGATCTACGTTCCTCTTCTAAGAAAAATAGAACCTCTGCTTTTCTCCTCTCATATCTAAGTTTAATGATAACTCTGTTCCCTTTTATCTAAGTTTACCGATAACTTAATGAAATTCAGAAATCAGCAGAACTTCTTTTCTAGCAAAGCAAAGTAGCTTGTTATTTTGTTTCCTGGATGTGCACTGAAGAAAGTATTTTAATGAGGAAGAAAAGAAAAATAAAAAGAAGAGGACGAACTTGTATGAAGAATAAAATTAATTCTTTTTTCAATAACTTGGCGAATATGCACTCGTCACTAAAACTGCCCGAAGATATTGGCTATTCTTTTGCGGGGGCACCCAATGGTCGCCAACATTAGCCCCTATGAAGCGACTGACGAGTTAACACCCAAGACTAAGGCAGGAATCGATCACGGATCAAAGGCATGATAGAATTGATCTTTCTGAACTACACGACCTGGCCAGGAAATTTATAATTTAGTCACAAACTATGTGAGCTGTGAAAGCCCTGAAATCTGATTTACAAACTTAAAATATAATTTAAGAATCAATATGGACAGTAATAAAATATTGAAGTAGAAATTTAAAAAATATCTATAAAATACTGAAGGCATATTTAATTTTTATATGTGCACTTAAAAAAAGCTTAATTTCCACTTAATATAACTTCAGACATCAAATTAATATAACTTCAGATGTCAACCTACGTAATACTTTGCTTTAAGACATAAAATGAAAACTGCTGGACGAGTATTAAAATAATTCCTTCGAATTTCTATTATTGCAACATGTTTTTTACATATATATATTTTTAAACATTTACTTGAATATCTTTACGGTATTGTAAAAAAAAAAAATATCTTTCGAGTTCTTACTCTAGCTATTCCATGCCGTGTATCACATAAAAAATACATTCAAAAATGTAAGCTACTTACTGATTTCAGATTAATCACATAATAAAAAATATTTTTAAGTACAGAGAAAAATTTCGGCTTCACTAGGCATTAAATTATTTAAAGTTTGCTTTTCCATGCGTCTCTAAAGTTCACAAGAATAACATCAGAAAATATTTAAATGAATGCTTGAATATTTTTCTTATAGAGGTTTGGGTTAAACTTTATTTTAAGTAACTTTATTTTAAAAATGAAAAGACACAGATGTTCTATAGTACATAGTTAAATTCAAAGCACTAATAATTTGCCTGTGCAGGGTAGAATAATTTAATTTTAGAAATTAATGTTCATTATTTCTAAAATATAGTTAATTTTGCATAATATCAAAGGATTTCAGTTTATTAAAAATAATCGTGTATGCCAATTTTACAGTTTGGAGGCATACACGATTTAAACAAAAAAAAATCAGTCTAAAAAATGAATTAATCAAAATTAGTTTCTTATTACCTTAAAATACCTAATTATTTTTTATACAGTACTTCACAGGATTTCGATTCTTATGTTTACAGTTTTAACCTGTTTTCAGGAAAAATATTTACAATATTCACCAAATTTCTTAATTGCGTAGAAATTACTTAAAATGAATCAATGACTACAACAAAATGATAAAAGACATAAATGTCTAGAAAGATAACCATGTTCAGATTCCAGACAAAATAAAATAAATCGGGAAAACTGGGACAAGCCCGTGGTAAACAGCTGCTGCGCAAAGAATGGTGCTCATTCATTTTTCTATAAAATTTCGTCTCCGAAATTTTCTTTTCAGCTTCATAAAAGAACGTTGTTTAATACTTTTGTATCAGACAGAAATAATGATTTCTTAAGCTAAGGAAGTTTGAGAAATGTTTTGCTTTTGATAATGTTGAAATCCTTGTTAACTTCCTATGCTGTTTTAGTATATGCATTATGCATCCTTCTAAATATGTGTTACTCAAACATTTTTCAAGTACTTTCTCCTCATTTTACCTTTTTGAAAAAAAATATGATTTCACATTCGGTCTCTATGTATGCAGCTTTTTCAGCATTCATAAATAATTTTGCAATAAAATATAAATTATAAATAAAAAAAATATTCAAGAGAATAAATTGAAATCGTTGGAACAGGTAATTTTAGTAAAATTCTATTTAAATTTAAAATATAAGGAATTGAGATCCTGTGTGACAAAGATTACATAAATAGCACACACATGTTCTCTGAACGTCTATTACAATCAAAAAAGTCGGCTGAATGTTAATAAAGATCAGAAAACTTTGATTTATGTATACACACACACAAACACACACATATGCAGGGTGTCCCAAAAAGGTGGTAACAGGCTCTAATTCTTTATCTATTAGAGATAAGGGGGCAATATTAATTGAAAAATCTGTTCAAAATAAGGCCGGAAATAAGAATTAGTTAAGAAAAAAATCCCCTCGTTTATTTTCAAAACGTTACATTTTTAAAATTTTTATACGACCCCCATGCAAAAAAATCACAATTTGTAAAACGTGCCCCATACACTAATGAGTATAAAATGTGATGTATAAAATGTCAGTCTTTCATCATAAAAAGTATGAGATATATCTTTAAGCAAAGATGATTAGGGGCTATACATCAACTTTAATGTAAAAGCTTATTGTTAGAGTGGAACGAATAAATAAATAAATAAAACTTATTTTTTAATTTCTGTACGACCCCTGTAATGCGAT
This sequence comes from Cheiracanthium punctorium, assembly GCA_038373885.1. Lineage (NCBI taxonomy): Eukaryota > Metazoa > Arthropoda > Arachnida > Araneae > Cheiracanthiidae > Cheiracanthium > Cheiracanthium punctorium. The sequence continues at coordinate 305,133 of JAWZYV010005881.1, read as the reverse complement.
TATCCGACATTTTTTCATCTCGAGAGCCATTGAAAAGTGGTTTAATCCAGTATATTTTTAATTTTCAACTGCAGTTTAAAATCTGAGAAAATCGCTCTCCTTATTCTGTTTATGCATCATTTTTTAGACATTTTTCAATTTTTTTTAATTGTAACTTTTGCTATTTTCTCTATTTTTTGCGATTATTTGAGAGTTTGAGGGATTCTAAGCCAAATGTATTTCAGATTCGGATTACGCAAATCAAATTACATAAAAATCCTTTTTGATTTGGGTCAACAAAATCTTTTTCATTAATACAATGACGATTTTTTGGTATTTTTAACATTTTTCAAGGTTTTTTATCAATTTTTTGAGATTTAGAACGCTTCATAATCTAAATACACCTTAAATTCGTATTCAGCGGATCGAAATACATAAGAATTATGCATGGTTTAGATTCATAAATTTTTTTAATTACCATTTATGCAAATTTACGCTATTTTTTCAATTTACTCGACTCTCGAGGGTGTACGGCTTAAACTGACTTAAAATTCGGATTCAGCGGGTCGAAATTCATGCCGGTAGATAGGTGGCGTCCGATGTACAAACAACTTTGTGTGCCGGTGTAATTTATGTTTCCTACCTACCATTTACAGTGTTTTACGCTTACGAAGCTCAAATGTCCCTCAACTTTTTTTTCAACGTTAACTCTCTTCTAATTTACCATCTTTGAGCCTCGCCATCTTCGAAAAAGGCAGTTTCTGGACTGAATTTCACAAATTTTAATTTTTATACGGTAAAATTTGAGAAAGAAAAAACTGTCCACTGTACAAAAGATTATTTTGCATTATAGACTAAAATATGTAGTAGAGTAACATAAACTAAATTGCTTAATTTATATATACTGCATCTTTGTCTCACAATAAACATAGTTTTACCTATTGAATATACTACAACAAAAGTCAATTTTGCCCTTGAATTATGACATAATTTACAATAGAATAGATTAAAAGCATTTTGTGTGTAGGTAAGTGTTCCCTTTTTTATTTGTTTGTATTCGTGCAATTAATGTGTATTTTAAACATACTTGGAGTAGTAAAATTTAACAAATGAAGTAAATAAGAGAGATAAATAAAAAATTGTTTGAGTAATAAAGTGGAGAAAATTTTTCTCTTGTGAGGCAGGGAAAAATGTGAAATCTTAATCTTAATATATATATAAAATGCTAATGTTCGTTTGTAAAGAAAGGGTTTTCTCTATCACCACCAACTCGAATGAACTTCCCGTTGGGGTGGTAAATACCCCTTGGCCTCACGGTGAAAGTAAGGGAGTTTGGTCACGGTGGGTGAAAGTGGGTGGTTGTGGGTGGCGAAAATGTGAAAAAATATATATCTGTCCTATTCTAACTCATGAGAACTTCTGAATTTTAACTCTAATAAAATATTAAAATTTAATGTTTATCGCCTGTTGCCAAATCAGCAGGAAAACTGAATCTCAAGCAATTATCGTCTGTGAACCATTTTACCTGAAACAAATTCAAGTTACTTTGACAAGTGTAAGTGAAAAAGAACAAATTATTTGAATATTCTGGTACTAGCAATTTCGATGTGTTATCTATATATATATAAATGAATGTTTGTGGATGTGTATGTGTGTGTGTGGGTGTGTATGACGTTGAAAAATTCCAAAACCGTTTGACCAATCACCATCAAATTTGGTACACTTAAGTCTTGCCGATAGATGGCACTGCAGAACGTCGATTTCCATTCCGTTCGAACGCTTGCTATGGAAAGTCCATTCAACCGATTTTGATGAAAATAGGTACGCACGGATATTTGAAGACGTAGAATATTTTTACACTATCCATTTGCTGTAACTTGCTGCTAGATGGCGCTGCAGAAAGTCGATTTCTATTCCGTTCGACCGCTTTCTATGAAAATACCATTCAACCGATTTTGCTGAAAATTGGTACACACGGGTATTTGAAGACGTACAGTATTTTTACACTATCCATTTTGCTGTAACTTGCCGCTAGATGATGCTGCAGAACGTCGAATTCTATTTCGTTTAAGCGCTTGCTGTGAAAATGCGGGTCAACCGATTTTGATCACAATTGGTACACATGGATATATGAAGATAGAGAATACTTTTACGTTATCTTTTTGACTATAACTTTCCACAAGATGGCACTGCAGCACATCCACTTCTATACCGTTCGAGCAATCACCATAAAAGAATTTTATACTTACACATTTGAGCGAGCAGAATACATTCTAACTATTCATTTAGCTGTTACTACTAGATGGCACTGCAGCGCATTATTACTTTGACTTGCCATTAGATGGCAATGCAGCGCACCAACGTCTTGGCCGGACAATTGACCGCTATGAAAATTGATATACATAGATACTTGAGCATGGGGAATATTTTCGTGCTATCCATTTTGCTATAAATAGCTACTTCATTGTGATGTAGCACATCATTACCTTAATTCGCCAATAGATGGCGCAGCAGCATAAAAATACTGTTTAATTGATCCCTATCAAAACTGGTATACATAGATATTTGAATACGGAGAATATTTTGGCGTTATCTATTTTGCTATAACTTGCCACCAGATGTCACTTCAAACCAATAACTTCAAGACCGTTCAACTGTTCACCATGGAAATTCGTAAACATACATGCTTGAACGAAAAGAATACTTTCTCGGCATCCGTTTAGCTATAACTCGCCTTCTGTACCGTTCAACCGTTTGCTATGAAAATACCGTTCAACTGATTTATGAAAATTGGTACGTACAGATATTTGAGCACGGAGAATACTCTTACGCAATCTATTTTGCTATGACTTACCTCTAGATACCGATGCAGCGCACCAACTTCAAAGCCGTTCGACCGATCGCCTTAAAAATTGGTATACATACACATTTGAACACAGAGAATATTTTTTTAGTATTCATTTGGCTGTACTCACAACTTGATGGCACTGCAGCCAGGAGCTGATTTCCGGGAGGGCATTCGGGGCAAGAGCCCGGGCCCCCAACAAAAAGGGGTCCCCCAAATTCTTCTTTAAGTTTCAAAATTTGTAAATTTTGAAAAAAAAATTCGAAAGAGGGTCCCCTAATGAAATTTTTGCCCAGGGCCCCCAACTCGGCAAATCTGCCCTTGTGTGCAGCACTTTATTATTTTAACTCGCTACTAGAAAGCACTTCAGCAACCAACTTCTTGATCGTTCAACTAACCGCTCTGAAAATTGGTATGCATACACATTTGAACACGGAAAATATTTTCACGTTATCCATTTTTCTTCTCGCCCTTTAATGGCGCTTTAGCGAATTATTACTTTTAATTTGCCACTAGATGGCGATGTAGCATATCTTGACCGTTAAACTGTTTCTATGAAAATCGGTACACATAGATATTTGAACACGAAAATATTTTGATGCTATCCATTTTCCAAAAACTTCGACAGTTGATGGCGCTGCGCCGAGTCATCTTCTTCACCGTTCAAACAATCGCCATGAAATTCTTTATGCATAATTATTGAACACAGATAATATTTATGCGATATAAATTTTGCAATATCTATGTATTATGATAAATAGTAATTACAACAAACCGTAATATAAAAATAATCCATTCATTCCCGTGCGAAGAACGGGGCATTCAGCTAGTTAGATGTAATATTACTTAGTTTATTAAACTTAGTTTTCCACCATGTTAAAATATAAATTGTTGACTATCGAAATACATTGCAATTATGATTGTACTGTATTCTCACAACATAAGAATTCATACCAAAATCACGATTTTCATCACTATAGTCACAATGACGTAAAGCTAATATAAATAAATATTTTTTTTAATTGTTTGGTCTTGGGCCTGGGGAACTAATCATAAGTTTATTTGGGAAAACAATAACATGGCGATTTTTTTCGGTTTTTGTCATTGTTGGTACCATACCATTTACGAAATATTGTCAGTTTACAGCTAGCATAGAGCTGTACCGGTGTCGTCACTGTTATAGCCGACACCACTTCAAAGCCTCCTCGCCCTAACGGGCCACTGTTACCCCAAGCGGCCGCAATTTTAACGTATACGGTACCCGTTACCTTGCCCGATGACGCCCCAGCGTGTGCTGCTCTGGCATGCCGGTGTCGGGCTAAAATTTATCCGATAGGACTGTGTAATTTGGGATGGAATGCACATCTGAAATGTTATAATAAAGCTTTATGGAATTCAGATGTTGTTAAGGACCAGCTACTTTACAGTTCGTCGACATCGGATATAGAGAACATGGATATAGAGAACTTTTGGCTACCTCGAATGCAAGTGATTAGTACCAATCCACATATGCATTAAAAATCTGTTTGATATTTTTCGGTTTTAGTGAACCATGACTTCCGTTACAATTAATATAGAAACCGAGCTTTGAAAATTTTCCGAAAACGGCAGAGACAATGTTGTTCGATGCCTATTCTTACAAAGGGTGTTTCTTTTGTGTTTGAATAGAGAGAAAGACAGGTTTCAGGTAATAATTACCAGGTAAACTGCCAGTGTCTAGGGTAATATATCTACACTGAACAAGGGAAGGGGGGGGGGTTGAATTATTTTCATGGTAGCGATGCATCCGAATCTATAAAAGCATTGTCTAAAAATGCAGGTACTTTTCAAAGCGGACGAAATCAGAAATTTCGCTCTTGACATTTGACGATTCCATTTTCCATTCCCAGAGCAATATCGCAGGTTAAAAGTGACTCACCTTTCGTCCGGTGCACATTATTTTCGTAAATACGATTAATTATGTTTGCTTTATTAATAAATATTTTATATCAGCATAAATTTACATAATAAATATTCAGAATGAGCATAAAATACTATTTTATTTTAGTCATTAATTACTTTTCCTTGTTCAACGTGCAGAATTTTCGGTTTCTGATATAGGGAACAAAACAGGCCGTTTCCCAAAGCCTCACTATAAACAGAGCTGACTCTATTAGAGATTTCGTGCTGTAATATGTGTACCTTGAAATTACAACAAATATATAAGATATTGCGTGTTTAATTTTTTTTCGATTTTAGTAAAATATTAGAATCTACGAGTATTTTAATTATTTATATTAGAATTTTGTTAAAGCCCATAATTTTTAGAGCATAGTGCAGAGGATTAGCAAGTTAAAAAAATTAAAATTATGACTTGCAGTTTGTTTGATTAATCTTTAATATTCTGTTAAAAATCAGGTTTGTTCCAAGAATTATAATGACAGTGTATTAAAATTGTATTTATTCCAGTTTATCTGAATCATAGAAGGATATTTTTATATTCTTTCAATTATTAAGCTACTGTGTTAAACTAATGTTGAGAGATTTTTAATACGTAAGTACAATCATGAATGGTAAAGCAATAATAAATTTTATAAAATGTATGTTTAGTATTACAGTGAATGACCGTAAACTAACTTCCTTTGAAAAAGACTTGATTTTGAATAAGTATATTTATAACCTTAAAAAATAGTTAGAAATGCTAATGGCTTATTTTTGGTGACACAATAGATTGCACGCTCATCAATAGATTAATTTCCACGCAGAATGTAAGATGATAAAACTGGGTTGCGAACTAAAAAATATTAATATGTGATTTCTTTTCAGTTATAAGAAACTTTTCTGTCCTGGGCATTATGCCAGGAGAAAAGACACCTTCAATTCCAAGACCTCAGTTAACCCAGAAAAGCAGACATCTGTCGCATCTTCCAGATTAAGACATTCTGATCACAAGAAAAACGTTACACTTAAGGAAAAAAATGCCCAGGAAAAATGATTTCGTGACAAGTTTTTCACGATAAAAGTATCCTTCGTGAACAGCTCTTGTTTTTCTTCCATCAGTTATTCCAGTATTATCCCTGTGTTCAGGTCCTAGAACACGTCTCATTTTATCTGAGAAGCTTTTATTGATCTCAGAAAGTACAAATGTTAATATACGTACTAATGCTCTTCTGTATGTAATAAAAATATCAGTATCTTATTTGTATTTTATTATTGTTGCAATGTTGACATTAAAAATTAATACTTCAAAGTAGTCTCTCAACCGAAAATTTGGAAATTAAATTTTAAAAAATGAACTTAAATATATTTAATTACATTTTAAAATGGCTATGCTAATAAAAGGTATAGTATAAGAATATAATGATGTATGTATGTGAAAGGGAGATCTTATACAGATTATTTGTAAATCGGACTTAATTTATATGAATACGTACTCCTTTCATGGTAGTAAGTACTAGTATGTTGTAATGTAACATACACACCTGAAGTAATCGTACCAAAAATTACAAATGGTGTAATTTTCAATACGATTTAGTTTCAATCACATTATATCAATATTATTATTAGGTTGTAACGAAAGTTTCCCGCCACCGCAAACTTCGTCAGCACACAGTTCTCGTTGGCGTATTTGCTCATATTTTGTCAAACGATTTTTGGCTTTTGAAAGAAAGAGGTTTACTTTATAACACTGTGTTGTGAAATCTGTAGAAAATATAGTTATCATTAAGTATAAGGTGTCTCAAATGGAACTATTACTCTAGAGAATTAGAACCATCATTTACTTCTAGTTGTGTTGCAAAAAGTCAGCTACATAATATCAACGAATTATGAGTACAACTTTAAATACTATTGTTGTATCATGTGACACTGTGCAGGTTTGGTACCGAAAGTTCAAAAACCGTTATCTAAGGAGTTAGAAGTTAGTTTTTCAAGCAGATATGGCGGAAAACTTTCGTTACAACCTGATAAATTAGTTATTTATCTAATTAATATTTATCTAATTAAACTTTTCTCTAAACTAATAAATACCATTTTTCACGTTATTTTTCACATCTATATGAGATTACTAGCTGAAGTACCCGTTCTTCGCAATGGACTTTTTGATATGGAATGAATGGACTTTTTGATATTACGATTTGTGGTGATTACTATTTATTGTAATAAAGAGATATAGCAAAATGGATATCGCATTATATTGTGTTCAATAACCATGCATACCGAATTTCAAGGCAATCGTTTGTACGGTGCAGAAGGCCATGCGGCGTAGCGCAATCTAGGGGCGAGATTTAGCAAAACGGATACGGCTAAAATATTCTTCGCATTCATATATCGATGCATACGAAATTTCAGGACGATCGGCTGGACAGCCCTGAAGTTCATATGTTGACGCGACATCTAACGCGAAACTCTTCCCCGTGTTCAAATATCTATGTATACCTATTTTCATATCGCACAGTTGCACAGTCAAGAAGTGATACACTGCAGCGCAATCTAGTGGTTAAATAAAGTAATGATTTGCTACAGTGCCGTCAAGTGGCGAGTAATAGCAAAATGGATAACGCCAAAATATTCTCATTGTTCAAATAGCTATGTATACTGATTTTCATAGCGACCGTTTGAATGGTCAAGAATTTGGCCTGGTGCAGCGTCATCTAGTGGCGAGTTAAAATAATAATGCATTGCAGTGCCATCTAGTGGTGAGTAACATCAAAAGGAACACAGTTAGAATATATTCTTCGTGCTGAAATGTGTAAGTATAAGAAATTTTATGCCGATCAGTCAAACGGTATAGAAGTTGATGCGTTGCAGCGTCATTTAGCGGCAAGTTACAGCAAAATGGATACTGAAAAATATTCTCCGTGTTCTAATATCCGCGTGTACCAAATTTCATCGAAATCGGTTGGACGATATTCGCATAGTAAACGGCTAAACGGAATAGAATTCGACGTTGTGCTACGCCACCTGGTGGCAAGTTAGAGGAAAACGGATAGCATAAAAAGCTTCTCCATGATAAAAGACTTAGGTGAACCAAATTTCATGGTGCAACAGTGCTCAACGGTGCTGAAGTTTTTCAACCTCATACACACATACCAACATTCATTTTTATCTATAACCAGTGTCATTATATATCCCAGTCTCAAATAAAATCCAGTTTCAAATGTAAGCCTCGCCAAAGTGCCAACATACGCCATTTTGCAAGAGTTTTTTCAGGAAATCCTTCGAAGCATTGACTTAGCAGCAATCAATAAGGGAAATGGTTCGACCACGAAAAAGTAAAGCAAGCCTTTATTTGAAAAGTGGGATCCCTTAATTTATCTAATTAAACTTTTTAATACAGCCGAATTATTTAAAATTATCAACTATAACGTGTATTATTCATCGTTACTCCGATGTACTAAATGAGAAGATTTCAATTTTCTGAAATTTGGCGGAATTCCCCCAACTTAAATCAATGTACTCAATTGGCGAGAATTCTGAAGTTATTATTTTACCATTTTGAAATCACTTAATAACTGCATTATTTCTTCACGGATCATTAAAATTTAACGCTGTATTCTAATAAAACCTTTGCTTTTGTTTTCAAAAATCTATTTCCTTAAGCTCTCAATAAATTGCGCCAAGCCGAAAACTGTGCAAACCGCTAGAACTCACTTACTCAAAATCGATATTTCAGCCACTTTAGTTTTTCGCCAAACTAAAAAATTTTACACATTAGCCTCGGAAATCTTCAATTCTTATTGTTTTGCGTATAAAACATTTCATTCCTGCTCTGATTTCCCTTGCACACGATATTATAATTTACAGAAAAATAACCTTACGAATATAAACTAACAAAAAAAATCATTATTATTCTTTTATTTTTATTTTGAGAATTTAAAACATTTTATTCGGCAAAATCGCCACACATGGCAACCACGATCCTTATTTCACACTTTTTTCACTTCAGGGGTTACAATTACGGAAAGCTTTTTGCGTGGAGAGCATAAAAAATCTCTTAAATTCCGGGAACGGGTGGACTTTCAAAGATTTAAAGTGGACTACGATTTAATCTATATTATTTTACATATCTGTGCTAACTTTCAGGCCGATAGGTCCATTTTTGTGGATTTGTATACGAATCAAATCCATAAACAAACAAACAAACAGAATTTCATTTTTATTTATAGGATAAATTACTTACACTATCCCTTATATATAGAATAAAAATACTGGAATTGCTCCATTAAAATCCCTACAAACATCCAAATGTAGTACACAGTACAGTAGGCACCGGTTATGACGTACTCTCACGGAACCTAAAAAAGGAGTACGTTATAGCCGAAGTACGTTAGAAGAAGTACCGCCGGTAATATTCAATATTACACAAAAGAAAAGAAAGTGGGCTCATAATTTCATAGTAATATGTGTTTTAAACAGGTCAGATTTTTTAAATTTAAATTAAATAGAGAAAATTCTTTATTACTTCAATTTTTATTGAGATAAATAATCTCTAATTTTCTTTTGTTTTAAATGAGCAGATGCTACTTTAAAAATACCGTTTTCGATATCGATAATAAACTTTTGTAGAGTCTATGCATCATCAATGCGACATTCAAAAAAGAGTGATAATGTTTTTGCAGCATTCAATGCGTCGGGTATGTTAGCAGGCGAAAAAGATAAAAGATCGCTTGCTTCATTCATACACAATTCATCTCGCTAGAGAATCTGAAACCTGACAACGAATTGTTTCTGAAGGTACTGAAATTTCCGAGAAAAAAGAAACAAAATTATTTCCTTTTTTATTTAAGAAATTATTATAAAATTATAAAATTGTTTTTTTTTATTTTAAGAAAAGCAAAATTTTATTTTTGGCTTTGGTATAAAAAGTACGTTATAGCCGAAGTTAAATAACATAAATATAGGACTTCAATCGGGACATGGCTTCTAGGTACGTTATAACCGATAGTACGTTACATCCCAGATCCGTTATAACTGGTGCGCACTGTATGATATATTTTTCATTTAATCTCTCTATTCTAAAAAAAAGTAAAGGCCACTGCCGCTGGCGCTGTCAAAGCTTGTTGGCCTATCTCCTCCTAAACCGTGGGGATTTGAGTTTCGAATAAGGTGCCCACAGATTCATTCCTTTTCAACAAAGCGTTTCCAAGTATGTAGTATCACGTGAAATTGTCAAACATGAAGTAGAAATACACCCATTTTACGCCAAAATAAAAACTATATAAAATAAGTAACTCGAAATGTGTTACACAAAATTGACAATTTTCAAATAGTAAGTTCGCTTAGACAATAGGAGTTTAGAATTAGCGATTATTCGTTTTTCCAAAACAGAATAACTAATATCTTGAAAATGACAAATAATTAAAATGCATATTATTTTAAAGCCGGTCCAGCTGGATTATTTGCTAACAGTAGAAATATTTGGCGGCGTTAACTATGCCATTATAGCAGTTATAGTACACTTTGGATATTTGCTAGCGCGACGAGATGGTATAATTCATGGTGCTAAGTACGCCAATCTGCAAACGATTATGTAAATGAAAATAGGGATAATGGTTTTCCGGTAACCTTAAATGAACAGTAATTACATGTTGTGAGCATGTGTAAATCGCCAAATAATGAAAAGTTGCCATTGGTGGCAAGCTATCCTATCTGTTCCGTAGCTTTTATTAACTTTACATGTACGCAAGTCGCCACATAATGAAAAATCGCCATGGGTGGCAAATTCGCAAGGTGCCAATAGGTTTTACATTATTAAAAATACAGCTGAAACAGATATTCTGATTTTATTATGCTTTAGCTCCTAATTAATATAACTTTCTAATGGCAATATTGAAAATCATTGTGTTTCTGAGGAGTGCAAATAAGTTTTCTAGCGATTATAAGCAGAGTCCGCACTCCAGGTGGAGTATAGCTCAGGACCCGTACAACACGGATTCCCATAACAAAATATCTTCCGTGTTATGAGGGTGAGGGGGTCTATTGTAGCGTGAAGTTTAAATTTTTATGTACCAATGAACATGCAAGAACCAAGCAATGTGTAGCTCAGTAACATTCTATCTGATCCAATCTTCGGGTTTTGTCTGTTGAAATTATGTCTTTTTTACGAATAAGCCTTACTAGGGGCCGAATGCCTCAAACGAAAAGCGAGCGTAGCGAGTCTGGGGGCCTTGGCCCCTAGTCTCTATATAAAATAAGATTTCCTGGCTGAATGAATGAATAAATATATGAATGAATGAATGACTGTCTGTCCAACTCATCAACACCCAAAAATATCTGTATAATATACAGATTTGAAATTTTTGAAATTTAGAATTTTATGCCAAGGCGTGATTTAAGAAGTGATTTTTAAAAATTTACACCCAAACACACACGCAGCTGGCTGTGATGACACAGCCAGCTGTCGTCAAAAAAGGGTCTCTAGATCTGTGGCACGCTATGAACGTTTCTTGCTGCTAGTTACGTCGAGCAATGGCAACGGCTGCCCTTTTTTCAGCATTGGAAAAGGGTTGGGCTTCAAATGGTTAAAATGTAACGAACAGAAATACCTAACAATCATCTTCAGAATTTTTTAGAATCATACCCAAACTGGGGTAAGAAGGCCTTTTTTTTTAAGATTTGCCTTTATATATTAAAAGAAAGTAAAGATAGCCATAAAATTCTTGAATAAAAATTGTGTTGCTTTTGTTTTTACTAATGTCCTCCGACAGCCGTGGAGAAGGACCAGATCCTCGACATACAACGGCGATGGGCGAGAGGTATGGCGGCTTCCATTTTACTGATCCCGATTGGGATGAAGACCGATTTAGCTCGGGGTCTCCTAATTTTACATCAATTCCAGATGAGAGACATAACAACTTTATCGGCACCCCCAGATTTATCGTTTGAATATGGAGGACACTGGAGCCACGAACAAATTGTACGTGCTTCAGTCGTCATTAACATACACAGCTCCACAGCAGTCGAGTCGTAATATGTTGCGACCCTCCCAAACGAAGCTTTGCGACTTCAAAACGAAGCTTAGTAACTATATGATCACATAACCTTATTAAAATGTTACGAACACAAAGACATAAAAACCATTTCATTGTTATTAAAATTGACACCAGTAATGAGTAATTGTAGAAAAGTATTTTTAAGATTTCTCTTAAAAAAAAAAAGACAAAAAATATATTTTAGTGATGATTTTGCTTTAAAATGTAATATAAACATGTTTATCTTTTCCATGCAGTCAAAATTATTTACCATTTTTTTACCAAAACAATCATTCACGACAGTATTTAAGCAGTCATATTTAAATGCATCATAACCTGAGCTGAGTTCGCGCTAATAGTTTTGTTTCGATATTTTATAACCTGCGATTCTTTTAAATTTAAAAGAAACATTGGAAGATTTAGAGGGAGACACGGGATCACCCTAATTAAATACACCGTATCATCATAAACTATTCGCATTGACTGTTTTTCGACATAGTCACCACAGACATTGATACATTTGTCGTAACGTGCAATGAGTTGAAAAAAATTACTGTTTTAAAATTACGTACCCTCACCTGAACGCAGTTTTGGAGTCCCGAGAGCAGCAAAATTTTATTACTGTGGTAACTGTTATTTAAAAAAAAAATAAACTGTGTTATTCCATCGATTAAACTAAGATGGTACTTACATCTTCTTTTACGTATTCCGTCGACTAGACCATACCTAGAGTACGTAGCTGCATCTCTAGGAAATTTGGAAGTTTTATTGGCACATATGCAAAGAGATAAAATGGCTACTGTCACTTGGGTGACTAAATAGAAATGTTAAAATCAGAAAATGAAATATATTGCTCTTTGACGGCATTTTTACATCATGCTTTTAAAAGTGCACTAGTAAGTTAAATGCTAACAAGATTTGACTAAAAAGAAAAAAATTGCACCATAATCAAAATTGTTCGCACATGAAACATAGATCCAGTTACGAAGATATAAATGATTTCGATTGCAAACAGAACAATAAAATTTGCACCAATACTTATTTTCAAATATAAACTTACACGTTAATAAAAACATTTGTGAAAAAAATTACAGTACACACAACATAACAGTTTTAGATGTTAATATCAATGTGTTAAGTAATGTGTTCTGATTACATGAAATGTTTTTGTAATTTCATGGAGACTTTAAATGAGTTCATCCTCCACGCAAAATTCTTCTTTAGGTTATATATTAATATATTTTACAATATTTTTCCAGGATGTTAAAAAAAATATATACCATGAGCCCCCAATTTGTCTTCTTTCTAGGCAAATAGTGAAAGACAGGTTTATATAATTTGTCTTCTAATTTTGGACCAGTACATGTAATCCAGGATTATTTCAGGTTTTTGTATGTGTGTGGTATACTTCTGTGATGTTGAAAAAAAATGCTCTTCGGAAGGTCGTCGGATACATCAGTCGTGTTTATCAGGAATTCCACTTTTTATGTGAACTTTGGAGAGATTTTTGCAAGCAACTTAGTAGGAATGATTGTACTACTTTCTAGGAATATTCAAGCTAATGTATTTTTTTCCAACAAGAGCCATATGTGAAACATGATGTATCATTTCATGCCAGAATTCAATGTATTATGACAAAAGGAAATAAGAAATATACAAATATAAAAAAGCAGAAATATGTTAGCATAGCGATATTTAATGGAATAATGCATTGAAAATTGCGATGTTTATCTTTCTATGCATTGAAAATTTCACATGAGTGAAAAATGACCAGAACAACATATGTATTACAGATTTTACTGTATAAAACCTATAATTTGAAAAAAAAAAAGTTACGTGTAACTGCTTGTTGACTTTGACTATTTCCATTTTTGAAGAAAAATCCTAAAAATAGAGTAGAACCAAACGAAATAAATCTGATATTGGTCAAAAAAGATTCTGACAAAGTTAAATACGTAAATACATTTCAACTATTATTAATCCATTTATGATATTCTACTTGCAGTAATTAAAAATGCAATTCTAATCAAAAATGAAATATTAAAATAAGCTATTTTTATCTGTTTCTATTTCACGTGAGATTTTAAAGGAAAATGAATACTTTTGCTTACGTTCAGCTCCATAGCGGGAAAAGTATTTTATTTTTAATACAAATTCTTCAGAGCTTACATAAATCATAAACATAAATATAAGCATAGTCTATTTTCAGATATTAAATGGATGATAGTATTTATTGGGATAACATGTTTTGGTTCCCTGCCAAAACAAATCCAAGATATTTCTTTAAAAATTAAAAGGGGTCTGTTGTACTGTGCAGTAAACATCATATTTAATTATACGTATAATTTGGTTCACAATGATAAGAGATTTGAAACATAATCCGAAAGTTAAATATGCGTGGAATCAGCATAGTAATGTTTTTCACTGATTTTGCATCAAATCAGTCTCATGCATATATATATATATATATACATGGTGGCTATAATGAAACTTCCGATATGAAAATGGTGAACGGATACTAACGAAATTTGGTAGACAGACTGCGGCGGCAGCACTTTGCGTTATGTCCCTCTCCACCTCCAGGACACGAGTCTCCAAGAGAATCGACTTGAATGCACGAGAGGGTTTTCGCAACCAGGCCAGTTTTTTCCACAGAAGCAGAGTTATGCTAATGTGAACAGTGTTGCTAGGTGAACAGCGACACTATATAAGGTCTGTAGCTAGTTACTAACGTATGTAGCGAGTTACTACGCCTGGGGTATAGTCCCCTTTTTGTATTCGGCACAAGGTGCCAGTTTGTGTTTTATCTGTTTTATGTTTTCGTTTTAATAAAGTGTTATGTTGGGAAAAGTTGTGTTCAATTGTGAATACACACACGTACAATAAGAAGGGCAAAAAGTTATCATCTGCCACTTCAACTGGTGACCCGGAGTAGGACAAACCCATCTTCTGTAAGAAACAAAGTGTGCTACTCTGGAAGTTCGATCGATGTTCAAAGTCAAGCCTCTTCAGCAGCTTGAGCAAGATCTACAGTCAAGCTGGCCCTCGGTGAGTTTGTTGGAGCCGCCTTATTGCAAAGAACGGTGTTCTACGGGTAAAGATTTCCTCTCGTCTGCTGCCTCGACTTTCCTGCGCGCACCGTCATCAAGTATTTGAGGACAACGGACAAGACAGGTGGCAAGTTTTAAACAAACATTTATACATTTTTCTTCATCCCCATTTAATTGGTTGCTCAGTCAGGCTTTCCAAAAATGAATGGTGAAACGTCT
The DNA here is from genome assembly GCA_038373885.1 of Cheiracanthium punctorium. Lineage (NCBI taxonomy): Eukaryota > Metazoa > Arthropoda > Arachnida > Araneae > Cheiracanthiidae > Cheiracanthium > Cheiracanthium punctorium. The sequence continues at coordinate 290,089 of JAWZYV010005881.1, read as the reverse complement.
GTAGAGGCGGTGAAAACCGGCGACATTAGTCGCGTAGCTCTCAAGTTACCACCCTTTTGGAAAAAATTTCCAGATTTATGGTTCGCTAATATAGAATCACAATTTCACATCGCGAACATTAGTGAAGATTCTACAAAATTTTATTACATAGTGTCTAGTCTAAATGCTGATATCTTAAGTTATGTAAGTGATGTAGTTTTAACACCTCCCCCCACTCTAAAATATGATACCTTAAAAAAACGGCTTTTAGCCGAATTCACGGATTCCGAACAAACAAAGATAAAGCAATTACTTTCGGAATTAGTGTTAGGAGATGAAAAACCTTCCCACTTACTAAGGAAAATGAAGCACTTAGCACCCGATAAAACAGACACCGAGTTTTTAAAAACTCTATTTCTACAAAGATTGCCTAAAGACACTCAAGCTATCTTGTCTGTATATGAGGGTACTTTAGATACATTAGCTCTCATGGCAGATAAAATTGTAGAAGTTACGGGTAATTCTAGTTCAGAAATACAAAGTCTAGACACTCATACTACTACCTCGGAAAATGAGGTGCAGGAATTAAAAAAACAATTGACAGAACTAACTCGAAAAATTGACAAGGTCTTTAAAGATAAATTTAGGCCACGCACTCTTAGTCGTACAAGACTCATTAATAAATTTCAGCGTAATCCCCCACACCGTGTGACACCCTCCCACTCCTCTGAAACGGTGTGCTGGTATCATAAAAAATTTAAAGACCGTGCTCGCAAATGTCTAGAGCCGTGCAATTATAACTCCTTAAAAAACTAGAGGGCCGGTCGCATTATACGGCGCAATGTGACTATACGTACAAGGACGTTATAAGTCGCCGTCTTTTTATAAGAGATAAAATATCTGGGGTGGAATATCTAATTGATAGTGGCAGTGATATCTGCGTTTTACCCAGAGCAAAAAATACTCAGTATAATGGACCTAAAAATATTATATTGTATTCTGCTGATGGATCTCGTATCAAAGTCTACGGAACTAAATTAGTAAAACTCGATCTTGCGTTAAATCGGTCTTTTCAGTGGCCGTTTGTGGTCGCAGACGTTAGCAGACCAATAATTGGTGCTGATTTTATAAAACACTTTGGCTTATTAATTGATCTGAAAAGACTTTGTTTACGCGATCCAAGTTCGTCCAAGGCAGCTCTAGGTTCCGCTTGCAACGAGAGTTCGCCTAATGTTAGTCTACTTGCTAAGGATTTAAAAATTAAAAATATATTGCGAAAATTTCCCGACATACTTAAACCGTATCCTTCTAATATGAAAGTAAAGCACAATACAGTGCATAAAATTGAAACAACAGGACAACCTGTATTCGCACGGCCACGGCGTTTAAATCCATTGAAATTAAAAATAGCTAAACAGGAATTTCAATACATGCAAGAAAAGGGAATCTGTAGACCTAGTAACTCGTGTTGGGCCAGCCCTTTACACATGGTCCCAAAACCCAATAGTACTGATTTTCGTCCGACTGGCGATTACAGAGCTTTAAATAAAATTACTATTCCTGACAGATATCCCCTTCCCCATATACATGATTTTGCTAATGAACTTTACGGAAAAAAAATATTTTCCAAAATCGACCTCATCCGTGCATACCATCAAATCCCAGTGCACAAAGACGACATTCAAAAAACCGCTATTACCACACCTTTCGGCTTATGGGAATTCAAATTCCTTCCCTTTGGGTTGTGTAATGCAGCTCAAACTTTCCAAAGGTTCATATCTGAGGTCCTACAAGACTTAAACTTTACATTTGCTTACTTAGACGACATTTTAATAGCCAGTTCAAATGAGAAAGAGCACAAGACTCATCTTGAAACTCTGTTTAAAAGGCTAAACAAATACGGCATTAGAATCAACTTGTCTAAAAGCATTTTTGGGGTCACTGAACTACCATTCTTAGGTTACTTGGTTAACGAACACGGCATAAAACCGCTGCCTAGCAAAGTTAAACCAATTTTAGACTTCGAACAACCCCAAACATGTAAAGGTTTAAAACGCTTCTTAGGACTCTTGAACTTTTACAGACGGAATGTCCCGCAGGCTGCTAAATTACAAGCGCCTCTAAACGAGCTTTTAAAAGGCTATAAAAATAATAGCAAAAAGGCTATTTCGTGGACAACCGAAACTCTAGAAGTCTTCACAAAGTGTAAGGAATCGCTAGCTAACGCGGCATTATTGGTACATCCCAACCCAGACGCACAGCTTTGCTTATGCACCGATTCAAGTAGTACATCTATAGGCAGTTCTCTCCACCAGATCAGCTTAAAGCAGGATACACAAGTAATCGAGCCCTTAGCATTTTATTCTGCTAAGCTCACACCTGCACAGCAGAAATGGTCTACTTATGACAGAGAATTGTACGCGATCTACGCATCTATCAAGTATTTTAAGCACTTTCTCGAGGGCCGTGTTTTTACTATTTTCACGGATCATAAACCCATCACTTTCGCCTTTAATCAGAAGGGAGATAAATGGTCTCCTAGGCAACTGAGACAACTAGACTACATCGGCCAGTTTAGTACGGATATTCGCTACAACCCGGGACGCGACAATATCCCTGCCGATTTCTTTTCTAGAGTCGAATCCATTACCTTCCCGAGTACATTAGATTACTCGGCAATCGCAAAGGCACAAGAGGGTGACAAAGAACTTGAAAAACTAATCAGTACACACACTAAATTAGTATTTAAACGAATGACAATTCCAGAAACTCAAACTCCCTTGTATTGTGAGGTATCTACAGACAAAATTCGTCCGTACATTCCAGAATCCTTTCGAAGGAAAGTATTTGACAATTTACATAACTTGTCTCACCCAGGTATGAAGGCCACAGCTAAATTGCTAAGTTCTCGTTTTATTTGGCCTGGCATTCAAAAGGATTCACGGACTTGGACGAAATGTTGCATTCCTTGTCAGTTGACTAAGACGCAAAGACATACAAAAACCCCAATACAGAATTATACTGTTCCAAGAGATAGATTTGACCACGTACACATAGATCTAGTCGGCCCTTTACCCGTAAACAAAAATTTTAAATATTTGATTACAATGATCGACAGATTTACACGTTGGGTTGAAGCAGTACCCGTCACTAACATAGCCAGCGACACTGTTGCTAGAGCGTTTTACGAAAACTGGGTAGCAAGGTTTGGTGTGCCCACAACTATTACAACCGACCAGGGTCGGCAATTTGAATCTTGCTTGTTTAATTCTCTTTTACATTTATTTGGGATAAAAAGAAATCGTAGTGCAGCTTATCATCCACAGGCCAATGGCCTTATAGAGAACTGGCATAGAGGTTTGAAAACTGCGTTGAAAGCCTGTCTGACCGACCAATGGTTGGAAAAATTACCTACTGTTCTATTAGGACTTCGGTCCGTCTATAAAGAAGAGTTGAGAGCAACCACGGCTGAGCTGGTATACGGCATTTCGCTTCGACTCCCTGGAGAATTTTTCCAGCCCTCTGCAACAGATATTAATGTTCCAGACTTCATTCGACAACTAAAGCAGCAGATGGAGCACCTAGTACCTCGACCAACGTCTTCTCACGGCCGTGAACAAATATTCATTCCCAAATCACTAGCTACTTCCAAAGATGTATATGTCCGTAAGGACTCTGTGAAACCACCGCTGTGTCCACCGTACGACGGACCATTTCCTGTGCTAATGAGAACCAATAAATTTTATAAAATTTTAATGAAAGGCCAGGAAAATATAGTCACCGTTGATCGATTGAAGCCTGCTTTCACTTTGAACGAGCAACAGGTAAAAAGTGCTGATCTGACCGGAAACACTACGGTCACACGCGCAGGACGTACCAGCAAACCCCCGGAACGTCTGCAAGTTCGTTTCCACTAGGAGGGGGGTACTGCGGCGGCAGCACTTTGCGTTATGTCCCTCTCCACCTCCAGGACACGAGTCTCCAAGAGAATCGACTTGAATGCACGAGAGGGTTTTCGCAACCAGGCCAGTTTTTTCCACAGAAGCAGAGTTATGCTAATGTGAACAGTGTTGCTATGTGAACAGCGACACTATATAAGGTCTGTAGCTAGTTACTAACGTATGTAGCGAGTTACTACGCCTGGGGTATAGTCCCCTTTTTGTATTCGGCACAAGGTGCCAGTTTGTGTTTATCTGTTTTATGTTTTCGTTTTAATAAAGTGTTATGTTGGGAAAAGTTGTGTTCAATTGTGAATACACACACGTACAATAAGAAGGGCAAAAAGTTATCATCTGCCACTTCAAGACTATGCATAAAATGCGCTTAAGGATTTTTGAAAAAAAATTAAAAAAATATATATTACGTGGCACTTTGCATTTGAAAACAGGAAATTAAGAAAGGAAATGGCTATATTTCGGTAATATTTTTAGATGAATTGTTTAGGTAAAGTGCCAGCTAAGGACATTTTCTTGAGTTAAATTTTTCTTGATAATTTATAAACTGTTGCGTAATTCTCAGCAATGGTCAACATTTTCATTATCAATTCAAAAGGTCTTTCTTATACTTCTATTCCCATCTGTGTGACGTACCCACTGTCCTGTTTTTTAGAGGTAATGATAGCATGTTTTAGTCAATGGTTTATTTTACTTTTGATGCATATAGCGTGTCGCATAATTACTAGTACAAACTTTAAGGAGAGATATGCCACATAATAAGGAATCAGAATCACACAGCAATGTGGAGTCGAAAACGTCGTTTTAACTAAATAATCATTTTGGAAAAAGCGTCGAAGTGTTAGTCTAATTTCTTAAGAAAGTTTCATAAACAATAGGCTTGTCTCCATAAATATCATCCATGAAAATAATTTTTAAACTGTCAAATATACTAAAGCGTTTTCTGTGAAAGATACATTAGTTTTTGTCAAACAATAGTTACAAAGTTCACTATTATTTCAGCAGTTATTCCAAAGTGATTATTAATCCATTTATGCCTAGTGCCCTTTTCTTGGGAAGGCATTTTCGCTATCAGTCGAAAACGTTATTTATTTTTCCTAACCTTTATTCAGGAGTATTGCGAGTTCCTCAATTCTACAAAATATTTTAACATGAAGCAGTAGGTTGTTGACATTTCAATTTTAATACATAATGACTTTAAAAGAAATCACTCCTTTTTCAAGAAATTGATGTCAGAAATTTATCTATTATTGATGGTATTTGCAAAAAATCGAAGGAAGTCGCATAAATATCTGGGCACAAATGGGTTAACAACTACAAGAAGACGATGTTTTCGACCCCACATTGTCATGGGAATTTTTATTTCTTATTATGTGTTCTACGTCCCTTTAAATTTTGTACACCCTGTGTATACAAATCGCAATCAGTATTGAAAGAAAGGCGATAAATTGGCTAAAATTAAATGGCATTTAATTACATCACATAGACGGTGCTTATTTTAATGAGAATTGATTTTCATTAGAAGCCGGGATAAACATTTTACAGAAGTAAGTGTCGATAATGAAAAGTGTTTTGTCATATATTTTTATTCAACCCTCAAGGACACGCACCGAGGCACTCAGTGCCGGATATTAAAAATATTAAAAATAAAAAAAAAGTTCTGTGAATTTTTTCTAGTTTTCTAGTAGCTGAGTTCGAAGTCATTTACTTGACTGCTACAGGTATTTCCAGAATTTACATGTTTTCCATTTCTTGTATAAAACAAGATTTCGGGCCTTTGAGGCCTGGCGCACGTGATTAAGTTAGCAGTTATACCCATCAGCAATATCATTTACTAAACATATGAATGAAATAATTTTTAATGTATTAAATTAATTCTTAATAACATTGTGGATAATAATATTGCATTTTTTTATATTAAATATGTATTTTCCTTTCCATAAACCAGTGTGAAAGTCGAATTTAATTTCTCGCTATCCTGATTAATATAATGATTAAATCAATACCAATTACTTTTAAAATGCCAGTTTCAAGTCTGGTAATTGCTTATTTTATTCTTTAGTGTGAATTTACTAACTATTTAGTAAACCAAAAAAGACAAATAGTTGAAAAATACACTGTAAAAATAAACCGGAGGTTAGAAACAGAACCCAAAATAGCCAGACCTTAGAGACACAAGAGCGCTCACTGGAGGGATTCTGGTGCGTCCAGAATATTTCAAACCTGACTTTCACATTGCAAATTTTAAAAGATAATCACAATCTCCTAGTATGATGATAGTACTTGGATTCTTTTCGTGTACGTTTTCGATTTCATTTCTCCTAATCCCATAAATATCGTTAGAGTTGGTATCGATTAAAAAAAAATATTATAAAGAATTGTTTTAGTAAATCGTAGAGATTTCAGTAAAATGTTTTTATATTTTTTATTTTTTTCATTTTTGTAAGCCATTTTATAGGAGATCCAGTAAATCATGTCTACTAACATTATAAACGAAAAAAGTGAAGAAGTTGGACAAACGAGTGAATTGGCAAATAAAAATGCAGTCCCCGAAAAGCGTTCGGGAAAATCAGAAAATTCCCTAAACGATTTGGAAAAAATGATAAGGATTTAATAAATATTTTAAAAATTATGATAGACTGTTACTTTCTTATACGTTCAAGGAACAATGGTGTTGTTGTTTTTTGTTGTTGTTGTTGCTGTTGCTTTTTCAGCATCTATATATTTTTATGAAAGTTGCATAGTTCAAAAAATTAATAAAACTTATTTATAAACTTTCTCCAGTTGTTTTGCTATTTTTATGTCGATTTATGGTGGCGAGAAAAGAGTAGAAAATTTTTCCATTGCTTTGCCATTTTCAATGCTATTTCTAGCAATTTTATGAAGATTAACATATACTTCCTGTGTTGAAAAGTGACTTAGTTATGTTCTGGTAGTTCTCTTTTTTTCACATTCTGGTATAGAAAAAAAAAAGAACAACCACAAGATACTAATGATTTTTACACGAAAACGCCTAGGAGAGAATGATGACGACAAAAGTCACACCACTAGCGGCAAAAAGGGAAAAAACAAAAGAAATAAAAAAGAAACATTTCCCCCCCTCCGGTGATGTGTTGAACATCGACAATTTCGGGTTACCCTCAAGTTCCTTCCTCCCTCCCAGCGTAAATCGTTTTGAGGTTCTCTAGGGGGTTGGAGGGTTATGCCTCCCCTGAGTCTACACTCCGCGGGGTTGGTGTTAATCACGGGTCTGTTATTGTATTCTCAATAACCTTCGTGATTATTTATTCATAAGAGCGCACGCGAGGGAATTGGCGATAAAGCGACCAAACCCGAAAATAATGGACATTTTCCGTTAAGATTGATGGAAGGTCAAGTGCTGTGTTTGATTTTCTATTTGGGGTTGCGGCAGATTTATTCAATTTTTCACTCTTCCTTTTTTTTTTTTTTTTTTATCCTGTGCTGTACTCGAATGAAGTATTCGGACATTTCACGAGCTTTTTAAATTCAAGTTAAGTGTTTAAAAGACAATGAGCTATTTCGTTTTTAGATAAATATTTAATAAACAGATTATACGCGAAATGAAATTGCATATTGAAGCACATTTCTATTTTAAAAGAAGTTGTATTGTAGGATGCATTTTAAATTGATTTTGTTCGTCTCGATGTTCCTTTATAAAGATATTAAATATTAAAATGCATGTTTTTCTTATTATTTTCATTCTAAAAGTTTCTATATTAAAGAAGTATTTAGAGCTGTTTTCTTACAATTACAAATAATTTCATCCAATTGTATTCTTACTTATATTGCTGGAATAGACTGAATTCAGAAATGTGCGTACATTTTTCCAAGGTGACGGATCATACTTCTTTTCCCAACTTTAAACCTTCACCCTAAATTTAATCTACTCCTCCCCTCCTTGCAAAGATGCAGTAATGACGACGCCCTTCTGTGAGTTGTTTCACGACATGGTTTTTAAATTTCTTGAGCAAGGACAAATCCTAGTCGAACATAAGTGAGTGAACATGTTAAGCCTGAATTCAGTGATTTATTACAGTTGGTTTAAAACCCATTAGTTTTACATAAGTACAATGATATGAAAATAGCTGTTGTAGAATGCTGCAGGATAAAGACATCTGCTCATTTGAGAAGTTCAGTTTAGCATACGGTATTTACTTATTAAATTATTTTTTGAGGCAGTTATTACCATTTTAAATGCAGTGAAACTATTGAAAATAACTTACAGTTTTGATATTTAATGTGTTTGTCATTAAAATATTTCTTTTGCATTTTGAGTTCCCACTTTAGAAAACCGGATAGTATTTAAAAATTAAATGTTTAAAATGAAGGTAACAATTACTATTAAATATGAAATCAAGCAGCATGGCCAGTGATATTCACCGGCAGAACAGTAAAGTTTTGCAGTCAGACGATAGCATTTTCATACCAGTTAAATATTCTTAATCTAACCTTCTAATTGATTAAAGTAACATGCCTTCTTTAAATTTCAAATACCAAAATGTACACAAAAGTCACTTTCAGTAAATTGCTTAAAACTAGCAACCCAAAAATTCTTAATCCTGCCTTAACCTTAAATCTTACTAAGATTCAAACGAAAGAAAGGTATCGTTTCACTTTGTTGACTGTCATTATGAAAATGAGTGTACGCACTGAAAAAAAAAAGTCTAACTTAAATTAATGATTCCCTTATTATAAACCATAATGATAGTCTTCGCTTAAAGTGGGAGAATCTCAGGTGGAGAACTTTTTTACCCAAGAAATGATGTCAACGCCTTGATGTTTGGAATTTACAAGTTCTTAATTTTTTTTCTTTATTCATTTTTACTTTTTAATGCTTTAAAAGTAACTGGTTTAATTGAAGTCATACCTTGAGTTCGGATTATTAGCAACAATATGCAACTACAAGCAACGTCCTGTAAAAGACGGCCACAGACATAAGGTTTATTTGCGATTTTTATACAAAGTGAATGTTTATAGAATGTTACAAAAAAGCATCATTTTCAAGCATCATCTTTCATTCAAATTAATTGCATCAGTGCGTTTTGGGTTTACCATTTTCTGTAAAACATTTTCATTATGCCATCATGTCGTGTGTAATTCTTAGATTAAAAACATACTTTATTGAGATTTTAGTGATGCACCATATAATTTCGACTTTTCCAATAGTGATTATTAGGCAGCGAATTTTAAAAGTAAAACGGCCTCTTTTTCCCCCGATATTCATGCATTCAATGGATTAGTCCTAAGCATCTTTCCTTCATCCAAAAATTTCTGGTAAACAGGTTATGTTTTTTATATTAGTAGGTTTAGAAGGATTATTCTACACTAGTCATCATTATCGATCAACATTTCTGCAACAACATTTTGCTCAATTTTTAGAGAACAGTTATTATCTATAATAACTCTATTCTACTACAAAATGCTCGGCATACATTTCCTAATACACATTTTTACTTATAGTTAACGTTGTTTAAAATGCATACTAAACTACAATAATGCCTAAGATACAACAAAGATATCAAAAATAAAGCGATTTTGTATCATAAATATAAGTACCTGTGCCTTAAATTCTTGCAAAATTTGATGACGGAAAGATGAATGGAATATATACTGCCTTTAAAGACCGTCTGGCATATTTTCAAACACGGAAACTACTCAAAAGTAGTAGTCGTCCAAAAAATTTTTCTTCATAATAGAAGCATATTTTAACGTAGAAAGAGCTTATTTCAAAATTTTCAGGATCTAAAATTTCATGTCTTAGAAGCTCCATTGAAAAATAACGAAAAAGGAAAGTTTCTGAAATTTCATTGTACGAAAATGAAAGATAATGTTTACATGTCAATTATATTATTTTTGAATTTTAGAAAGGACTGAGACGTATGTACAAATTTAACAACATTGCTTTAAAAAATATTTAATGTCTTTGATATCAGTACATTTTAAGATAATTTCTTGGTAGTCTTTCACTAAATTAAACTAATTTATTTTTAAGAAGATACTAAATTAAACTCTTTCTTAAATGATTTATTTTACAGTATTATTAAAAAAGGACACGCGGTGTAAATCAACATTCATAGTATTCAGAGAAATTGTGATTCCGTGTGTATACTGGAGTGGGTCGAAAAATTTAATTATTTTTTTCAAATCGTAAAGCCTCTGAAAAGTTGTGAACTTGGGAGACTGAAAAAATGCGGAAAAATAAATAAAATCTGTTTTTATCAGCCAATCATATCCCCATCTGCTGTAAAGTTTGCCGAGATCTGGAAAAAATATAATTTATAAGTCTTTTAATTAGTCTCTCAACGAATGTAATAGCTTATATTTTTATGCATTAGAATAATTAAAAGAATAATTAAATATTATTTAAATCCCTTGAAATATTTCGGTGGTGCACTGCTTTCAAAGTTAATGAAATTTTGAGGGGGAAAATGTCAAAGTGCAAGGAAAAAAAAAACAACTAGCTTACAAATTTTCTTTTGGGCATTTTTTATTAGTACAGATTTAAACGCTTAAAAAATATTTTAGACCATTAATAAGCTTTACAGTTTTTTAGTGAAAAAAAAGTTTGCATGCGAAAAGTCTTAAGTCTAAGAAAATCATGTTGAACAGTTGAACATCTCCGTTTTCCCTCATTCTCAGCTAAAGGTACTTAAATATATGATTCATGAGCAAAGTTATGAATGGCTCAACTTGAAGGATAATCATTCTCATAAAACAATCCCTATATTCATTTCCGCAAGTTTTTCGTGATGTTTCTGTCATGAAATATTTTGTTCATACATCGCTTCATACATCGTTCAGCAGTCTGTGTGTAAATTGGGAATGTCTTGAATGTTATAACCCAATTTGTGATTGAGTCCATTTGAACATGTGATTTAAACTCGTTGCTACTAATGCATAATAGTAATCAGGATGAAATAAAAATCACAGTTTATAAAGTTAGGTATTTTGGAATAGTTTTGACCCTTGAAATTGAGTTTGGGCAGCATGATTGTCCTAATAGTTGTTTCCTATTGATATAAATATCAACTTTAGGAATCATCATTAAAGTCTGTGGTGCCTTATATGTTTTTTCCTATCTTCTGTTATCGCTATTGTTAAAAGTTCTCATGATCGAAAAAGCCATTACGTTCGATCACAGGGACTACATTGTTAGTTAAAACTTCACAGGTACTTTGACGATTTTTGTACATGAGTTTTGATTCCTCTGTGCACTACTTATTCAGTTTAATACTAAACCCTTTGACATGCATTCAAAAGTCAATGAACATCGATAAACTATTTATAGCAGTTCAGGCAAGAGAAAATCTTCAGTAAAATCTGGGAGCTTGATTTCCTGCTGTCAACCACCTTCATTGAGACAAACGACCACGGTCTTGTACAGGGATATCCTCTTCACAGTTTCCAACATTATTTCCGTAGAAATTACAGATCCTTACTTAGTATACTTATGCCTTTTGCGTGGATCCTCCAGCACCGTCTTCATCGATTTTGGCAGTCAAAACACTTACAGTTTTCGTGATTAAAAAGGATAATGTATTAAAGTAGTAAACGGTTATCTAATATACCGTAAAAGGATTAATAATACTTATAAGAGGGAATTATTTTACTGTTTTCCGCAATTGGCGTTAACTCGCACACAGTCGAGAGAAGGGTACTGGCAAAAATAATCGACGCTATAAAACATACGTAAGTATCGGAATTATACATAGATATTTTTTTCTTCACTTAGACAAAAATACAAGACCTCATTAGGAATCCTGAATGTGTAGTATAATACTAGATTTAAAAAGTCATTTCATACACATTTAAATTTATATATTTCCAGTAATACATCTACTGCAAACTATAAACACAATTTTTTCTCTGTTCGTTAGATCTACACAAGTACCATTTTTCATTTTCATAATGCTTCATCGATAGTCTGCAGTAGTTTCAGAAACTTTAAATCAAATTTTCGCTGACATGCATAATGTAAAAGAATGTACTCCGGAAAAGAAAGCTACCGATCTCTACCTGATTAATCATTCAGGCTACGAAGGTTTTCATCCGCTACGAAGAAAATGCGGAATCTCGGGACGTTTCCGACAAAAGTGCATCGGAGGAAACTGAATCACCGCCAACGGTGGATAAATTTATGTCTCGAGATTTCAAAAGTGTAAGAAATAAATATAGGGATTACAGAAAAGTCGTTTTTTCCTCAAATTAAGACACGCATTAATATCTTTTGGGGATTTCTTAAATTCCTTGAAGTGTAGAGAGTTGTACTAGCAAAGGAGACGGCAAGAATTACGTAATCGTAGATATAGAACGTTTCATTTACATCCTAAAATGACTGAAAGTTTAGAATATTCACTAAAGAATCAATTACATATTTATATGTATGAATTAAAATTTACTATCATGTCTAAAGGGTATCCATATTAAACTCCACTAATTTAAATATGCAAGTTTTAAGGAAGCTACTGTTATGAGGCCATTTTTGTGTGTGGTATCATTCATAAAAACTCAAATAATTTTGTTTGTCTAACTTTACATTTCGATGTGGAGATAATTAATTGCTCTTGAAATGCCCAGTTTATTTTGATCTTAATTAATTGAAATTTTACTGTAGGCATATGAAATTCATTTAAGTCTCGCCCAAATCGAAAGCAGCGTTTCTGAGCCTTATTTTCCTATTCCTGCTAATTTATTCAACGAAATAAACAGAAACAGTTATATAACATCAATTACTGATCAAACGAGCAATTAGCTAATTATATGAAAAGCTAGAAATTTAGAAATATTGAGAGAAACTACTTTTTATCTTGAATTCTTGAGGATTTTTTCTCATTAAAAATGAGGAGTTTGATTTGTATTCTTTAATATGTATTTGCGGAGAAGTTAGGAAAACTTGGGATTTTAAACCTGAAATATGCATTTTGTTATTACGGGAAAAATAATTAAATGATTAAATGAAGATTTCACTTATCATAAATTGTATATCTATTACGATAGATTTCTGAATGAAAAAAATATTTGATACTTTACACTTATAAAAGCAATAAGCTAGCATAAATGAAAGCAAAATCAACTGGGAATTTCTTCATTGTTTCAAACTTCAAAACAGATATATTTTATAAATTGATCATTCTCTGATACAGATTTTTTCATTAATAAACGTAAAAATATGCATTCCATGCGCACTCAAATGAGAAAAATTAAAAGACCTCTTTCTGAAAACAAAATCAAATCAGAATTTTAAAAATATATACAATAGTACACACAGCATGATGTATTCCTACGGAACAGCCTATTACATGAAAGATTTCAAAATTATCATATTTACTCTGATTTAAATAAAAGCTACGTAAGATTAATCGGCAATTGTCACGGCTATTTGCCTTCTTAATAAATTGCATTTGATTTTAATGATAATTATACGATGTTAAGAAAGATAATTACGGAGCAATTAGCTCATCAGGTTCTTTGGGCGAAGCACACCGCAACTTGATGGCGGTAAGAAACGTGACGTGGTTGCAAAAATATTTTCAGTAATTTCTCGCAACGTACACGAGCGCCAGAGTCCTTTACACTTCAAAAATCCTGCTATTAGGACAATAATTTATCACTAATTGAACGAAATTTTTGTCACAAGAATCATTTAATACAATTACACTGTCTTCTATGAATTGGTGATGTGGTAATGTGAAGTCTCTTTTATTGGGCATGTGACTTCCTCACACTTACAAATACCTTTTTAATTTCCAATACTGAAATCGGAGCCCTTTTCAGATAAATGAGGATATCATAGTCCCATTTGTATTTATAAAATTAAAAAAATAAATAAGTAAAGACCACTTTGAAAACAGTGTTTTAGCCACCCTTCCCTAATGACGATACATTTTGTGGTTGTGATAGTGCCGATATAACGAGGCTCGGCATTATTTGACAAATTAATTATTTTTTAATATTTACTTTCTTTCTTGCTTGAAGCAATGCAGAAGTTTTAATAAAAAATGAATTAAAAACAGTTAATAATATTTAAGTGTAAACATAAATATGCAAGTCTTATATCTGTTACATTTTATTTATGCAACCAAAGTTGACTCTAACTTAATGATTGTTGCTGTAGCGAAGTTGCTGGACATCACTAGACATTTTTTCTGTAACTAAATATAAACAATGATTTACAGACTTAAAAAGCACTTTGTTTTTCTATTTTCAAAAGTCTATAAAATATTTTTACATGCAACAAAATTCAGCAACCTGGCATCATCTAGCGGCTTATTTCAAAATTTAATCGAGTTGGAAAATGTGCCCCTAGGAAAAATGTGTCCAGGTCTCCCCTATAACTGATCAGATATAAAGTCGATGCTCTTTTTTTTCAAATTTATTTTTTTAAACAAAAAATAACTAAAATAAATTAATGAATTTCTAATTTATTACTAAATAAATGTTTAAAGTAGCAGGTATTTTGACCGTTTAAATAGAAGTATTCAAAAAAGCGACTACTTTTATACTTTCTAGGCATTCTCAAGCTGCCTTTTTAGTGTTAAAAGTACTGAATAGAAAATAAAGTCACGCATAGCATTAGGGCATATGTCTTTAGGCCATAGCTGCCAACTTTCACGCTTTTCCCGGAACAATTTCCACCACAACTTTCGAACAGCTTTACTTTATGGAATTTCGGACTTGTTTTAATATCAAATTACCAAAAAAAAAATAGTGGTGTGAAATCTTACGAGAGAAAAAAAAAACGTACAAGCTGGTAACTATGCTTTAGGCGCTTGCCTTTTACTCGTATTTCTTTGTTTCTTGCTAGCTTTATACGCAATTAATCAACTACTTTACGCTTCAAAGCTTGTTTTTTTCAAATTTTAGGATTTGAAAACTTTTAAAATTAAATATTATAAAATAAGACCGTAAAATATGAAAGCCAGCTAAATTTTTTAAGTCATAACTTTTTTAATCGTTTGGAATTCATGTAATAGATACAAATAAAATATGCTCTGAATCAGCTCTTACAAGTTTTTTTAACGTCTGCAAACGATCAGAGAATGTTTTCTGAACGTTCGTGAACGTCTAAAGAACCTATGTGTACTGCTTTGGTTGGGGATATTAAACTACAAATAGCATAAAAATATAATAATAAGTGAAATTTTTCATAAATTAATTCATTAAAAATGAATTCATTCGTAATGTATTCATTTATAAATGAATTCTTCATAATGTATTCCTTTATAAATGATTTCTTCATAATGTATTCATCCATGATTTTTTTTAATTCGACATGATCCTTGCCCTTCTGGTTTATTAAAATCAATCTCGTACAAATGTATACAAATGGATATATAAATCTGGAGCATGATGAACAAAAAAATGCAATTCTCAAATGCATTTTATTCAGATATGCAGTTGAAAGAAGAAAATAGAATTGAATACATTATTCAATTATTCATGAAACCAAAATGAGAATCAGAATTCCAAAGTTTTTTCTTGATAGAAAGGAGTCATGATAATGACATACATGAATAAAATATATGAAGTCACACAAAAGATGTCAGTCAGCTTGACTGAAATTCTTAAATGGAATTTAGAGGGCGCGACATAACAGGTGTCAGCTTATTTGAACCACAAATTTAATCAAGTGCTACTACAATAAACTTTTTAGCATGTTTTGTATTTTTAATGGGTAGACAAGAAAATAATTACAGTGTTTCCATAACGAGCATGTGCGTTTAGATTGATTTTTCTAAATACCGAAAGAATTTAACGAACATTACTTAGGAAAAAAGCCCATAAAGCAGATTTAATTTCGGTTTAGCTATTTTTTTCTGATAATGATATTTGTCGCGCATTCCAATTTTCTTACCTAGTTTAAAAATTTTAAGAATGATATCGTATTCTAAAATTTAACTCGCGTTTACTCTGATAGATATTGAACTGCAAACGTAAGTCTAAACTTTATATTTAAGTATCAGCTAGAAATAAAATTATCCTTTAGATTTAAATTTTATTTACTTATTGTGGTTGAACGTAAACCTCAAAAAGTTACTACTTTTATAAGTGTACATTCAGGAATAAAGCTCTTTAGTCGGAATCAGTTTCACGTGAGTTTTTTTAACAGAATATTTATTGGAAATCACTCTGTAATCCTATTAATATGTAAATGTGAATGTTTGTATGTATGCTTATTACTCTTTCACCCTGAAACGGTTTGACGGATTTTGATGAAATTTGGAATAAATACAGTAAAAGTCCTGGATTAACATGTAGGCAAAAAAAAAAACATTGTTCCTATAATATATAAAAAACTATTTTTTATCCAAAAAAAGGAATAATATTGAATTTTTTATTTTACAGAGCAGTCAACAGATAACGCAAACTTATAGAATACGCAGTTTTTAATAAATAAAATCATTTTATCGTCAGCTATGCCTGGATTAAAAAAAACACCTGAATAAGTTTTTGAAACTTTTATTCAGTTCGAATTGTACATTTTTATTCTCAGATTTTTCGCATTCTATTTCTCTAGTATTACATCTATAAAAAGGATGTTAGAAATATCAATTTTAATTTGTTTAATCACACTCATGAATAATGATATACTTTCCAACTTAATGAAATAAGGAAAAAAAAATAGGGAAGACTCGTGGATTATAATACGCTTTTAATATATAGCACTTTAGTGCGTATTTAAAATCTGAAAGTGTTTCAGATTTTCTTTTTTTTAACTAACGGCCAATGTATACAGAAGAGCTCCAGAATTAATATAGTATGAGAATAATTTGTACTTTTTTGTTGGTTCATATCATTAAACCATCTTATTCTTGCAACCAAGGGCGGTCCGACACGGTGTACAAGGTGATCATCGCATCGAAGTAGCGGCTTCGAAGGGGCGTCGTTTCGAGCTCAAAAACTAAATAGAGCACCTTTTTTACGTTAGAAGGGGGCACCACTTACTCTAAGGCCGCCCCTGTTTGTAACCATCTTAATTTTAAATTCCATTCAGAATCTGTGCTAGGGAAGCCGGTGAGGAACTGAATTCTCTCCGAACGAGATTTATAAAGATGGCAAACCAACTGGTCACCGGATGCGTTTAGTTGGTATAGATGCTTACTTTTGAATAAACGTGATTTTGCAGTCCGAAAGTAGATAAGTAGATTCTTATGCATAAATACAGCAAAGAAATTAACTGCACGTACGAAAACGTGAAATTCTAAAAAGATAAATACAGCAAGATAAAATTGCGTGATTCATGTAGTCTAAAGAAGAATATTCAAATATATTTCTCAAATATTCATAAACACTAAATGATTAGAAATTATAAAAAAAACAAACTTTACTTACACGCAGAATTAAAATTGCGTGAGAAATGAAGATAAAAAATACAAATAACGCACGTCAAACTCTACGCTACATTTAATTTGATTTATATAATGGAACCTGTCATGTATCACGTCGTACTTTAAGCACAGTCAGCAAAAATAATAAGATATATCACACAAGATTGGAGAAACTTTCCTAAAAATAAGTTTCAAGTAAATTTTTTTTTTAATTGAAAATTGATTTCAGAATTTATAATTTCAATTAATGGTTTTCAAATTAAACATATCTCTATCATACACAGTAAATGATACGAGGCTTCTTAAAGCAACCGAGAAAACGACGCTTAGCATTGCAGCAGAACTAATGCTACACTGGTCGCGACAGTCGGCAATTCTATCTAATCTGGTGCAGCCAGCTCTTATAGTTTGCGCACTGTTTCGCCAACGTTCTAGTAATCTTGACAGCATTCTAATTCAATGGAACTTGGTATTGTTCGCGTATAATGATTACGTTATATCAATGCTATTGCTTATGCAGAAAAGCAAACATTACATGGCCCATTAATAAAATCACGCCAAATTTGACGAAATAGGTCCCCAAAATAATAAAAATAAGGCCCCAAAACTGACGTTATCGAAAATATTTGGCAAGAAACCGCTAAATCCCAAGTTTTTCTATGTTATACATAGAGGTCTTTTATCTAAATGTTTTAATCGTTAGCTTAAAGCCAAGAAACCATGGATTAATATTTAAGACTAGATGCTACACATGTGAAGGAGATAAAACTGCAAAATAGTTAAATAACTGTTTTGAAGCTCCATTTAGTTACTGCTCTATTTGTTAGCACTAGAGTGCTTTCAGACCTTGGTTTTTGACAACGTGAGTACTAGACACCCAGTCTTTTTTGAAACAGTATTTATAAGTGTGAAGCATAGTCTTTAAATGTCTCGCAAAGACTGTGAAAAAGTTTTAGTAGGCGATTTTACATTTGATTACATTTTGATTTCAAAGTTACTAAACAAGAGAGACAAATACGACAAAAAAATGGGTTTGATGTTTTTTCTATCTTAATGGAATTTGCTTGGCATATAGAGCCAATACATAGATTATGATACACTTTCCAGCATAATTTAGAAATTTAGTGGAGACATATGGATAATGGTATATTTTCAACCTAATGAAGCAAAAAAGAAAAGTAGGACCGATGGCTGGATTATGATCCACCTTCATACCTAATAAACCAAGAAAGACACATACGGGTTACTCGTGAATTGTGATCCCCTTTCCATCGTAATAAAGCAAGGAAAGCAGATAAGACCCAGGCATGGATTGTGATGCACTTTCTAATGTAATGAAGAAAGAAAAGCAAACTGGGTCGACGGACGGGTTATAAAACGCTTTCAAAATTTAGCATATTGATGACATTCGTAATTAAAATATTAAACATTTTCGTATATTTTTAAATGCTTTATATAAAAAGCTATTTTTATTTTTATTTTTCCCCTAATTGAAGAACACCAGAAACGACTTCAATTTTCGTTACATCGTTGAATTTAACAACTTAAGAGCATACAATAGATTATCGCCTGAAGTAACTGCAATGTTAAAAACATAACATGAAATGCATTTTTTATTTTGTATAGATAAAAGTGACATGTATTTAGTGTCATTTTAATCAATACAAATAAGAATTATTTTACTGATATGAGATTGCTTTAAACATGAGCAAATCTTAAAATTTCCCACCAGAGAAAGCAGCCACTGAAGTCGAATTATTTGAGATTTCTTTCTTTTTAAACTATTATGATGCAATCTTTGAGTTTTGATCCTTCTGTAAAGCTGTCAGCTATACTAATGCTGCCTCAGATATCCTATGAAGCAAATTACTGCATATCTCTACAAAGCAAAGAGATTCTCTTTTATTTATTTATTTATGTATGTATTTATATTAGTTTCAGTTTACTTTATAGTATAGTATATTTTATAAATGCCAAAGAAATTACGTTCTAATGTTAGTGTGCGAAATAAACTTGTTTCTTCCCGTACGAAGAACGGTCACGACAGCCAGTTCCTTTCGCATATTATATACCCATATGTAAAAACTGAAAATTGGGAAACGAGACCTCCAAAGACCGGTCGTCACAAATAACGGCTCAGGGGAACAAGGGGGCTAGGGGGTGGGGATCGCCATTTAACTCAGAATTCAGGATTTTATAAAGTGTAAGAACCGGAATCCAGTAAAATGTCATAAAACAGAGCATTTTTAAATCGAGATACCACTGTAGTAGCGTATTTCTAGGCATTATCTCAAATAATTTTGAAGTCACGTACACATTCATTCACAGAATTTCACTCGCGCACGCGCAGAAGTTTTAAGGGGGGCACATATGATAAATGCATCATAAAATGTCCTATCATATTTCATGTGGCTTCTCAAACATTGCGAATAAAAAAATAAGTAGTAGTTTTTAATAATTTAACTTCGTGACTCTCCCAAATTAGCTTTGACTTAATGAGCATGAATTTGTACCCATCCATATTCTTCTTTCCCGAAAATGAAATCACAGAAATTCGTACTGAAACATTTGTTCATAATGTGTGTGCATGCATGATTTAAAAAATGACAAATGGGTTATGGCAAAAAATGTGTGAATATATTAGAAAGAGAAAACAAGCTCGCATATCATATATTTCAATTATTCATGACCAGAGAATACACAGCCTACACACATAAATACCGTGATACATAAACTGTGCGAAATTGCGTGAGAAAAAGGGATAGATGCAAATAATGCGAGCCAGAATTCCTGAAAGATTTTTTAATGGGATTTAGATGGCAAAATGCTTTTATATGTCAACTTAAACAAATGGCAGACCTTGTTCCGTATATTTCAAAAAGCCTTTTGGTTATGGTTTTATGTATATATTTTTTTCTTCATCCAATAGTGATTTTTGCGTGTAAATTAATCTTTGTGGGATACAAAATCAGAGTAAATAAAAAATTTATCAAGTTTTGAATTGGCAGAATTTTTGTTTTCTTACGACTGAAACATTCGTAAATAACAT
Source organism: Cheiracanthium punctorium (assembly GCA_038373885.1). Taxonomy (NCBI): domain Eukaryota; kingdom Metazoa; phylum Arthropoda; class Arachnida; order Araneae; family Cheiracanthiidae; genus Cheiracanthium; species Cheiracanthium punctorium. Next base: position 269,759 of record JAWZYV010005881.1, on the reverse strand, counting down.
TCACGTTATTTAAAAATATTTTTTTGTTCGAATAACGTATCTCAGTCATACATTTAAATATGTTACAGTTGCACGTATGGATGCATTGCATAATCTAGTTTGACGTAGACCAACATAGTTTTTTTTATTTTTTGTTACTATTAAACGTATATTTTAAAATGTTATGCAATTATTATGCGTTAATATATGTAACTATTATTCATTTTTAGTTTTAACTATCTCCCTCAGTTTAATTCTCAATTTTTTCGCTATTAAAATGTCACTAAGTATTAAAGCATTTTAAAAGTTTAAAATGAAAGAACTTTTTTTTTTTGGTTAAGTGAAAGCTACACGAGGTCTATACGTCTAAAGTGAGATGTGACTTGGGCGGAGTTCTTTTTAAAGTTTTCTAACGCATATTCACTTTACGTCTGGCGAAAGCCTTCCGAATATCTTCAGAGAGTTAGATCGACAGCCTTTGCGAGAGGCCAGAAATTTTAAATAAGAAACTTTCGGCAACAACGTCATCATACACATCCCCCCCCTCCCCAAATCTGCTCCCATGAAAAAAAAATGCAATCTTAGCAACAGATTTCTGATTGCCACATAAATGATCAGTTTTAACCAATGTTGATCTATCTTATTTTTTCGATGGTTCTAGATATATTTAAACTTTTGTTTGGCTTTCTACTTATTTATTTTTGACTTAACTTTGATATTTGTTGTATAGTGTAACTTAAATATCTCGAGCCTTGATATCTGGAAAATCATTATATTTCGTACAAGTATGATTTCCCTTAAATCTGAAAACCCTATTTATTTTTCCTCATAACTTAAAAACTCGATTTCTCAAATTTTTTCGGTGTCCCTGTGATTTAGAGATTTTGGGGTGATACTGTAAATATTGTTATGTTTTAATTTTTCAGTCGTTCTCATTTGCTTAAACGTGAAAATTTAACTAATTATTAAAAGAAGCTGGGTCAAAATTCAATTATGGTACACAGAAACCAAACATGACAATGCACAGAATGATGCAATTTAGCATACTATTACGTATGAAATCGAAGATTGAATGGACATTGAGTTAGAAAGAAACAAAACAGAATTTGTATTTAATTCTACATACCTACAATTCACACAAGAGTATAAAAGTATCTCAAATATACCTGTAAATATAAATATTTCACCCTGCAATCCTAACGGATCTCTCTGCAAGATCAACACACAGTTCCGCAATTTAGGTACTACAGTATTCTACAAACTTCCGAGAGAGAGAAGCCATCAACTAAAATTTCTCTTCAACTTAAATTTCTCACCTTTTATATATTTTAAGCAGTAAGTTAAATTTTAGTTCAGTTACATTTTAAGCAGTTACCAGAAATTTTCAGATGCTTTTAGAAGCACCGCCCTTTTCTGCTACAGACATGCTGCTGAATGTATCGCCCGCTTTGTCAGAAAACATTGTATGCCAAATATCTCTTCAAGAAGTCGGAATCTTCATTATTTAGAAGGTTTATAACAATATGGTTGGTTATTTAACTACACGAGGTCTGTTCATTAAGTATCAAGCCTTATTTTTTTATCGCTTAAACTAATGAAGCACGGGAGATTTTCTTCAGTGAACGCTCTTAAAGATTTGGTGCAACATTTCACCAAAATATGGTACTGAAAAGTTGGCTCCATAAGATGGTGAAACTTTGTTCCAACATTTTGTGCTCGCGTTTAACTACACTTTGTGAAGCACCGAATGTTGAAACAATGTTTTGCCATTTTATGGAGCCAACTTTTCAAATACCATGTTTTTCTGAAATGTTGCACTAAACTTTTAAGAGTGTAGAAACACTGGAAATCCTCATGAGCAGTCATGAATTGCTTTCCTGCCAGCAGAAAACGTCAGTCTCTGGCAGTCTGCCAAAGAGTGAAGGCTTGTAGTGAACTATCCTCGGATTGCAATGTTTGTAAAATGACAGAAAAACTGGAGCATAGATATTGCATCAAATTTTGCCAGAAGCTTAACGACAGCCAAGTGGAAACCATTCGCAAGATTCAGCGGGTTTTCCGAGACGATGAGTTTATGGGAACGACCCAGAAACCAAGGTGCAGTCATCACAGTGGCAGCATCCAACATCGCCGAGACCATAAAAAAAAAGCACGCCAAGACTGCAGCAAAGTGAAGGTCATGTTGAGTGTTTTCTTTGACTCCCGTGGTGTGGTACATTATGTGTATGCACCAGAAAGCCAAACTAGTATACTACCAGAAGGTTCTTCACCGTCTTCGTGATGCTGTGCCGAAAAAACGACCTGATTTGTGGGCAGCGAAATCTTGACACCTTCATCATGAAAACACTCATGGCCGTTCTGCCCATTTGTGATTCAGGCTTTCCTCGCCAAACACAACACTCCTTTGTATCATCAGGTTGCCTATTCAACCGACATCTCTCCATGTGACTTTTGGCTATTTCCTAAGCTGAAATTGCCGCTAAAAGGAACCTGATTTCAATCAAGAGAAGACATTCTGCGAAACCACACGGTTGCACACCATTCCAAAATTTAATTTCCTGAAGTGTTTCGAACAACGGCAAAAGCGCTGGGAGAGTGGTGTGTTACCAAGGAGATTACTTTGAAGGGGATTAATGTTCCGGCTTTCAAAATCAATAAATATATGCTTGCTAGCCAAAGGATTGATAATTTTGAAACAGACCTCGTATAAGCTAATATTTTAAGAACAAGGGGTTTATATTGAACAAACAGAAATTATGTGTTTTAAAGTACACTGAATTCACGGGAAATGGAGTCCATGCTGTTTCCTCTTCATGAAAAATAGAATTTTATAATTAAAATAAAATATAAAATAAATAAAATCGAAAAATAAATAATTCTTAAAATTTGTTTCATCATCTTTGGGCTTTTATAAACTTTTGAAATAAATTACATTTTAAATATTTTTATCAGTTCTGGCATAAAATTTAAAATTTTTGTTTAATGATAGAGAGGTCGTTTTCCAGTGCTTTGTAATCCTAGACATACTTCGTTGAAAATGGTGAAATTAAATTTTGAATTTTGACATTCTGAGATCAATAAAAAATCCATTCTTTTAAAACTCGGACATTCTGCTTGATATGTTGATAATCTTTAATGAACAGTTTAATAAAGAAAAAATTGCAAACACTGTGACTTTTCTGAAATCATATGAGTAGCTAATGAGTCCATTGAAATTCTTTACAATAAGATTATATTTGCATTAAGAAATGTGTTATGTAAAACGCAAGCGAAACTAGAGGAAAATGACTAAAACTCTGAGAACTGTAACATATAACACTATTTGTCTTTTATTTAATACGAATTCTTTGTTGAAACGAAAAATAATTAAAAATTGAAATAAGGTTTGGAACGCAGTTTTTCTTTTGGAACAAAATGTTTCTTCAACATAATTTCTGCGACATTTATGCTTCACTGGTTGAGAAGGAGAGAGTAAAAGGAAACTAAAACTGCGTTTGAAATTGCTGTCACACAAATGCGATTTTCCAGGTTTCTTCATTTGAGGAAATGAAAGAGATTTCCAGGAAGAAATGTGTTGTTTGAGCAAAGTTCGCTTTAAAAATGCGTAATTTATCATAGTACTTTCCATTGAACATATGAAAAATGCGACATTAGAATAATAAATTTCTTGAAAAAAAAGCTTACATGTGTTTTTACAGAAGATGTATTTGGTTAGAGTATATGTTCCCAACGTGGGCGATAACGCCCCCTTATGGGCGTTTGAGGCTTTCAGGGGGGCAGTAAAAGACCCAGATAAAATTAGGGGGCGTTGATATGGCATGGAGGGGCCTGGGAAGATTTACCAAATGTAGTCTAAAAAAGACAAAAATTACGCTGATAATATTTTAATAAAAATAAATTAATAATATGATAATATTTTAATAAAATACTTTTTAATATAATTAAGTATGCGTTTTGATTGTTCTCTGAAACTGTCAATTTATTTATTTTGAAAGCAATAGCTTATTATCTATTACTTCGTATCATCAAAACCCCTGCCTGTCTTTATAACAGGCAAGCTAAAACAAATGAAGAAGAAATTCAGTAGCTTTTCAATTCTATCAATTAGTAATTTTTTTTAATTGAATTCTTGTTTTCATCATGCATTATGTACGCTCTTGTTTCTCTGGAGTGGGAGGGGGGATATTGAAATATTCACTAGAAAAGGGGGCACCAGTTCAAAAAAGGTTGGGAATCTATGGGTTAGAGCATGCCGTGCTTGTACGATATGCAATAAAATTATATTTGTATAAAATCGTAATTCAAAATTAGGCACTTTTTAAGGATATAGCGCACCATTTATATAATTGCTTTTTGAAACTATGAAATATCAAACAATTTAGTGTCGGCCTTTTGCTTACAAATATTGAAAAAGCTAACAGAATCTAGTTATACCAAATAATTTTGTAAAATATTTGAACATGTCACTTTAGAAATGGTTTCACTTTTACATTAAAAAAAATGTTTATTTATGCAAAGTTTAGATTTATAGTTCAACCTACAAGAAATAAATCCACAGTAACCCTACCATAAACACATCTGTTGCAAAATACTTTTGGCACGAATATATTAGCAGTAAAACTAGAATATGTCTGTTTTGTTTACACGCTTTCTACCATAATAAACCACGAGGTCTTTTTGCCTTAAAAATAGAGTTATGAAGTAAAACAATCTGTTTTAAGTTAACAGAATCTATTTTTTGCATCATTCATCTTACTGTTTTACACGCAAGATCAAGGTACTTAAGTTCATGATCAAAATGCAAAATTATTTCGTTGTTTTATCTATTAATTAAAGTTTACAAGAAGTTACATAATTAGTCAAAGTATATAGTTCTCTCCCTTGTTCATTTTCTATCGATAAATTGTAGCAAGACCAAAAACATGTATTTTTACAGGTAAAACATAATGAACTGACAAAAAGTTGCTCCTGTAGATTTTTGAGAAATCGGGCTTTTATCACATATTTTTATTAACATTAAAAATCAAAGATGAATCAAGAAAAAAGAAACAATCTATCGATTGAAGTAACTTACGTAGTACTTATACGATAGCTGGAAAATGGAAGGAGCAAATATGGAAGTACAATAAAATAATTATACGGTAAGAAATATCTTGCTCAACCAGAGTGAATGCTCTGAAGATGGCAGAACGCTGAAGTGTGAAGTCCCTCGTACGGGTCTACCGAGAGGCTGTCGATCAAAGGGTCTGAAGTTTCGACAGATTTTCCACAGATATAACTAAAATACGCATTATAAACCCTTTAAAAATACTCCAACTAAATCACTCCCTCTATGGGCAGATGCCTTTATTGTGATCTTGCACATAACACCCACACACAAAAAGTAACGAGCGTAAGATCTTTATTTTTATATGTAAAATATAATAATTATCATTATGTCATTCTCGAAGAAAATGAAATTCATTTTAAATCACAAGGCGTTTTACCTGTAGCATCAAATATAATTGAAAAAATAAAAACACTTTGATTATAAAATATAATTTCTAATTCGAATTACTATTTAAATGCAAGATTTGCATTAATATTCCATGGTGAGTATTTGGTTGTCAAGAACATAAGGGACTATACACACGCGTCTAAACAAGGTGTTTCAAAATTAGAGGAACAAACTTCTCGGAGGGGTAGATTACACTAAGATGGTTCAGAGTCACATGGCGATGTGACGTCGAAAATTTCGTTTTTAAGTACCTGTTAGTAATCGCTTTAAAAGAAGAGTTCAAGTAATAGTGAGCTTTCTGATCACTGTTTTTCAAGAACTAATACGTCTTTCACAAATTACACTTGATAAAAATTCTTAATTCAGAATTTCCTTTTTTTTTTTCATTACGTTGATGAAATTACTGGAGGAGAGCCCATTGATTATGAAACGTAAAAAATTAGACGCACACTTCAATACTTCTTTCAAAGTGATTATTAACAGCTATATAAAGACGACGTCTCCGACATTGCAGTGCGTGTCTGGAACGTCTTGGGGCCGTATTCACCAAACTGTGAGTAGCCCGCCATCATCCGAGAGTTGGGAAACCTGCATTGCCGGTTTGACTCGGAGACAACTCGGAAACTGTATTCACCAACTTATTTCCGCCCAGGGTTACTTGACTCTGGAGTTGTCTCAGCCAGCTTTGAAAGCTCGTCTGTGATTGGTCAGAGTAATGATTCCACGAAGGGGGTGAACTAGGTTTAATGTTCGGGAGATCGAACCCAGCTCCCACCACACACTCTTCCTTCATGATATTTAATTTGTTTTTATGCAAACTGCGCATTAAAATGTGAAAATTAATTAAAAAAATAGACTGATTAAACATTTAATACAAAATTACATCCAATATTTTTTATAAATAAAATTTCATGTCTGTTATACTTTTTTCAAATTTAGGAATTTTCATATTTTTTAACACACAAAAATTAATTTATGCAGTTTTGATGTTTTTCTTTTTGAGATACTTTATATATTGTACATTGAATATGTATGTCTTTAAAAAATTCTATGATACTGAAACATATTGTTTTTTTTCTCACATTTGTGTGAAAAATTGTTAATTCGCTATTCCCAAGTACAGTACACTACAATCAGACAAAAATGTTTAACCCCTCAACAACACTTTTTTTTTTCATCCTTTACACATAAATGATTAATCTCTTCAATGTAAATATTTTTATCCCGCCTCTTCTTACAAAAAAAAAAAGAAAGAAAAAAAAGCGCGGGCGTAGTAGATCCACAGTACTCTGGCCAAATCGCCCCTCATCTGTGGAACAATAGAGACAAGAAAATAAATAGGAAAGATCAGAATTTACTTACTTATTTTCAACACAAAAAATAATTACGAATAAAAAAGCGTTCAAATCAGAAAAGAGAGGGAATGGAAAAGCAATCGAAGATAAGTCCGACAGATGGCGCCTGCAGTCTCTACGGCAAAAAAAGTACAGTCATTCTCGAGAGTTTTTGGAAACATTGTACAAAGATTTTTATAACTTTTGGCGGCTTTTATAGCTTGATGGGTGGTTTTCACAGCAGTTTCCGTCTGTTAAAGCACAAAATATTCAAGTATTAGCAAATATTTGGGATTTTCCAAACCTATAAAAAAACAACCCTCGTATCCGCCATTTATAACCCCGAGTCAACCCTCCGATTTTGCGGGGTTAGAATCTGCACCTGGAGTCAGGGTGAATTCTTGGGGTAACCCCTGATTTTGGAGTTGTGAATACCATTTTCTCACTAACCCTTGAAGTAGCTCGCTTTGCTGGGTTAACTCCAGGGTTTAAAGTTTGGTGAATACGGCCCTTGGTGTATCCTATCCCTCCTGAAAGTTTGTCCCTCTAATTGTGACATACCCTGTGTATATATATACATTAGAAGAAACCCCTACATGTGTTTATGACGAATGAATGTATAAAAAATAATTTTAAAAAATACAACTAATCTAATCACAAAAAAATATCTAATAAGGAAAAATTGCTTAACCCTCCCGTCACCCTGAACCTCATATGAGGCTCCTATTTCAAATAGCAATATTTAGAGAGAAAGCAATTGAATTGAGTATTTTTTTCTTTCTTTTGTGATATCAATATCAATAATTTATGTAGAAAGTATATGAGGCTCTTAACTAGATGCATAAATCGTGCCTAGATTGCAGTACTAGTCAATTTAGATCATTTTTTTACAGTTTTCGCTTCATTTTTTCAGGAGAAAAATTAAGAAAATATTTACGCTGCTTTATTACCGTTTTTTTTTTCTTTTTAAGGTAAGTATAGTTTTTTTCTTATTCCTCAACCTTTACCTAATATGTGTATAATATTAAATTAATTTTATCATAACAAAATGCTTCGAAAATGCAGAAATTATTATTAGAAAAATTATTATTATCGACATTAATCGACAAATATTAATCGACATTAGAAAAAAATATTTTTGCATGATTTATAATAGTATTTCTGATGCATTAGATGCTAGACAGATTTGTTTTCTCCGATTTTTCATAATTCGGTGACGAGAAGGTTAAATTATTTAAAATCATGTTTCTGCTAGAGGCCTCACCCAGACAGCACATAAGCTTAAATCAAGCTTGGCATTTCCTTGAATTTGACGTATTAATGCAAGCTTGACTTTAGTTTGATTTTAGCTTTCAAAGTGCGCAGTGATGGCGCCATCTGTGAAAGAGAATGGTCATTAATTGTCTAGCGCCCTGAAGTTCGTAAAAGATGTGTTTTATTTTATTACCAGCGCCATATTACCGGCAGGGCAAACGGGGCAACTGCCCAGGGCCTACAGATTTTAGGGCCCAAAAATCTTACACTTTTGTAGTTTTAAAATAAAATTACAAAGGATAAAAAAAATTCAGAAGTTAAATGATTTTTTTAATTATAAAGTATGAGCAATGAAAATAATTCAAATTTACAATGAGGTTTATCGGTGTGACGTCATTTTTCCACCAACACGTGACCTTTCGGCTGTCTTGATGCGCTGTAATCTGATTGGCTGAAGTGTATATTTTCCATCGACACGTGGCTGAATTAGCCTCGTCCCAGTATAAGTTTTAATATGTTAGCACTTTTTAATGGAAATCTGTGGAGAGATATCTTTTTGCAGTCATGTGCATGTTCCAGAGAGTTATTGAAACATTCGTAGGCAGCACAATACAGAGGCATAATTATTATATTTTTGATTTTGCGCTTATTACCAGGAGTCCAGCACATAAACCTATGGAGAAATGGTTGTTTGTTTTCCACCGTCACGTGACTTTTATAGCCTCGAACCCAAGGAGGCGATATCCTCCATTGTATAAATTAATTTAAACTTATTTTTAATTCTTCGAAATGCTCTATATCGATATAGCATACCAATATGCAGGAAAATAACTAACCACATTTGTAAAGAGAATTTTTAGCGTTAAAAAATAGCAAAATTTTTCAACTATTTGTTATTTTAAGAAATATTTACAAAAATGACTAAAGTGTTTGTATTCCATATATGTTAGCAACTGTGATATAGCATTTCGAAGTAACGTTTAACTATCCGTTTCTTTGATTTCAGATTACTTAACAGAAAATTTGTGTTAAGTAAGTAAACCCATTGTATATTTCCAAATATGGAAATTCTTCAAAATAAAATACAATTATACTACGAAATTGATTTCAAAATCAGTCGTTTGGCTCGATTTTGGCGAGCAGTATTGCACATGAGTGATGCGGTACTGAAAGTTTTAAAACGTGCGCTGCTCTTAAGTTTATATTATGTTTATTTCCCTATTAGTAGAGTCACTAAATCACACATAACATTATTTTAATTTTGATGCATCCCATGGAAAAATAAAAGAAACAAATAGCACATCGCCCACTTATCAATCTGGCGAGAAAACGTCGTGATAAGTCACTTCAAAATTTAGTCATATCTGCGTGAAGCTTAGTAGCTGAACGGTTAGCGAGCTCGACTGCCAACCGAAAGTTCCCGGGTTCTATTCAAGCCACGAACACTTGATGGAAACAGATTAAATTAAATTTCAGCGTAGAGGGAGAAAATGCGTGGTAAAGTAAAATATGTGGGGCGAGTTCGCCGACCAGCGCCCCGTGTATTTAGGATTTTTTTTTGGGGGGGGGAAATTTTTTTAAGCTTGAAATTAAGCTTGAAATGTCAAGCTTAATGCAAGCTGGGCAAGTCTAAACTAGAACACTTGATTCAAGCTTGCATTAAGCTTACACACTTGAAATTTTCAAGCTTAATTCAAGCTTATTGACTTGATAAATCAAGCTTGCTGCAAGTTTGATGCAAGTTAGCTGTGCTGTCTGGGCAAGTTGAGTCGACATTTTTAAATCCAAAAAATCATTAACGAAAAGGAAAATCCATTTTAATCTTTTTTAAGTATTCTTATTCTTATTTTTTAACCTGCTAAACGACTAAAAATTATTTTTCTGTTATTTAAATTCTATTTTAGACTGTTAAATCAATATTCTTACTTATAATTTGGAAATTGCTAATCAAGACATGCAGTAAATATAAATACACCCTTAACAGAAGTAGTTCGACGTTTCACCAAATAATGGAGCTAAATTAGCTACATTCTTTTTATGGACAAACGTTTAATCATAATTTGGTTTCATTGATCAGTTTGGGCACCAAAGCATGGTTCAGCCTTTCGCCACAGAAAGGTTGCAGCTAATTCAGCACTCTTTTATAGTGAAATGTTAGCTTCTTTTATTAACTTTGTATAGTGCACCGTATTAATTCATTCACGTTTCACTTTCAGCATAAAAGCAATAACATCCAACGGATTCATAGATATTAATAGTTCAGACATAATAAGTAATGCTCAGCAAAAAGGAGTCAATTAAAGTCCAGTTAAAAGAAGCAAAAATGCCTCAAATTTCATGTTTTTGATCAGAACGTTAAAAATACATGTATATTGGAGGATGTTCTTGCGAAATCAACCCCTTCTCTCATCCATGTGCTATTTTGCCCCTTTTGGAATTTTCGTTAAAAAATTAATTAAAGACATTACAGATGAATCCTTCTAAAGCAACTTGAAGTCTATAAAAACATGCTTTAATTGCATGTTTCTATTTTATATATATATATATATATTTTTTTTTTTACCATATCATCTAGACCATTTTTTATATGTTTTTCAAATCAATATTTTTTTACTCTAAACTATGAGTATATCGTGACTCATTAATGCATATACGATACCTGTCGAGAATATTTATTGATCAGAATAGTAGGTAAACAACTGTAAAGTATTGATACTTTTAATAAACATTTTATTCCATCTTGTATTTATACTAACTCCTAAACAGAAATTCAATGCATATATGTTAATACAGAAAATTGCTTGCATTATTTAAATGAGTAAAAAACTTGCATCTGCAGTCTTTTTACTAAAAATGAAATTAAAACGGATCAAAAATTGACTGTATTATTTAATTAGAGTAGTTTTTGAATTAATTAAAGAATTCAAAGTTTGTCCCTATTTTTTTAAACTAATGCTCGATTTTCAACTCCTAAGGAAATTATACGTCGTAAAATATGTTTATTTACACAGAAAAAGACTCCATTAGCATAAACGTAAATTCTGCTTACTGGGAAGAAATGACATTAAGGAACTCTGAATCATGATAAAAATAAATATAAAAGCGCAACATACGATGAAATGTCGAAAATAGCTCTTAGGCCTAAAATAGCGGAGTTAAAAATGTACTTTATGCTCAAGAATTGCTTTTAGCTCTTTTTTGTATTATTTTTACGTTTTAAGATATTTTATCTTTTTAAACGTCAAAAGCACATCGTTTGTATTTTATATTTTCGTTTCTCTTTTCTAAGCTTGTAGTTCTTTTGAGATATACACAAAAATTTCTTAGTTCTACTTAGGATTTAAACTGACAGTTTCATTTTTTTAGGAATTAATAGAATAATATGAATATTTTAGTAATATCGTACATATAAGGAAGTAAATTCCAGCAGCAGGCAATTCTATACAGTTTTATTAAGCTTGTTTAAGCAACAGTTACCTTAAGCTTGTTTTATGCGATTGAATGATAAAAAGTGAATTTATTGCAATAATAAAATATACTTATAGATAATGTAGCAGTCCAATTACCAAAAAAAAAAAAAAAAAAAAAGAACTACCCATTAAAAAGCACAAATGAAAGTTTATTCTTCCCTAAAAGTAATAAGAAATGAATCCGAAAATGACATATCAGCTTTTTAAGAAAGATATTAGCGGATGTAATGATTATTCATACGTCGAACATTTCTATCTCAAACCTGATTCCTATACCTCAAAATTTCTGAAAAAAATCCTTTTTTTTACAGCTTAAATTAAATGTATTTTCTTTGTTTATCTCGAAAAAAACATCCTTCGAAAACTCTGTATCTGGAATTTCAGTCAGTATAAATTGCAAAAATCAATATCCAAAGGACACATATATTCAATATCGACCAATGACCGATTGGACAAGACACTGAATTTTCGTAGATGGCTGCAGTGTGAAGGTTCTGTGCTCTGGCCCTACCGCGCGGCTCTTGGTCATACGGTCTGGAGTTTTGAGAGTTTCTCTATATAACACATTAGAACCTTTAAAAAGTCCGCTACCCAAGACATTCCTGCTATTGGCCGTTAGCCCTAGTAGGCTTTGTTTTAATAAATGCCCATTCCTTCAACAGAGAATTTGCATACCGATATACCTACGAAATAACAAAAAAAAAGGCAAAGATGACCGTAAAATTTTTAAAAACTTTTATTAAATCTCATGAAAATGTTGTCACAAGGAGGTGGCAGCTCTTTTTAACCTTTAAAAGCTAATAGAAACAAAGAAAATCAGCCGTCAAAAGTCAGGAAAAGAGTATTTTTCTTATTATTGGTACGTATGTATGCTTAAAACAAGGCTATGAATATATGTATAATGTAAGTAGTCTGCGATCATGCCATTGTATCACTCTAAAACGAAAACAAAGTATCATGTTTTTTAGTTGACCACATTTATAACCCGAAACCTTTTTGTCTCGAGTTTTTTCTCCTTTCTAATGAGATTAAAAATTAACAGGTTCGAACGATATAATAAATTAATTGTTCAAGAAATATTTTAAACATGTTAGTTTTTCTCTAATCATTTACAAATTGCTTACTATTCAATAATTTACAGATGAACTGCAAAACTGAAACAATTAGATCACACACTTAAACCAATGTTACCAGTGTATATGCTAATGTTTACCATAGACATAGATTGAACGCATTTCTTTTCGTTGTACAAACGATAGTAACATTCGTATCATGGAATGTTTTGAAACGTGTTTCATAAAGTTTACTGAATATATTATGATCTATTTAGAAAAAAAAATCTATTCAGTTTTGTTGCAGATGTATAGTTAGATACCGAGGGTTGTATTTTGAAACACCATTCCTAGATTGTTAAGTTATAACTGGTTATGAACTTTTATGTGGATTCTGCATCCTTTATTGCACAGAGAGAGAACAAGCTCGTATTTAGGATCCGCCGTCTATTACATTTCAGGATCACAATGACGTACCCAATCACTCGCAGAAGTGATGCATTTCGAGCATACAGGAATATCCGAGTAATTCGCCAAATCGCTAAAAAGAAAACTTTTACCAAAAATTTGTCTTAAATTATCTGCAACATCTCAATGGAGAAACAGAATTAAATTACGGAGAAACATTTCTCCATAGAAACTTTACAGATACTTTAGCAACATTTTAAAATAAAGTGATAGATGACATTAACTGTACAGCAGACAACGTTTTAAGAATTAAAACTCTATAAACCACATCTCTCAAACATGCGTCTGGTGTGATTACGATCATGTGGAACCTGTTAACATTAATAACTAGGTTTGTATCAATAACCATGTACTATTAACAACCATTAGTTAACAGGTTTAGTGATTTTATAATATCTCCAACAATTTACTGAGCAACATGAACACCTGAGCCACAATCAATTGGAACCTAAACACGTACTTTACCTAAATAGTTCCTTTTAGCCCAGAAATATGATAATGAGTTTGGTAAAACGTGTTCTTTGTATTATTTTTTCAACATTACCTTGCTTCTCGAGTGCATTTTTGCAAATGGACTCAAAATTCGATGTCTGCATTTTGCTCTTCACATAATTTTTCCAAAGTCGCAAAACGTTGCGAAGTTTATCAAGTTAAAAAACATTTCAAATATACTTACAACGGGAGCAAAAATGATTCGGCTATTAATGACAACTTTATCGAATTATATACCTTCTAGGTTTTCCTAAAATTTAAATCTAAATTCTCAATATTGCATTCTGATATACAACCAACACTGTCATCCTCATGAAAATCCACTCTCTCGGCATGTGTAGAATCTGATAGTTTAAAATGTATTTCATTTTTTTTCGCTGTTGGATGAGTAGTACTTTTGAATTTCTCCCGCGTTTATTTTGCACTTTTCACGTTTAAAGCATGTTTATCAACATCATTAGGCTCTATTATATTATTATTATTGAAATATTTATATTTGTTAAAAATTTACACAATTATATAAGTTATTATAATTATAAGCATAAAATATATTTATTTTAAAAAATGATATAAAAATCTCCACTTTGCCTAGTTTTGAAATATTGATTAAATCGATTAATTCGATTTGATGAGGCCATCTATCTTGAAACTGAAGGACAAATAGCCGATCAATTTAAAGCGTTGCACCATTTTACATCTTTGTTTTAAACCTAGAGAAATTGGATTATATACGTTCCTTAAAAGTATGTGCTATAAATAAGTAAATAATAATTATAATAAATAAAATGTCACAGGAGGGAAATATCTAACTCAACAAAAATATTCTACCACGAAATGAAATAAATTATAAAATTTCACTTACATTTTATAATTGAAATATGCAGCTTCACGTGCCAATTAATGAGCTCGTTGGACAATTCTCAAAGATCAAAAATTATGCTGCGAATATAATCAAGTTTTGGAAATATTTAGAGTGCTCATCTATTCTAGAATTATCTCTTAGAGTTTTATTCCACAAATAAAATGTTCTAAAACATTTTCCTTGGTAAAAGATGAAATAATTTGCATATATTTTCAAAGCAGTAGTCTTAAAATTAAATTTCTCTATGTATTTAATAACCTTAATCATTTAAAATAAAATAGGGATATGTGGTGTAAACAGTAGTATAAAGAAACTTTTAGATAATTTTCTTGGCAAAACATGGATGTTACGAATATTGAATTATAAATTAATATAATGTTGTAGCCTAAATATATATTTATGCAGCTCAAAGTTTTCAAATTAAATAACTAGATTCAAAGGCTTTAAAATAATGTTGTTTTAAAGACGAATATAAGTAGGGGAAGGTGTTCCAAAATGATTCCCCTTAAGGGGAAAGCTTGCATAAAATAACATAAATGTTAAATATAACTTTAGCCCTTTGTCACAATATTTTACTCTATATACTGCATCATATTTTAATAGTACTTTATACATATTTTAATAATACTTTAAACCCAAACTGAGTAACAAAAAATAAATGTAATTTTAAAAAAGAATTAAACGGATCCTTTTACCCTCACCCAAGGGCAAAATGATCCTTCATTTGAAAATAATTGAAAATTGTTTTTTATCGGCCAAATAAATGTGTAAAAATTATTATGACTATACATAATGCAATAGAATAAGTTTTACAATCATATTGTATATGCAATTTATTATCTGAAAAATTTAAAATAAAAAATTGTCCCAAACGATAAAATGGAACATTTCAAAATTATAATTAAAAAATTATGGCCTACAATAAACTCAGAAATAAATAATGTAATGGGGAGTCACGCATTTTGAAAACGTCTGAAGAGCTGGCACGACGACTAGGACCCGGTACCGGAGTTTTTTTCAGTCTATGGATCATTTTACCCGGCAGTATGGCTGCTCACTTTAAGCCATATTACTGGAACACACCAAGAACCATAACAAAATAAACAAGTGTAATTCACGTCTAAAAACATCAAGTCATATTTATGTGCATTAAAGACTGTATTTCTAAATAAATAGGAATGTTAGTGCTTACCGTATAAGAGGTATGATAAAACCCAGTTTTTTGAAGAATTTTATTCACACACGTAATATACAGATCGCTTAAATGTCCTCATTGCTTCTTCTTGACTTGGCACAACTAGTTTATGTGTTACCTAGATGATAGCGCTGCCTATCTAGAAAACATATGTGGATCGTTTTGCCCGCTAGGATCATTTTGGTCCACCTTCCCCTACTGTAAAAGCTTTTATTGGCCTTTTCTTACTTTCAGAAGCTCAGCAGTGAATCCCCATGTTATGGAATAAGTCACATAGGACTTACGAAAAAGATAAAAATATTAAGGAAAACTACACGAAAAATATTTAGTATTTGCGGGTTGAGCGACTGCTAAACTTATATAATCAAAAGTAGTATTGAGACAGAATGTCCCGCAGTCGCCTAGTCACTAAACTCCGTTCCCGTAAGAACATGGAAAGTGAAGCATCATCCGACGTGGCCAGAACTTGGGAGGGTGAACTCCTCTCTCGGCTGGACTGCTGTGAAACCATGTACGCTATTGGGAGCTGGTGCACGTAAAATCCGTCGTGTCCCCAATGTCCTCCGTGTTTTATGATACCTCTGGAGGTGTCGATATCAGGTGGTTGGTCCCTCATCTGGAATTGGTTCAAAATCAGGGGACCCCGAGCAAATTCAGACTTCCTCCCTCTGGGGTTCATTAAAATGAAAGTCGTCCCCTTCCGACCCTTGCCGTTCTATATGAGGGATCTGGCACCGCTCCGCGGTTGCCACAGGGCATTAGAGACAACAGCATTGAGTTAATTGTCACAGTTAAAGAAAATTAATCAGGTCCAAAATTATGTTTATTATTTCACGAATACATACAAGTTTTAAAGCTTGTAAAGTCTTTTCGCCTTTACATTAGCAGTGTTTGAAATAAAAAACGTTATTTTAGATATGCTACCACTACTAACATTTAATACATTCATTGCAGGACGAGGTTTTCGTAAATTATTGTACTGCATTTTCTGATATTCCAATGAAAAATATTTTTTATATTAGAATTCGAATAAAAAGATTCCTTTTTATTAATAAAAGGGGGGGGGGATATCAGTAGAATTGATGAAATTTGTACTACTCACCAAAATTTTGTGACATTAAAATATTGAACGATAATGAACCATAACAGTACGACAGTCGAAAATTAATTTAAAAAAGAAGCAAACCTCTTTACGGAGTTCCTTGTTATATGCAAAGATAAGAAAAAGTAGAGAGCACTATGTGACAAAGCTTCTACGAGATAATTAATTGGCTGTACAGGAATGGCAACAGAAAATAAATCCTGAACTTCATTTGTAACTAGGCAGGATAAGAAGAAAATCTTTTGTTTGAAAAGTGCTGAAAGCACAGAATGAGGTGAATCTTAAAAGCTTAAGTTGTTATCTATCAAACATGATGTTTAAAATAAATTTTAACATACAGATAACAAGTCTTTGTCTTTAATTTTCTAGTTACATCTTGTAAGGTAAAGTTTTAGAACACCTGATATAAAAAGGTCTTTTAAATTTACAAATGGAATCAACTTTGCTAAAAATATTGAGATTGATGTAAAATAACCATGGTAAAGTAGCGTGAAAGACTTTTAAACAATTACCAACACTAAGAAGGTATTGCATTAAAATATTAAAATGAAAGGATATATGAAATTTCATATGAAATACTTCGTGAAACAGTTTCTGTGGACAGATTTCTTTTATTTTTGGATTAAGACAGAGAGATATTCTGGAATGCCAACCTGTTAATTTTTCAATATTTTTTTAATGATTGTCTGATCTATCTTAACACGAAAAGTTCTATCACATTTTTTAAAATTATCTTTATGTGGTACTACATAACAAAGAATAAAATATCCTGAATTTAACAAGCACTTAACTAAGAAAAAGAAATTTTAAAAAATTTACTAACCATTCGCTTAATGTAGTCATTATAAAATTATATGTTCAAATATTTCATTAACTTTTTCAGGAATTCTTTAAAATGTACAATCAGTAAACAAAAATTTTTCTACATATCTGAGTCCAAAATGTCTCACATTTTTAAAGAATTAAACAGTAAAATAATTTTATTGCTTAATATATACTATGCATTTATCATATATGAAATTCAATGTAAAGAATAGTATATCTCACTGAAACTTTTCAGTAGATAGAGTCAAATAATATATAGTGCTCAACAGACACCTTGTATTATTTTAAAGAAATATGTACACCTTGCATTATAATTAAATTTAACTGCACTTTACATTATTTGTATGAAATAAAAAAACAGAAATCCGTAAAAAGATAGTACTTTTTTTTTCACTGAGATGCAAACTAATAAGAAGTTGGTGAAAAAAAAAAAGAGAGAGAGAGACGTATACGTGCACCAATACAAAAAGTAAAATAGCAATCCGGTTTCAGCATGTATGGCATTCAGTCGTCAGTGCTAGAATGAGAATGACAAAACTCACACTGTTTATACAGAAAAAGTAGGGATTGAAGATAGTATTTACGAGAGCAAGCAGGATACTTGAGACGGTTCTTGGAGGCCAATATGAAAGCAGCAAATTAAGGTAACTGAGAACAGAGAGAATTGCAACAACCAGAATAGGGGGGGGCAGTAAAATCAACATTAACATGCCTGTTTATGCTTTTGTGAATTTTTAAAGTTTCAAGGAAATCTAATTTAGTGGGAAAAGGGGTTTGCAAATGAGTTTAGCTGAACCAAAGTCGAAAATAGGGTTTGCGGAACAACGATGTTTAGTGATGGCAGACTTTCTGGTTTCATTTTTTTTTAAATTCTAAAATTAAAGGCGCGTTTAGTTTTCCCAGTATAAGATAAACTACATTCATACTATCCTAAAAGCAAATAACTAAGCACCGTAAACATTTAAAGTGTAAATGAGGTCTTTGGCACGAGGAAGTTAATTTGTTCGTGGGCATGAAAATTACTTTGTAATTGAATTAGCTTAGAATTTCAGCAATGCGAGTAATAATTTTAGAGAAG
This sequence comes from Cheiracanthium punctorium, assembly GCA_038373885.1. NCBI lineage: Eukaryota > Metazoa > Arthropoda > Arachnida > Araneae > Cheiracanthiidae > Cheiracanthium > Cheiracanthium punctorium. The sequence continues at coordinate 251,151 of JAWZYV010005881.1, read as the reverse complement.
GAACAATAATAGTCTTAATAACGGGAGGTTATGCTAATGTAACTACACGGATTACTCACTTTCTTCATTGCGCAATCGACTGATGAGGTATTATATAGTCTCTGTCCATGGAAACGCTTTGAGGTAGTTACTTTCAGGAAGCAAGAACTATTGTCAGGGCAGGTGTTTAAGACACGTTAAACAAGAGTAGAAGGCTGCCATTTTTTGAGGGGGAGACGTTAAGGACCACATACAGTTCTTTTTAAAAGCATGAAACTAACAAGTCTGCCATCACCAAACATTTTTAGGATTCCAACCATATTTTCGACTTTAGTTCAGGTAAACTCATTTGTAAACCTCGTTCTTCCTGCAAATTAAATTTTCTTGAATCTTTCAATATCCACAAAAACATAAATAATCTTATTAATGCTAATTTTGCTGTTCTTCCTTTTCCTGGATATTTTAAATCTATCTGGTCTCAGTTACCTAAATTTCCTGCTTTCCTATTGGCCCTCGTAAACATTATCATGAATCTCTACTTTTTCTATATAAACAGAGAAAATTTTGGTATTCTCCTTCTAGACTAATGAGGGCATGCTATAATGCGAAACAGGTTAGATATTTTAATTTTTGTATTGAGCTCTTATACATTGTTTTTTGCTGTTTTTTTTCAATTCGCAAAATGTCAGTCATTAATTTCAATAACTCTTAAAAATAAGCGGCTAATGTAAATCGTTTATCTTAAATAACGCTGGAGTGCATTTGGTTTCAAACCTAAGGTAAATTCCAAAGCAAATGCTCTTGCATTACAACACTCATTTTAGCCATTTTAAAATTGTTCTTGCATCTATGCGCTGTTGTAAGCATTTTATTGTTTTCTTTAAATTACGAACAAAATTTTCTTAAAAAATTCACATAATGCTACAAAAACGATTGTTTGTGGCTATGTACAGTCACAAAGGTTAACCAATTGCTTTATGAAGCAGTTTGCACAAATTTGTTAGATATTGGATGAAACTCATAGTTTGAGTTGATAAAACTCAAAATTCCTGACATTGTTCAGAATGTAACACTTTTAGAAACTACGGGAAAGTTTTTCTGTATTTAATCAATAAATAGCACTTTGTAGTTTATAGATATATATTCGATAACTAACTGAATTAAATCACAATTACAGAAGTTCTGAATGAGAATATAAAACAAGATAAATATTGCTTGATATTAATTTAGCATATAGAAATATTTTAATAAATGAAAAGTCTAGTTTTCATTTATAGATTTCTAAAAACAAATTTTGGTATTTCTAATTTTATAGATTTCTAATATATTCTGTAAAGTTTTTTGTGTAAATTAAAGATTTTACTATGGGTTAGATTACGGGATGAAAAAAACTTGGTTATTTGAGTTATTCTAATACTTCACCAACAATTTTGAGTGATATATCATGTTTGTTTGAGCATAGTCATATTAGAAATATGACAAGAGGCATGTCATGATATTTATAAATCTCGGAATCATTAACATATGCTTCTTTATTTAGGAAGCAGAATTTAGTAAAATTAAGAAATACTGAAAAAAAGTTTGGTTTTTAAAACCAGTTATTAATTTATTTATTTATTCGTATTAATAAGATCATAGCAATTAAGTAATATTTTGTTCAATCAAAGTTGTTGGGTTTTAAGGGAATTCACCTTCCCTTTCCAATTTTGAAATGTATAAAATATTTCAGTGCAAAAGGACAATCCCAAGAAATTAAAAATATATTTCCATGTATATATTTTCCTAGATTCCGAATACAAATATATTTCATAAATATTTCACAAAGCTAACATTGAAAGATAGTTGATATAGAACCATTTCGCTAATTTGATACGGGTAGAAATACGTTTGAATCAAGACTTTAAAATATCAAATAATGATTTTCTGGAAAGTTTTCAACATCTTAAAGTATGCGAATTATTAGACAGAATCATACCTCAGACATAACTCAGATTATTATGAATACCAATCATTTCAGCCATCTTTCGAGCGTGCATTGACAGAATCATAGCTCAGACATAACTTCGTAGAAACTGATAATACAGTTCATTGTTCTGTGTATTTATAACTTTCAAAATTGTAAAATATTCCGAGGATAAATTTCGCATGAAGTTAATGTTTTTAAAACCATCAATACTCCTATGAATTGCAACGTTTCTCGATAAACGGAGGTTAAGCACATATTTCTTTCTGAACTTTTCAACTACTAAATTTAAGATAATGAAACCCTTTTTTTACAAAACACGTAAATGAATATCTTAAATTAAAAATTTTGGAAACTGAATAGTAAAATTTTAGAAGCCTTAAAAAATTTAAAAACCGATTTCAAGTTCACATGCTGCTATAAGCCGATCTTGAGTGACCTGTGCTTTCAAGTCTCACATTAAAACGAGTCATGGTTTATCTTTAGGATTTATAACTCCGAAATGGAATTTATTATCCCGTTTCAGTGGTACATAGTTTAGATAATTAACTTTCGAATCTATATACCACATCATCATTATTATAGGGTGGTTTTTCCCGGTTTTCAAGACTGTTTACAAGATTAGATGTAATTATAACTGAGTACTGAGCAACTGTATTACTGAGCAGTTAATTCGCCGCAGTATTGAAAGTATATTGTAATTCAAATGTGTTCTCTTTGTAGTTCCAATTCATTCTGCGACTTACAGCACTAAATTACAGAATAAATGATGTCGATGTTATCCTCTCAAAAGTACAGTCAATGCTCTTTCAAAGCAAATAATATCTTCGCTTAAAAATACAGATACTGCCACAGATAATCTTAGCAACCGGGAGAACGGCCCTCTAATATTTTCTCCAGCAGTTTAGAATCTTGAAAAACTTTTCCTTATAATCACTTCAACAAATATTTTGAATGACAAAATATTAATGGAAAATCAGAGCTTCGAAGTACCATTTTCAACTTGATAATAAGATTAAATAGAAATAGAAAATCTGATTAATTTGCATTTGGAGTTTACTTTTGCTGCAAATCAAATAATGAGATTAGAACATGAAATAGGATTTATTAAATGAATCTTTTTTCGCTTATATACTTGATTCTGTGGTATATAGATGCTTAATTGAAAAATTGTTTAGAAACGAAATTTCTGAATGTATCGCAGAGGTCTTAATAAATGAGCTGGTATCTCCGAATTGGGGTTATCCTGCTAGAGAAAATATTGCTTTTCTTTCTGCTTTTAGTGCTTGATTTAAAAAAAAAGTCATAGCAGTTGCTGTAGACAATATAAACTCAATATTTCGAATAAGCAGTCATATAAATAGTTAATTTCTCTAATGAGTTCACATAATCAATTTATATTGTAATATTTCTATTTCCGTAGTTCAGTTTTAAATAACACAGCGACTTCATACTGTCTTTTCCGCATCTGGTTTCGGCGAATTTCAGAATTCCTTAATTCCTGTTCTTATTTCGACAGTATTTTGCGATTTTTTTTCTGCCTCTGTAATTGCTCAGAAAGTTTTTTCATTGAAAATATAGAAATCCATTGTGAAAAATCCCATTGTTGAAAAAATAGCAATCCCTTTAAAGCCACAATTTTGAAAATTATGCTCTCTTTTTTGAGCTTCTTTTTAGCTTGGTCTGTGTATGTCTTTCCAGTTCAAATTTTTAGGCAAATGTTAATTCACTTTCACCGAGTACTAGTGTTTTTTTATTTCCAGATTTCTGATAGGAAATTCAGTAATTATTATTATTTTTTAAATGTAGAATAATGCTGTAAAATAATATATAAATTTTAAAAGCTTGAGGCGCTAATACTTCTTTTGACTTCATATAGAAGTAAGTAGCACTGTTTGTGGCCCCTGACGATGGTGACAGTGGTTATAATTTCCGTTCCATTATATTATCACAATAATTCTTGCACTTTATTTGGCTTCAAAATCTGGTTTCTAATTCTTGCTAATAGCTGTTATATTTTTATGCGAGATATGTCTTATTTGTAGTATGTTTTGTGTTTTACTACATATATATATATATATATATATATATATATATATATATATATATATATATATATATGTATATATATATATATATACATATATATATGTATATATATATATATATATATACTATATATGTATGTATATATATATATATATATATATATATATATATATATGTATATGTAGAATATGCTCACTTTCACTCCCACGGATTTGAAAATGTTACTATCGAAATTCTCGCAATAAAAACCAATACTTCTGAACGGCTTTTCCTCGAATCACAATTAATCAATTGTCATAACACCTGTTATCCTTATGGTCTTAACCAAATAGTACATAATAAACACTTACATTATTATAATACACAATCTGATCCCTCCAAGTATACTCCTATTTATAACCTTTTAAATTTGTCCTTATATAAACGAACAAGTCGATATAAACGAGGAAGACATAAAGCTACTTCTACTAACATAATGTCAAATAAGCACATTCAGTCTGAGTTATACACCCTAAATAAAAGTTTTGAGGTTGACCATAATTGGCTAAAAATACGAGCCTACGTTTTCTCTTTAAAGAAAAAACACCTCTCAAAGTATTATAAAGTTTTCACTTCATATACTTTCTCTGACCATTTTGCCCACTTGTTTTATGATTTAATAGTTACTCGTGCCAATGCACTAAATTACAATTTACTAGGTCACAATCGCAATAGTACTAAGCTAAATTCCAATTTTGTAATTAATTTCTCCAATCCTGTTTTTAATATGATTAACTTCAATAAACTTTTATCATCTCACTCTGACTCTTTCCCTTTACCGCATCTCAGCCTAAAAAAATCTTTCAAATACCCTATACCTATGGGTAGAAAGATATTTAATTATAACTCTTTCTGTAGGAACTTTGTACCCGATGATGAGGTACCCTGTCTTTGTACCAGTGGTCAATACAATTCTTATGTTAATTCTGATTTTGGACATATAGTTACCGGAGATCTTTCTATTATCAAAGATCTTAAACTTCAACGGATCATGAAAAGAGGTACTAAGTTTAGGTTACCCACTAAATACTGTATAGATGATATAATAGATACTTTCACTTATAATATAGACGTATATATATATAACACTTCAATAAAAAACAGCAAACCTTCTGCCTTCTTTAATGAATGGAAATTTAATATTCTTGCTGACCTTAAAAAACAACTACTTTGTAAATTTAGATATACTAAAAATATAAAACTAAGCAATCAAATAACAGAGCTACAGAATAACTTTATCATTACTTATGTTGATAAGTCTAGCAATAACTATGCTATAATATGTAAGCAGTTATATCACAATCTCTTAGCTTCATCCATTAACAATAATCCAAATTTCAGTCTAACATCTATCTCTGAGATAACATTTAACAAAAAGATCTTAGCTTTCCACAAGTTACTTAAAATCAAGCATGACAATCTAAAATATCCCTACTTAGTGCTAATACCAAAGTTTCATAAAACACCACTAAAATTCAGAACTGTTACTATAGGATGTAACACTTATAATAATGTAGCAAGCAAAATATTACTAAAAATACTTACTTCTATGCATGATCTGTACATAAAATCTAACACTTCTTCTGTATCTATAGGTAATAGCTATGAACTAAAAAATAAGATTAATGCTCTACACGATGTAATTAATATATCAACTTATGATTTTAAAGACTTATTCAATAGTATACCACTAGACGACTTATACAATATAATATTGAATCTATTTATACATAGTAATAATAATATAACCCTGCCTTCTTACATAGATACTATGTATTTCGAAAATCTTTTAAAGTTCATAGTCTATAATAACTACATTCTACATAATAATAAATTATATAAGCAAGTTATAGGAATACCACAAGGTGGTTCCAATTCCAGTTACTTAGCAGACCTATATTTATATAATTATGAAAAAAATTACAATAATCCTTCTCTTATAATATATAGGTACATAGATGACATAATAACAATAGCTACTGACAATACTTATAGTGATACTGACCACCTACCCATAGCTTACCATTCAGCCCTAGAACTAATAAAAAATCCTAATGATAATAGAATAATTAATTTTTTAGACTTACAAATTAGAATTAATGATGATAAGAGTCTATCCTTTAATATATATAATAAAAGAAATGACTTTAATTTTCAGGTTAATACTTTCACTCATTTCACTTCATGTATGCACACTTCTGTGTTTAGAAATATTATCTCTAATCATAAGTATAGAATAGAGTCTCTATGTACCAATAGTTTTAAGGCCAGTAACTTAACTGACCTATATAAAACTGCTATAAAATATAATTATCCAAGTAAATTTCTAACTTCCATTTTATATCCTCTATGTAATCAAAAAAACTGTATGTCCTAATCAGAATATTGGTTGGTGAGGATGGGGTTGGTTGTTGGTTCTTTCTATATTTAAAAAAAAAAAAAATCATAAAATATATATCTATATATTTTATTTAAAAAAAAATTCTATAATTAAGAATAGTTGATTACTGGTACTTTTTCCTTTTTTATGTGAGTCTGTAACCAATGAAGCCATACAGAGTACTGTTCTACCTAAATATTTTACAATTATATTAGCATAAATAGCAATTAATAAATGTGTATAATTATTATCAATATCATTACTGTTAAAATTATTTCTACAGTTTTTCTCCTTTTCCACAACCTCAACTAAGTACTTCTTAGCTACTGCAGCTAGTACTACGTTAAACATAGGCTAGCTATACTAGTGTTATATTTATTTTATTATTTATTCATTTAATTATTACCATTTTTATTCTTTTTATTTATTCATTTAATTATTACTTTTTATTTATTCCTTTCCTTTCCATACTTCCAAAGTATTATTAATATATCATTTTTTTTCACACTCCATGGCATTACTTGTCTATTGATTGCATTAAGCCTTCTCTGATGGCAACATGCACTAATACTGCCTCCATTACTGAGCTTTGATCTTCTTGTCGGTCCACTTCCTCGTTGTTTATTTCTAATAGCTACGGTCGCGCCCCCAAGTTACAAAAGGACCCTAATTTTGGTCAGGTAACTTGCAGAAACCTAGCTATTATTGTTTTTTTCGATTAAATTGAAATGTGTGTGCGGTGGCGCCTGATGATAGAGCACACCATTTCAATATTCATTCCATTTTCCGTCTATTTGTGGTTACATGTGATTAGGCTTAAAAAGCCCACCAGTTCTAATTTGGCGCTTTATATCCAATTTATCCACTCTTTCATTGCCTTAAAAGGCTATATTTAAACACTTATCCGGTATAAGCTCGTTAATATTGGCACAATGTGCTATCTACTTTTTTATTTTTTTATATTTTTAAATTTTTTTCACTTTATCAATGGATTATCTTGGGATTTCACTTTACGTTAAGCTATTATATATATTATATATATATATATGTATATATATATATATATATATATATATATATATAAGCAATTAATTTATAGTTTGCCACCTCCTTTTGTCAATCAGCTAGAGTGAATTTGTGTTGCAATATGCGTTTGAAAGAGAAAATATTCTCAAAAATTATTTTATACCTTTTAGTCCATCTTTGAATAAAAAGTAGCAACCCCACACTCCGGCCTAGATTCCTAGAGTAGAGAATTGTCCTTAACCCACATTTCCATTTTCATTGAATAAAAAGCTTGATTAAAGAAAATATTTTTGTCTTATATTTACTTTATTTTAATGAATAATCTTAAGTGGGTAGTCTTTGAGAAGTTGGTATTGGCTGTGTAAAATATTTTATCAATCTTCCTGAATTTAATGTAATACCAGTGTGAGAATGCTAATATTTTTCTGTTTACTTTATAGAACACCGTGTGGGTACAATTGATCTGCATTCATGGAGTACTATAGTCTTTCATCGTGCTGTTTGAATTACATACTTACATTTAATTATTATTCATACTCCTAATAAATTCTGAATTTGAGTGGTAAGAATAGTATTTCCCTTTATTATTTATAGAATATTATCTGTGATGTTTAATGTAAATTTGCATGGCATTTTTTATCATATATAATCTGAAGAGAGAACTGGAAAAATAATAGCATTAAAATAAAGATTTCGTTACTTTATTCGATAACTGATGCTTTTTGCCTTCACAAATTTCAAATGAATAAATAGCAGATGAGACAAGCTATTCGCCGTTATCTAATTGCTGAAAATTTTCAAAGAATATTAAACTTCATTCCATTGTGAGTCTAACGCGAATAAATAAATTTAAGTTTCAAATTTCTTTTTATTATATAATTGACTAAAAAGTATAAGATGCTGATATTTTTATTTATTTTTTCACTATGTAGAAATAAATAAATTTTTTTAAATAGTGCTGTAACATTGTATGTTGCATAAAAGCCTTAGCTAGGACACTTGTAACTATCAAATATTTTCCCCCGTAACTTAAAGAAATATTTGTTTTGATTAACCTAACGGAGTAGCTATTGATATATATAAGATAATAAAAGCATTAGAATTATTTTCACTTGAAAAACTGAGAAATTTATACTCAAAAATAGTGCATTAAACCTGTCATATTCTCTGACCACGATATTATTTAATTATCCAAAGAAATGCTTCTTGGAAAACTATTTAATTTACAGAAATAAAAAAAAGTACTGAAACTAATAAAAGTATTTTTTTGCATAAAAGCATTATGGAAATTGTTTCAATGATTGCGTTTTTTTTTTATTTTTAGATAGAAAATCCGAAGCTTTCTTTATAAAGTGAACGTTCTTTCATACAATCACTTATCAAGAAAAGCTTTTCTTTCTGCTTTTTACGATCTTATAAAGAAAAACGCATAATACCGATCCTAGTTTCATGTCACCGACATTTTAAACGTCACGTTTCTAAGTTTTTTCTTCTTCTTTCTTTCTCTTCTCCTACGTTTTATGGGCAATTAAGGGGCGTACTAAGTAGCAACCGTAACAACAGACATTATCGTCAAACGCTTTACATGTTTCTTTGAGAGCGCAGAACTAAAATAAACCTTTACTGCTTTAATCAGGACGCTAGTAAAGGAAATTAAAAATATTTTTGTTTACATGTACATAAAGTAAATCCTATATGAAGTGAATGCTTTCATTTTTCAGTACCCCTGAGAATATTTTTATACTGAAAGATGGATTTAGTAGCTTTTTTTTTTTAAGTAAAGTAAGTTATTCTACAAAAAAGGAAGGGAAGGACAAAATATAATCCCTTTTACAATTTTTCGGTAATTTCACTTAAATTGAATAAGTAATTCATTAATATTATTTTACAAAATAATGAATTATTTAGTAAAATATTAAATTTAAAAAAATATTTTTTGCATAAAAATCATTGAAAACTTGAAAAAAAAAGCCAATATAAACATTCACTTGAGGTGTGGAACCTCAAGATGTCAATATTTTAAGCTGAAATTTAGAGACAATTGGTTTCAGCTAGTTTGGCACCATATAATGACTCAGGCAATGTGAATTTCGAAAAAAAGTTTTTACGATCCACCCTAATGAATACATAACAGTTTGAGCTATTACATTCAGAAACAGACCAATTTAAAAATGTTAAGAATTACTGTAACAACGTGAATTTATCGAAATCTCATTATTAGAGACAATTGGTTTCAGCTAGTTTGGCACCATATAATGACTCGGCATGTGAATTTCGAAAAAAGTTTTACGATCACCTAATGATACATAACAGTTTGAGCTATTACATCAGAAACAGACCAATTTAAAAATGTTAAGAATTACTGTAACAACGTGAATTTATCGAAATCTCATTATTATTGCAGGCAATGCGTGACAGGAAGATGTAGTTGAACTTTAATATTATTTTTTCTGGTATGAATGCATAATAGTTCAAGCTATTAGATTCAGAAACAGACTAATTATAAAATGTTAAGAATTACCGTAACAACGTGAATTTATCGAAATCTCATTAACATTGCAAACAGTGCGTGACAGGAAGATGTTCTTGAACTTTAATAATATTTTAGCATTGTTTTTTGTGGTATGAATACATAACAGTTTGAGCTATTACATCCAGAAACAGACTAATTTTAAAGTGTTAAAAATTACCGTAACGACGTGAATTTTTTCCAAATTTTGACAAACTTTAGATCAGATGCGCGATCTGAAGATGTAAACCAAATTTATTTCTTTATTAACATCTTGTTATTCACCCAAATTTGCAACTTTTATACGGCATCATGAGCTGAAAGAAAAAGAAAGAAAGAATCCGTACTTTCGTCCCACATTAATGAAGAGTAGATTTTCACCCAAGTAACTTACAAGCGACAGTCTTGTAGAAATGCTCGATTGGAGAGCCTGTACAACGTGCTTTCATCCATAAAACAAAAAGCAGACAACTTCGTCGCGCCCTCATTTTAATGCTTCTTCCCAGACGGCGTGTTTTTTATGTTTTCTTTTAAAAACTAAATTTTTTAAAGGTATGAAATTTCATAATATACACACACACACACACATACATAAAATCCGGATGCATGAATTTAAATATTATTTTACGATGCAAAGTTTGCTACCTATTCAGAATAAACACCTTTTAAAAGGACTTTTTCCCTCTATACCATATAGAGTATATTATTGTACTGTAAACGGAATTGGAGGTATTATGTGTGAAAATTTGTTCAAACTCTCGAAAAGTATTTAACTAAATTTTCTTAATAAATTTCGAATTTATCCTTTCAAGGTGCGTCAGGACTTATCTTAGTGAACCCCTGTGATAAAATTTCGTATGTCCATGATCACCTGCCTCGACATTATACAAAGAACCGGCACGCAGCCACATACACATACACATAAACACACGAATTTCATATTTTGCTTTATTTATGCAAAAGTGTGTTCATATATTAAGGGTTTAGAAGTTAATAAAACCTACAAATAATGTTATCTTAAGATTAAATAATTCCCAAACATGTTTTTTATAAAGTAACAAATAAGTGAATAAAGAGTCATTTTACCAGAATCCATTAAACACATTATGCTTATATATAAATGCATGCAAGCAATTACTTAAGCGATTCACATTTTTCCTACATACTAAATCTTCAAACACGCAGTATTAAAAAAAGAATATTTTGTTTTGTACACAACCAATATTAATTTTTTTTCATTTTATGAGCTTATAAAGAAAAACGCATAATACCTATCCGAATTTCATGTCACCGTCATTTTAAATATCACTTTACAAGGCCATTTTTTCTTACTTTTTATAGGCAATTAAGAAGTGTACTAAGTAGAAGGCGTAACAACAGACATTATCGTCCAATATTTTGCATGTTTCTTTGAAAGAAAAGAGCTACAAAATAAATTCACTTCACCAATCAGGATTATAGTAAAAAAAATAATTGTTTATATGTAGCATAAATAAAATATTTTAAAATATCTTCATCTGTGATATCCACTTGAGATTAAAAAAAATGATGCTTCCGGGAAAAACGTAGGGAAAAAATAGAAATTAAGCAATCTTAATTTCTATTTTTTGAAGTTTTTTAATGAAGCAGATCCGTTTTGGTACATAAAAAGAAATAAAGGTTATGAAATTGCTGCAAAAAATCATATTTCATAATTTATTTTTCATCGTGTATTTATGTGTTATTCATACTAACAAGGAAATATGTATCAAACGCATCCGAAATATGTTAGAAAATACTAAGTGTTAGACGAGAAAGTAAACCTTTTTGCTCACTTATGATAATTTTGATATGTAATTGAAGATGTGTTCTTTTGAAACGAGGGCTTCATAAATTTTAACGCACTCTTTGGAGTATGAATAAAATCGAAATACGATACATTAATATTACTGAAGAATAATACGTTTTCTAAAATTAAAAAAGCAACATTTCTATTGGAGATTCGGAAAAAGAAAGAAAAATTCTTCAAAATTTCTCAAAGTTTCATTTTAAGGCAGTCATGTTTTGTATTTCATTACTTTTACAACCATAACAGGGCGTTCTTGGGACTTCAGAATTACACTGTAAGTCCGGTTATAGTTTGACAGCTCGGTGTTTTGAAAGATGAATTCTCAAAATAACTTTTTAATAAATGTCACACTTTTGGTCCGAATTCGATTCCCGGATTAGGCATGGGTTGCTGACTTGTGCGTGTCTTTATAGGGGGTAACACTGGCCGCCCACTGGGTGCTCTCATAATAAAATGGCCAGTCATTCGAGCCTTAGTAGTGGCGAATGCTTGATGAGCAAGTGCTCGCTTTTTGAAAAAAAAATTTAAAAAAATAATAGCTGTGTTTTTTTGTTGATTACTTTATAAGTACCTTGACCAAAATATCATTCCTTTAACTTTGGTATTGGTTAATGAACACTTTTAATAAATTTTTTGAGACTAAATGCCATGGAGTTATTTCAAAATGTTAGATGAAACTATACGTTCCGTTGTTATCTAAAGTGTTAGTGCTTGAAATAAATACAAGTAAAGCTATGACAGGATGAAAAGGAACAGTGCCTTAGTAAATGAAATAACTCAAAACCCTCCTTTCTAAAACAAGCATCTTGGTTCCATAGCCTATAGGTCTGAAACTATTTGCCAATTTGTCTTTGTAAGCAAGTAATGTTGAAAGATAAAACATTCTCTTTTATGTCGAAAAATTTTGATTTGAAACTGTTTTCAGCTCAAGAGAGGACGGATTCCGTCTTCAGTATTAAGGTTTAAATATGGTTCTGTACTTCCTGGAGATTCACTCAGTAATGGGAAGTGCACTCATCAGTAGGTGAAAGTATTTTGATGGGTTAAATTACCTTTTGTAAGATGTCAAGGAGGAGTTTTGACACCAATGTTTCGGCATTTTCTTACATAGCTATGCTTGTCTGACATGAATTCAATTTACAACCCGTTGGTTCATCCGAAACCAAAACCAGTGGACATTCATGGCCTTCAATCCATATATCGAAATTTTATTAAATGTACTGAATATCAAATTTCAAATATCCTACTATGTTTCAGAATGATTTTGAATAGTATTTGAAAGAAAATATACATCCTCATTAACGATTAGATTAAAATAATAATTCGAACATAGCTAATAAATCAAAAAATACAGTTTGTAAATCACCTGCTTTAAAATAACTAAAAATAATAATACCACGTATTTACTTGGCTAAACTCTTCAAATTAATTTTAAAAAAATATATTTATATATATATATATATATATATATATATATATATAATTTTAAAATAAATATATACTTCCACTTTTGGTGAGAAAGTGGCGCCCAATCCTTTGCAACAGTGTGACGCTGGTAAAACGAGTTTAATCGAGGCCAACAATCGCTCACGGACGAGATCGTTCAAAATCAGTTGAGGCAGAAAATAATCATGCTGTGCAAAAATTGATAGTGCAAAATCATCATGTGGCGAACTTTGAGATTGAGGCAGCCTTAGACATTAGTTCGAGTGTCATGTATAAAGTAATACAGGGTAGCCATAATTAAACTGCAAGTGTTCAAGGGGTGCTGGAGAGAAAACTACTGAGAATATTCCTGTGAAATTTGGTATCTACACGTTTCAGAACATGCGCAAGTCAATATGCAAAAAAATCGTCATTTTTACCCGATAGATGGCGTTGTATCGTATTTCAAAGCTCACCGGGAGCATTTACAACTTCCAAAACCGATAGACAGAGCATAGTGGCATTCTAAGAGGCAAATAAACAATATAAAATAACATTTACAGTTTATCAAAATTCCGTACAATTCGCTTCAGTAATTAAATTTTACAGTAACATGTAATCAAAAATTGTCGTAAATTAAGATCACAAATTAAACAATTCATAAAGGCACTTTGGAAAACAATTAAACAATTATTTATTCTCATTGACACTCATTGGACCTCTTAATCGTTTCATACGCCGGTATTCTTTCAGAGTAGCTGAATAATTGCTACCATTCTGATAAAATATCGTCACTAACAATGCACGTTCCTTCTTATTCAGAGTCATGATTGAACATTACCCAATGTGGTCTTGTTTTTATACTGTTAGATGGGCTTAAAATTTGCATATATGACGTCCATAAGCATTGAAACACGATATAGCGCCATCTATCGGGTGAAAATGGCGGATTATTTTATTGCATATTTGACTTGCGCATGTTCTGAAACGTGTAGATACCAAGTTTCAGTGGAATATTCCTGGTAGTTTTCCCTCCAGCACTCCTTGAACACTTGCAGTTTAATTATGGCCAACCTGTACTTAATTATTTAAATGTGGGAAAAGTTTGTACTCGTTGGATCCCAGATAGTTAGAAAAAATCTTAAGATGTTCGTGTCGATAGGTACAAACAAATACTCAAAAAATACAATGGGAATACTTCAAAAGACTCATTTATTGTAACAGTTGACAAATCACGAATTTATTCCTACGAGCCGGAAAGTAAAAAACAGTCGACTGTATGAGTGTTTCAAGACGGAGAAAGTCCAACAATAAAGTCTGTCATTTACGAAAACTGCTCATGTGGAAAGTGTCTTTACAGGAACCTAAGAAAGTCTATTCTGAATGATACACAACCATTTGTATGTCGGAAGTCTTCGATGAAATTAGGAAAACAAGAAAATGTCGTCGTATCATTCATCATCAAGATAATAGCACGTTCCCACACATCTCGACTAACAATCGAATATTTATGCACAAGAAAAATCGAATCAATGGGTCATTCCTCTTACAGTTCTGATTTGGCACCCAATGACTTATTTTTGCTCCCGAATGTTAAAAATATTACGTGGACAACGATTTTCGACGGCAGAAGAAGCTGTTGACTCGTTTAAAAACCATGTTTTGGGGGTATCTCAAACGGAATGGAAGAAAATGCTCTATCAAGTAGTTCGAACGCAAGCAAAAGTGTATAGATCTTGGACGAGAGTATTTTCAAAATCAATGAAGTAATTTTCAATGACTAATTAATGTATTTTTATTATCAGGCTCAAATGTAAACAATGCCCATAGTATAATGCAATAATTCAATTGTTTGCTTTTGATTTTTAAAATTATTTTTCTAAGCATCACACACAGGTAAAAACATTTAATGTTATGTTTCAAGCTTCAATATGCACTCACATGAAAAGGACGACTATAAGGTGTATCTTATGATTTTCTTATATATATATATATACATATATTAATTCTGAAATTTTCACCTGAAAAATAATCATTCATTTAAATATAATAAATGATTAGGTTTCTAATTATTGAAGCCGTTTTTAAAAAAAGATAATTAATATCACGTTTTATTAAAATTGTTCATTATAAATTCAATAATTTTTTCAAAGCATGAAACAACAAAATTAATTTATTTACTCATGTTTCCCCCGTGTGAATGGGAGGAAAATGTGAAAATTAATAGAGAACACTCTGGTAAACAAACATTTACCCAAGGAAATTTCAAACTTGATAAAGTGTAACTATTTTCTTTTCTGTAATTTGAACGCTTTTACAAGCCAAGAGTAAACACCGGAGAGAGCGGGCATAAAATAAACGTTTTGTTTGCTAGGAACTTTATGACATGAGGTTAAAAGAAGATTTTATCACCTACAAGCAATCAATGAAATGAATCGTAAGACAACTACAGTAAAATAAAGTAATAATATTTGCTTTTGTAACTGGAAAATGCTCCTTCCAGTTATTTATTCAGCTTGTGTTATTTGTTACTTGGACTCTAATATTGTAATAGTTATTGGCAGTAACTTGAAATAAAACACACAATTCTTTAAAGTTTTGTGCGATTTCATTCTATTGAGAATGGAATATTGGATAAATGGCATTTTTATTTTCTGCAAAACGCTAGGTTTTGAAAGCGTTACTCATCTTGGAATTTTGATCTCATATGAAACTTGGATCGTAATTAAACAATTACGTGCGTAAGAGATTAAACCATGCGTGGTTATTTAATTTTAAGTGTAACATAACTGAATACTAAGTACTCAGACATGTGTTTTAGGATATATATGACTATGATTTAAATTATTAAGATTTCCGTCTTGTAATAATACAAAAAATTTGCATTTGTTTTAAAGGTAGACCTGGCCTTTTACTTATGGAACCCTGAAATTATATGTGTAACACCCTGTGCACACAGATCTAAAAATACAACGTGTTTTTAACATTTTCATAACAGCACACAGATCTAAAAATACAACTTGTTTTTAACATTTTCATAACAAATTTGGAAAATGTCTATCTTTAAATAATCTACTATTAGCGGAAGTCGAGTCCAAATAGCCTTCTTTATTTTATGCATATAAGCCTTAAAATAATGATAAATAGTAAATATAATGTAATATTCATTGATTTCTCAATGTTTGACATTCCGTTTACCGACAACTCGTTTGATAGTAAAAAATTAGGAAGACTAAACATCATTATCTCCGTACAGCGGAAATGAAGATGTATGACAAAAAAATTCACAACAGTATGGAAAAAGAAATCTTAAAACTACTTTGACCTAAGCCATTAAACTTATGCTGTTATGTACTTCCTAAATTTATATTTTTTAATGCATTATATATTTATACCTGTTTATTTTGATTATTTTTATATAATTTGTGCCCTCTTTCATGGTTCTTTCACTAATTCTTTCTTCCATCGAGAGTATAAAATTCTTTGTGATGCTTTACATCGGGACTGAAGATCAGATGGCTAAGCTCAGCAATCGTAAAACATCCGCAACCCTAATAGTCTAAGAGCCAGCGACCGCCAGACCTTCGCCATAGTATAAAAGCTCAAAATCTGCGCATACCCCCCAACAGAGGTAGGAACAATCGGCCACTATAAAGTTTGGATGATCGTGGCTTTGTCAGGTAACAGGTGGCAAAGGTGTATAAAATTGCCGAAAATTTCGTCATTTCATAAAGGTTATTTTTTTATATGTTCTTCTTCGCAGTACTAGAAATCACTTTATTCCTTGTCAGACACTTTTCCATCGTGGCAAACCCCCGCCAGACAATCTCAAAGTTATGGAAAACTGTTGTGTTCGTAAACTCCCTCGACGAAGTACGTCAACCTGTCACAAAGTGCCAAGCACATTTTATACTGCTACTTCTGAACTTTCTTACGCGCGAACTTTCTTGCAGCGCACTCGTAATAGAATTACGTTTTTCAAGACTTAGAGGTTGTCCGGCGGGGGTTTGCCACGATGGAAAAGTGTCTGGCAAGGGATAAAGTGATTCTGATTCGAAGAAGAACATATAAAAAAATTAAGCTTTATGAAATGACAAAATTTTCGGCAATTTTATACGCCTTTGCCACCTGTTACCTGCCAAATCCACGATCATCCAAACTTTATAGTGGCCGATTGTTCCTACCTCTGTTGGGGGGTATGCGCAGAGAAAGTTTCAGCTTTTATACTATGACAAAGGTCTGGCGGTCGCTGGCTCTTGCTCTATAAGTAATATGTTGTACCAGTATGTCCATATGACTTCTTGCAACTTCTTCTGACCTGCATGGATATTTGAATAAATCCTGCTAGCTTTCCGAGTATGAAACTCTGCTCTCCTGATTATGGTTAAAGATCAGATGACTAAACAATTTTACAACATCCGAATCCCTAGGTAATATGTTATATACATGTTTATGTAGATGCTTTTTCACATCTTTTGTTTTTCATAGATATTTGGATGAATCCTGCTCGCTTACCTAGTATCAAATTCTTTGAGATGCTTTCGATCGGGACTGAAATTCAGATGAGCAAAGAATTGTGCAATATTCGCAACACCCAGGGACATCGAATAAAAAAATCGCATGGACTTAGGTCCGGACTTAGGCGGCTACGGAAGAAGGAGCTTGTCGTCGTCAGAACCTAGAGTAATCCAACGGCGGGGAAGCTCGTTATTTGTGAAACAAAACTTGTAATGTTTCTTTTTTCAGTAAAGTCAACTTTGTTTCTGTAGTGGTAATATGTAATTGTTTATAAGCCTTCCAACCCCTGGAGGGGACTATGACACACCCTGTATATATATATATACTAGCTGAAGTACCCGTCCTCGACGGGTTAGTGAATGCAAATTTCCAAAAAAGCAAGATCTTTCGTCAGTATTGTATGAGTACACAGAATGGATGTAGTATGTTGCCAAAGTAAAGAAAGCGAAGTTATAATTTTTATGTATTGTTAAAATATTACAGGTTAGAGAGTAACTAAGTAATATCATTTCATTCGCATTAGTCGTAATTATGTGATGCGCGAACGAATATTTACGCATATTGAAATAATTTTCGCAAAATCTAAAAATTCAATCAACATTTTTGAAAAAATGGAAGCCTAGAATTCAAGTTGAGTGACAACCAATCCTGTCAACCAAATTCGTTTCATTCCCTGCAATCTTTATTTCGTGATGCTGGAACAAATTTTAAGCATTTTAAAACGATTTTCGCAAAATCTCAAAATGTAATCAAAATATTTTAAAAATTCAACGCCTATAAATTAAGATTAGCAACTACCTATCATATCACTAAATTTCGTATCATTCGTATTAGTCGTTATTACGTGATTTTTGAAGAAATATAAACGCATTTTGAGAGAATTTTCACAAAATCTCAAAATCTAATAAAAATGTTTAAAAATTGGGCTCCTATAGTTTAGGTTGAGCAACCATCTATTGTGTGACCAAATTTCATATCATTCGCTTTAGTCGTTATTACGTAATGCGGGAACAAAGATTCACTCAGTTTTAAACGATTTTCACAAAATCTCGAAATCTGATCGATTTTTTTAATTAGATGCTTATAGTTTAAGTTGAGTGACCACCTATCATGACACCCAATTTCATATCATTCGCTTCAGTCGTTTTTGCGTGATGCTTGAGCACAAATTTACGCAGTTTGAAACGATTTTCGAAAAATCGGAAAATCCAATCAAGATTTTTTAAAAATTCGACGCCTATGTTTTAAGTTCAGTGACCACCTATCATGACACCCAATTTCATATCATTCGCTACAGTCGTTTTTACGTGATGCTTGAACACAAATTTACGCAGTTTGAAACGATTTTCTCAAAATCTCAAAATCCAATGAGGATTTTTTTAAAAATTGGACGCCTATGTTTTAAGTTGAGGGACCACCTATCATGACACCTAATTTCATATCATTCGCTTCAGTCGTTTTTGCGTGATGCTTGAACACAAATTTACGCAGTTTGAAACGATTTTCGCAAAATCGGAAAATCTAATCAAGATTTTTTAAAAATTCGACGCCTATGTTTTAAGTTGAGTGACCACCTATCATGACACAAAATTTCATATCATTCGCTTCAGTCGTTTTTACGTGATGCTTAAACAAAAAAAGCGTCACGGACAGAATGACAGAATGACAGAAGGACAGAATGACAGAATGACAGAATGGCAGACAGACAAACTTTTTTTTGAGGGTCGCATCGGAATCCCGGGTGCTTGAAACGGATAGAAATTGTAAAATTTTTGAATTCCAAGAAATGTACAGACAAAAGTCTAATTTTATTTATATAGATATATACAGGAAGCTCGTATTTGAGAAACAAAACTTGTAATGTTTCTTTCTCCTGTAAAGCCAACTTTGTAGCTGTATTGCTAATACATTATTTTTATAAGCCTTCCAAAATCAGTAGAGAATTGTGACACATCCTGTACTTACATGGTGATTCAAAACTCTTCCAAAAATGTAAGGTGTAGTGGACGTGAAGAAGATGGTTCAGAATCACATAAGATTGTGAGGTAGGAGACTTTGTCTTCATGTGCCTGTTAATAATAACTTTCAAAGATTTGTTGAAGTAAATGTGAACTTTCTGAACATACTTTGTCAAAAACTAATGAATCTTTCACAAAAGGGAATTGATGAAAATTGATAGATTGCAAATTCTATTTCTTGCATTGATGGAATTATAGAAGAAAAGTTCATTGTTTAGGAAACTCTCATTTGAACGATGATAATTTTTCCAGAATGATTATCAAAGGCTGCAAGAGAATGAGCCGTCTTGATTTCTTCTACCATTCCTTATATATATATATCCCCAAAATTTTTGAGTCCCTCTGTATATGTATGTGTTTTATATAACTAATATATCGATTTATGTCATCGATTTTGTGTCATCTCTATGAATAATTAATAATTTCATTTCTTTCAAAAGCAGACTTCTTGTTGAATATTACATGTCTCTTAGCACTTTAGTACAGTTTTATGAAGCAGAGAAAATGAGATACTTGGAAAATATGAATTTTAGTTTGCTACATAGTCGGAAACTTTAGAGCTCAAGTCTGGGGAACTTTCTTTTCTGAACATTTTATGAGTTGTTGCAAAGAGCAATAAACAACTAGTTCAGCAACAACCATTATCGTTAAACATTTTACGCCGTATCTAAAATATTAAACACTGAGAAATTAGTTTTGCGGATTTAGTTCTATAAAAGGTAACGAGTTTTCAAAATTATCACTGATTTCACGGACGATAAGAAAAATATAAACGCCTCAACAGATGGGGCTAGTGCTTATTTAAAATAATAAAATTAATTTGTTTACTTTTCCAGAATAGTTGTTTTTTACATAGTAAACCTTTTTAACTAGTGTCTGCAAATGTTTTGAGAAAAATGAAAATTTAAAAAGTAAGAAAATGGAAATCAAAAGCGTAATGAAATCTTGCACATAAATTTATTTTATTTATTCATTCATTTATTTATTTATCTGCAAGCTTCGTTAACAATATATGAGGTAAAACCTTTATTCATTGTGTCGTAAGAAATCAAAAGGAATCAAGGATATAATGTGTAATGCTGATAAATAAAATATAAAAAAGTAAGTCTATTATTACCAATTTCACATAAATACATATTGGTAAAATGTGTTATAAAAAATATGAAGTAAATTGATGAAAAATGATATTCTTCTTGCAGCTAAGTGTTACCAATTTAAAACCTTTGTTCATGCATTTAAGCATTTCCATAAATGAATATAATATTCATATAAAGTATTATAGTCCGTGTTCAAAGAAAGTAGTGAATAGCTCAGGACACGTGTTAGAATATTTTTAATCATAGAAAGAACAAATCATGTTACTATCCCTGAGAGAAATGAACTTCTGGTTTTGGAAATACAACAACAGAAAGAAAAAAGTTGATATTCTTATTGAAATACTTTCTTTCTCTGTGAACCATCACGTTACTTACAAAAATGTTATTTCGATTATTTCCTGGCTTATGCAGAAATAATCAATTACTTTTCAATCAAGCATTTTAGCAAAGACTTAGTGTTATGCATAATGTGTCATTGTTACATAACCACACCTTGAGATTGATCATAACTCCATCCCTATTTGGTACAACAACAAATAAATAAATAAATAAATAATAAATGAGAAAACAGAAACAGAAAAATTCTCCAGCCTCATAGGTCATTTCGGAATGTCTAATTTCGGTTTTCCGGGTTCTCCTTCGTCACATAGACTAATGCAATACTTTACTTATATTTTTCAAAATGAATTACGTTCTGGATCACGCAGGTTAATGAATAAAAACGAATTTTTAATTGTAAACCATCATTCTTCGAGTCATATTGAATTTGCAAAAAAATCTTCATTTTTTTTAATCCAGAAAAGTTTTTGAACACTTTGGAAGCAGTATTCTTTATTTTTACCGCAGACTATCTATACAAAACCTTGTACATATGTATTCAAAATAATTTCCGCTTTATTCGCAAGCAGAGAGTCCACAAAGTAGAAACAGATCGAAAAGATTCTATGTTTTGGCTTCATATACAGTAATTATGTTTTTAAGAGCTCCAGTATAATTAAATAAAATATTAAAGAAGCTGAATTCAGAAGTTGCAGTATTTTGGGTTTTTTTAACTTTCTTAGAATGCAGCTGCGTGAGCCTAAAAAGGTTTTGACAAACACAAATCTTTTACTTCCCCGTGGGATTTATACGCTAAAAATTCGTAATATACGTCCTACAGGCCCGCCAACCTCTGAGACACGAGCGCCGGGGCATTTGTCCCCCATGTCCCGCCCTGTAGGTAGGCCTGCATTAAGTAATAAAAATAAATGTTTGTATATATATGTATATATATATATATATATATCCTTCTAGATTTTATTTTAGTTGCCCATCATAACTCAGTAACTTTTAAAAGTTACTGAGTTTGTGACTTTTAAAAGTTTTTAAAGTAAAGAAATAATACTGAGAGAAATAATTTCTCCTTTATCATCAATTTTCACTGATACTTCGAGTTTTCATACACGTACATGTTCAGTTCACAGTATTAAAGATGTCATACACACACACACATTATATGCATATATATTTCAATTAAAAACTTTTGAAATTCGAAACATACTTTTAGCTGATATAAATTGTACTTTTAAGTATTTCTTTAACTTAGGTGTGAATGAACTATCTAAGGCCAGCAAACGAGTGAAATAACTCTAGTTTATACTTTTTCAAGTTTGAAGAATTTGAAAAATTACTCTTTTCAGAAAGGGAAATTCTAAAACAAAATAAATGTATACCCAGTACAAAAAAGAGACTTAAGAAAGGGTTTAAAAATGTGTTTGCTAAATATTTTCTTCTGTTACGAAGCGCCTTTTGTCCCAAGATTCTAGGAATTTTACAAACAAAGCTTTTTCTATAGAAAGAAAAAAATAATAGAGTTTTATTTTTTTCAAGAGTTTTTATATATATGTTTTAGGAAAAAAAGCGGAAGAAAGTACTCTTTTAAAGCGCTCAATCAGATTATTTTTCTTCTCTCTTTGTTTACTTCATATAATTTTATTTCGTAGTACAGCTTACGACTGAATGCAGTAGTGACAAAAATAAGCAATACATATTCGTCTAACTTTTTGAACTTTTTTTGCTCTTTCAGTTATTTTTCATTTCTTATAATCATACGCCTTTGTATGTAATGATTTATTTCTCGTAAGAAGATCAAAGAAATCCTCAATATAAAGAAATACGTGTCACGTTGGCTGTGGATGTGAAACCATGTTGTATGCAAAAAACAGTGTTTGAATACTTACACATTTTACATAGGTAACGTATATAATGGTATTTAAGAAAATTGACGTTAAAATACATTTTACTAAAGTATATATGCTAATTTATTCTGTACAAGGTTTTAGACTATAAAACATTGCACTAGGTTTTATAATATAATATGTGCAACATGTTATATATAAAAACTGTACTTAAATACTTATGCAATCAACACTGGTAATGTATGTATTGGAATTATAGCAAAGAAATGACGTTAAAATAATTTGTTTTTAATTTTGCATATTCATTTTATATTGCGGCAATGTCACAAATTATAAAAAAGCTCGATTTTCTAACTCTCAATGTTGTTTTTAATCATTTGAAAAATGATTAAAAACAACAGCGGAGAAACAGCAGCAAACAACGGCGGAATATTTCACATTTGAAAGTGACAAAAAATTACCCAATACGCCGTCTGACAAAAAATTTCTCAAATAGCATTTTTTCATACATACTTCAGTGTTTAAAGCCCGTTATCACCATTTTGGGACACCCTGTATATTGGCTGTACATGCACATGCACAAACATTATTAGTTACTGTAAAACTTGGCTGTTTTCAGAAATCTGACTCGAATATTAATTATATAGTAAGTAGGAACGACCCTATTTCTAATCCAATCAGAACAATTTTGCAAATTTACTGCTCTATCTTGACTAGAACTGCTTAATTAGATTACCAAAGCTCGGATTATATTATAAATTCAGAAGTAAACATGCTTATTTATATAAATCACAAATACTTAATTCAGTATGAAACTTATGTGTGTGTACATTGCCTTAAACAGCACGGATTTAAATTCTCTAAAATTATACATATATATAAATATATATTTATTTACATAAAACCCCAAACTATTCGGTAGGTGCATATTCATGCTTTGAACATCCGCCCAACAAAAACAAACTATTCGATTTTCAAAAACACTGGATATGTAAAATAAATAATAAGAAGAATTCAAAGAAAACGTTTATTGAATAATATTAAGTTTAGTAAACAAACGCTTGTTATGCAGGAATGCAATGTTTGTACAGTAAATTAGATTTTGAGGATCAGTGTAAACAATCTCTTTACCGTGATTCACATAAAACATCAGATTGAAGGCGTCTTTATTGAGTTTTTTTTTCTCTGTTTTCAGTATAGCTACTTCTCTTTTCTTTTTAAGATCATAAAAGCTGCACCTTTAACAGCATTACTAACAAAAAACGCATCCTTTTATGTTACGTTTCCGAGTTGACACATGAGCATGCAGTGTTTCGTCAATACTCGTAAGCAAAGCAATCTAAAATTTAACGACATGCCATCTATCTGACTTGTTTAAGTAATAGTTTTGTATTTTAGATTCTATTTGATACGGCCTTTTTCTTATAGGACTTTTCTTTAAAGTGAGTGTCATTTCTAGAGATTTTATTGCCGTAGTCTTATTCGGCACTGGATTTAGATCACAAAATCAGATTTCTGTTGGAAATTTGATGATACCTTTTTTCTTGTACGGTCGATTTTCAGGAGGAAAAAAAGTTATAATTTTCAAAAAGGTTTTAACATTCTTAAACTCGATTTTCAGAAAAGTATTTAAAGTAAAGGAAAACAATAGAAACTCACTACATCTAATAGCTTACTTTTCATACAGACCTTAAAAACATTAAATCATTTGAAAATTATACAACGAGATACAAAGTGTACAACCAGAAACAGCACTCATCAAGCAGAACGTTTGGAATACTTTAAAAACGAAAAAGAAAACACCAGCAGTATTTTAGTACTGTATATTTGTGAAAAAGCTATTGCCTTTCTACTTTGGAACGCTATGGCTAAGGCTGAACTAAAACATAAAGTAACGAAAAAATGCTCTAACCAAGAACTCTCTAAGCTAAAACGGAATTTAACAGTAAGCAACTATTACGATTGAAAAGCACAAAGTTTACTATATTAAGGCATACTATAAGGCATTATATTTACAATATAATGTACAGTAGAAATCAAGATAATGATAAATATCCGGAATAAATAAGTTAGAAAAAAAAACCATTAATATGCATTAATTTGCGTTGCAAAACAAACGTTTTTAATTTTTGTTTTATACATATGTAGCCAAAATATCATTTTTACCGTTGCACTTTTTCAGTAGCAAATTTTTAAACATGAGAACATTTTACAGTTTTTAAATAATTCACTTCCGAAATTTACATTGACAAAATTAATTTGGGGCAAAGTTAGTATGTTAAATGTTGATTCAAATGAAATAATCTACATAAAACTTTTCCTAAAGGAGGAATTTTAATCTCAAACTTTAAGACAATTAAGCGCGAGCTAAATAACTCAAAACAGTAACAAAAGAAAAAGCTTAGAATATTTTTGAAAACTATTTATTAATCGTACCACAAGTTTATTTTGTCTATATAGATTGAGGGGATACATAAAATACACATATATTTTTAAATTTATACCTCTTACACCAGCTACAAAAGTCAATTTTTAATACTAAAATTGTTGATAGTATTAAAAATCATCATTATTAGTATTCGCAAAAATGTTCATAGGGTCAAGCCTAAACCTCACAGAGGAATCTTTCTTCTATTTAGTGACACGTGTTTCGTTTTTTTTTTTTTTTTTTTTCGCTGCAACGTAATATATTACAACAAGTGTGTGCAAGCGTGCGTCGTAAAAGTAACATGAATCATATATATCATCATAAACATTTTTGATAGCTTTGTAATTCATGTTTATTGAGCATATTTACATATAATATGCATTTCATATAGCATGAAAATTTATTAAATCAAATGAGAAATATACCAGTGTACGACTAGTTCAGTAAACATCTCTGTTGAGTGCAACTTTTCAGTGTCGTGTATGCTTGTTCAATAATAGAAAATGTTGAATGTTTACTAACAAATACCAAAATGACGTTACGTAGAGCAAGCCTTATGCCTAGTTAAAGTTTCAGTTCTTACTTTTCCTACGCATAGTGTATATTAAAGTTTTCTGGCTCATCTTATTTTCTCTCAGCATTCCCAACATAGCGTATAACAATTTTAGTGTGCATGATAGTAATGGATGTTGCTATAACCCTAAGTTTCTCTAGTTTCAAAACTCAGTATTTGAGTTTCTCACTTAAATTAATTTCGATAAAAACAGTCTAGCAAAAACTAAATTTAAAAAAAAGGTAAATTAAGAGTTAATTTAAGATTTGTCTAAGAAGTATCACAGAGAGAAACGTGCCAGAGTGTCATATAGCTCTTATGTATAGCATTTCTATAAAATAACTACATACTAATATAGATAAAAACATACTAGTTTTAGGCCTAAATAAACTGCTAACATTCTTCATAATTTTTTTTAATCTTACAAAGCATCAAATGGTGTTAAGTTAGTAGCAGCAAATATGATTAAAACTTACATCGAATATAAAAGAAGCGTTGATGCTGTAAAAAAAACACTTTTTCTCGCATAAATTCATAATACCTGCTGCTGAAATGATTCATACGAATCTGATCCTGAAATTACTCCATTTATTGGAGGATAAAAATTTTTAAAACAATGCTTTAATGCAAATACATGTATCCCATACTTCCCAGTGTGCTATGAGAAATGTTTAAAGTAGCCTTATAAATATTCCTTATAAATTATTTCATTTTTTTAAATGAAATTAGAAACAATACTGCAGAGTTTAAATATAAAATTCCCATTACAAAAGGCTCAAAATTTAGAAATATTTGAGTTCATGTTTGATAAAAGAATGCACTAATCACATTTTAAAAAGCTATAATAAACAACATTCAAACCAGAAATTATTCTTCTCGAAAGCAGTTCGAATATTGCTTGTGACCCTGAACATAGAAAAAAACAAAAAAAAAATGGAAAAGAAAAGAAAAAATCATTATTCCCACGTCATTTTCAAGGTAGTTCTTTTTTTATTTACATTAAATATTCAAATGTCATTCCGGAAAATTCCAATTTGGTAAAGATAAATGAGAACAAATTTAAAAATAATGCTTTCATTGCACTGTCGTAAATTAGATTTGAAACTGCTTATCAAAAACGCTATTCGCTGAGAACTGTTTATTTATTCATTCTCCAGTTATTGGAATGTAGCTTTTTGTTATTACGTAAGACAAGTGAACACCCATAAAGTAAATTTGCATTTTTATCACCATAAACTAAGAAACGTGTAAACATAAGAATAATCAAAAGATAGTTTCCAAATGTAAATAATGAACAGCTGAACAAACACTCTCCCATATGAAATTAAATTTCTGGCAAGATATCAAAAAGATCAGACATACCACCTAAATTTTTGAATTTTGTTTTGGTGCGAATGAGAAACATATGTAAATTAGGATTGTTTATGAGCATGGTTTAAGAAGTGGCAATCACCAAAAATAACATTTTTACTTTTCCTTCCGAAAGTCATATTCATAAATTATGCTGAAAAATTATTCTTGCATTCCATATAGCATATAAAAAATGAAATCGAATGTGACATTTTAAATTGCACCAGGTCACATTCATACCATTCTGTGAGGTATTATTTAATGAATTTAATCACCTAACATGTTTGGTACATTAAATACCAAGTTTGAGATACAAGCTGAGCTTAGTCATATACTTGAACAAAATAAACAAAGTAACATAGTTTCATCCTTTTGGAAAATCAAAATTTTATTATTTTTAGACATCATTTTAGAAATGATAGCTGATATTTGATAATTTGAATTTTCATTCTTTTATTCATGTACTGATTTAAAGATGTGAAAGAAATGCACTCAATCTTGAAACTTTTAAACGCGACCCTCAATCATTCAGCAAATTCAGAATCAAACATATCCTATGTGACTTTTACTATATGATAATTTGGATTTTCATTATTTTATTCATGTACTGATTTAAAGATGTGAAAGAAATGCACTCAATGTTGAAACTTTTAAACTTCGACCCACAATCATTCAGCAAATTCAGAATCAACCATATCCTATGTGAATCAATCGAATAGTTTTAAGTACAGAGCAGAATTATCAGTATCACAAGTATGAAAAATAGTTTTCTTTTTAACAGAGCTTTAAAAAGTTTTAAAATCTATTGATTTTATTTATGCCACGGGTGTTTGAGGGATATTAAAATTAATTTGTCACAGCCCTCTTTGCAGGTTTAATCTGAAGAAAAAATGTTGAAATAAATTTGAACTTATCACTCTGAGGTCAATGCTTAAAATTTCTCAATATCAGGTTTACATAAATTGCTTTTTGTATAGGCCATACATTTTAGCGTAATGCACAAATACACTCTGTGCACTACTTGATGAAGTCATCCAATATGAAAGCATTTGATGTACACCGAAATAAAGTTTGTTTGACGAAGCTTTAATACTTCAAGCAGTCAAATGTTCCATTAAGAAGCTAAATAGACAATTTTTTTAATTTTTACTGAATTTTATTTGTTATACTTACACAAGGACTTACCGACTTCCTAAAAAATCTATACTTCTGCTACAATTTAGGTAAGACTTATTAAATGTATTATCATATATATCCCTTGCGCTTTCTTTAATTTAATGATGAGAGTGCTTATCCATATATTAGTGATTTCGGTTTAATAATTAGAATAATTCTACTTTCACACATGTTTTAGTAATCCTGATCATCCTCATAAGTTGTTAAACTAAAGAAATTATTCTTCGACCCCATAAGCTGTTCTCGGGAATTGGGGAGGAGGAAATCATTTCAACATTTCAGAAGATTTTCTAGCTCAATTTAGACATAAACCTATAAATAAATGTTGAATAAAAAAGATCTATAAGAAGAATTCGATTTAAAATAACCTTCCTCTGTGGAAATGCGAAGATGCATTGTTGGCCAGATCGATCGAACTCAATCTAGTTATGTTGGGGAAAGAAAGTCACTTCAAAGGAGAAAGATAAGTCTACCACAAAAAAACATCGGTTTACTCTTTTCATTGTTTGGATGAATCTTTTAACTGGGAATTTCATTATTTGACAAAGAGTTAATGCGTTAGAGGAACCGATACTGATGGATAATCTATTACCCGAACACAAATAGAGGACACTGTCAGAGGAAGAAAAATTCTATCATTTTACAGTGATTTGTGCAATATTTGCGAATCAGCGAGATATTTCTACGAAGAGTTCCACAATACTACCTACTGATGAAAGAAAGGGGTATTATGGGGATTTAGCATTAAGGCTTTTTCGACTTTTGCCCAATTTATCCTTCTTTCGAGAATTTTTGCAGTTAGCAATATGTCTGCAAAAGGGTTTTAAAGAGTTCTACTTTCAGTTGAATTCGTTTAGAAATATTTTAAAATTTGTTTGTACAAAGGTTTAGTATACAAAATCAAATAAAGAGTTTTTGAATGCATAAAGGACGGTATGGGCTGTGTAAAAGTTTTAACATTTTAGAATTATTTTCATATGATCAAAATGTATTTATAATCACATCTTATTGTTTCCGAATGAGTTTAAAACTGCAAATAATGCTCATAGCTGTTCAGCAATTAGCTATTAGCCAACACCTTTAACAGCTTACACATATGTGCTTCGGAGTCATTGGCGGAAGTTTTTAACTAATGAACAGTTAAGGTGAGGATAATATTTTCATGAATATTAGGATTATACCTGTTAATTGCATAAACCACACTTAAAAATTATTTATTTGAGCATATGATTATCTGATTAATTCTCAATAAAAGTAATTTTAGACATTAAAAAAAAATTCAGACGTTTGTATTTTATTATTTTCGGACTATACACATACATGTGTAATTTGTAGCTGTTTAAATACAATTAATGTCATTTCATAAAAAAATTTTAAAGCTTATACTAGATAAATTTTATTTGAATTTTATTTGAATTTAAACAATAATTTTTAATTTTTTAGGATTAATATAGACTTTAAATTTTGAAATTTATTTCTAGAAGATTACAATTCGATCAAGTAAATCTATAGCCTCCATATTTTTACATATTTATTTAATTGCTGGTTTGTTTCTGTTGAATACAAACTGTTCTGAAGATATTAAGTACATTAAATCATGAATATTTTTAAATCATTCAATGACAATTGCAACTGCCTTTTCTATGCTAAGTTAAGACAATGATTCATAAAATGATTATGCATATTTATATATATATATATATATATATATATATATATATATATATACATAGTCATTCTATTAATCATCGTCTCTACCTTAGAATTCAAAAAAGTAACGACATAATGAAACATAATGAAAATAGTATTGGTATTACTATTTACTTTGAAACAGTTTTCTGATATGTGTTTCAGCTATCTGCTTGAGTGCAATTATGTTGATATTCTAAATAAAGCAATTAAAAAGTATATACATAGTATATACATATGCATTAAAACATTCTGTTTTGCTTTTTATTTTTCTTCCTTCATGTCATCACTTGAGTTCTGCCCACTCCTCAACTCTTGCTTTTTTCAAAACAATTCCGCAGTGAAATGCAGCATTAACATGGTATGTCTTCTAAAATTTTCTGATATAGCTGCGTTATGTATAACGTCACAATTTTGATATTGTCAATTAGTTTTGACTTAATTTGAATACGCGTACGGTCGCCTTGCTCTGATTGCACTGGCTTTCTATTTTACTTCATAGCAACCAATTTCGATAAAGTGTTAGTGCGCAATAAGTTTCATTAATATGGCGACAGAATGAAATAATGTCCTTCATCATCAGAAACTGTATAATATAGTAATACCTTACAGCAATGCAGTTTCATATATGTAGCATAAATCATCGCAGCATAGACATTTGAAAATTATTTAGTAATTTTCTTGTAAAGAGGAGAAAAACCCGCATTTTATTATGTTAGATGTAAAATAAAATCGTGTATATACGTACATAAAATTTTCCTGTTCAGGAGACAAAAAAAATTCATTGTACATTTAGACCATCGTAAAACAAAGTGCTGTGGATTTATGCTTTTAACACTTCCAAGGGATCATTTTATGGGACTGGGAAAACAAGTTTCAGCCGAACAAATTGCTGTGTATGAGACAATAAACATAATTTTCAAAGGGGAAAAGTTTAGAAACACTAAGTGCTAAAATGTGTTTACTCCTTGTTCTATTGGAATTTAAACAGCGTTTATTTTCAATGGGATACGTTTTTAGAAAAATTGAAAAGTAATGCAAATGTACAGAAGCATTCACACAGTTGGAAGTGGCAGCATATTCTTAAGATTTCGATGTTTTGAATTTCTGTTGTAATTATCTGTATTTTTCTCTTTATAACAGAGCCAAAAATTGATAAAATTGTATATGCATGTGTACAACTTTAGATCTTATGAACTTCTGGGCAATTTCATTACAATGGATGCAAAGTATACTTGTTCGAATTCGTTTATCATGTAGAAATTCATTTCTATGCTTTTAAGAAGCCCTTGAAATAATTGCTCAGCGAAGGCAGATGTGCTGCTAAGAGAATCATTTCCGTGCATCTGCAAGTTTTTGAAGAGTTCGACACTATTTTGATAACAGATAATCTTGCTACACCACAAATAAAAATCACGACACACACACACACAGATATATATATATATATGTGGATAATAATTAGTTCTGCTGTGGCAACACCACTGAACGAACTATAACTTCAACTCCCGCCAGTTGTTCCCCCGCCAAAGAACACAATAATTAGTTCTGCTGTGGCAACACCACTGAACGAACTATAACTTCAACTCCCGCCAGTTGTTCCCCCGCCAAAGAACACTCTAGACGGAGAACGAGACTGGGCAGACGTTCGATGTTAAAAGAGCAGAATAGCTCTCTTGATGTTATTTTTATTTTTATTTCTACCTCTCAATGTTTTTAAATGTTAGTGTCGTCGTTGTATTAAAGTTTCGTCTCATTAAATGTTTAAAAAGATTAACGTCTATTTAATTTGGAGCGCTAGCTCCATCCTACATATATATTAATATTAGAATCACGGCTAAGACTACCGAATAGAAAAATGTTAAGATAGCAACATTTTTACAATAGGAAAAGAAACATATCCTAAAATTCGAAAATATTACCCCAAAATCTAGGCAGCTATTCTAGTTTAGAATTGGAGGAATGTTTTCGCATTTTTCGAAAAATACTCAAAATCGTTTCATCATCTGGCGGAAAAAATATTCAAAAAAGTTTATTTATATTTCTAGAACGTTTTCTCCTGGCGGAAAATTATTCAAAAACGTTTATATATATCTCTCGAACATTTTCGAATCTGACGGAAAAAGTATTCCTAAACAGACTGTTTGGTAGTGATGTTCCGAAACCTCCCTGAACTGTAAAAAATATTGCCGTAAAAATCACACAAATTTTGCATTCGCTGTTTTTCTAACACTTTCAGAAAATAAAATTAGTGATACCTAAGTGGAGATCACAGAGCTATAAAATTTTAATGTTCACAATTGATAATTCACTACCGTTTGTTGGTTTCGAACTGAAGACTCTTACATGGGAGATTAATTCTTAAGCAACTATACGGAACAAGCCTTGACACTTTTACTGTAATAATGAAGTAATTGCTAAACTGACTCATTGACATTTCAGTGGCCCCCCTCAGTGGATGGAATAGTAAATCCATTTAGGCATCTGCGTCCCTTCTAAGTGTTTTTTTTTAACATTTGAAATTACATATTTAAGTGAATATAGTATACAAAATATTTAAGATGTCTTTGTAAAAAAATGATAATATTTATATTTTAGATATTTTGATTTTTAAAGCTCCAAATAAACTTTGTTATAAATTTGCTCTTTTACCAGACATCAAAGTTAAAACTTAAAAGATGTTTTTCTACTGTAAATTTTATATTAAGTTTGTGAATCTCTTTAAGGGAATGGACCATTCTCTTAACATTAAGTGTTGTATTTGAAAAGTTAGAGAAGTTAATGATTTTATGAGCAAAAAAATCACGAATATGAATAACAATTCATTACTTCAAATAGCCAGAAAATTAAGAATAATTTCACTACATTCTTTGTAGAAGTTCATTTCATAAATCAGTTCTTTCAGAGTATTTCACTAAAGTTTTATAACATTAAAATAATATTTTTTGTGCTATGATGCTTTTCGATGAAGCAAAATTTTTAAAATTTAATTTTTAAAAAAAATAAGAAACTAAACATAGATTCTAAACGTCACCTGTCAGATAACTCATACTGAAATTCTTGTAAGTTCTAAGGAAGAGAGAAGCAAAATTCAAAGGAATTTAAAAACCTTAATCTTTCATACTAGAAAATAGGATTTTTGTATCAAGCTTGCATTTTAGAGGTGTGCAGGCACCTTAACTTATAAAATAATAAACATACTTTTTTCCTTCTCCAAAATTCAAATTTTAGTAGTTCCCTTCATGAATAGAAAAACAAACAAATCTCGTTCGTTAGAACGTAAACGTATTTAAACGCGCATGTTCAGTTCCTAGATAAAGATTTTCTTTCTACCGTAAATGTTTTACTTCGAGATGCAAATTATGTTTACAAATTCGAGAGCCCCATTTGGTGACAGCCAGTTTGAACTATATTTTCGGAAAAAATTCTGTAATAAAAATGTAATATTTCTGAATATTTTTACCGTATAGTTACTAAAGAATACAATTAAAATAAATTTCCAAACATGCCCCTTTACACGACTAATATATTTTCTAAAATGCAAAATTTTCTTTTAATTTTTAATGGCAGATTGAAATTACTCTGGCTACATTAGTATCCTAATGATGTTGTACTTTCTTCTGAAATGGATATACACTCTATTAAAATTTAAATTTATTTCTGTGAAAGCAAATTTAAGCAGTTTGCCTTTACGCGAGGAAATTATGTGCAATTTTAGGTATGTTTATAAAGAATGAAAATTTGTTAAATAAAATGAACCCATCTTATACTTCTAGATAATGCTTAATTTGCCAAATTTTCAGTAATATGCAAATTTTATTCTTTAAGGTTCAAGATCGTTAACATTAATCAAAACTTATTTTTGAGTCTATGCCTAGTTCACTCCTTAACTGCAAAAAATGCTCAAGTAATTTATCTTTACTAATGTTAGAAACTATTTTTGTATAATACTGGCTGCACACATTTCTAGGAAAATTGGGCTCAGATAATTTGCATTGAATATTAAAACTAACGTTTTCCCATAAAGCCTAGTTAGCAATACTCGGCAACAACAGCATTTTCTTCACAACTTTTTGCAAAGTTATTGTGGAAAGTTTCCCAAGTTCCCAATCGCGTAAATACTCCGTACTGTGTCTTTATAGTAATTCACGATTCAATATTCTAAACAAATGTGCCATTTTAGGAAATAAACACTGTTGAATTAAGATTTAGCAGAGCAGCGCAACAAAAATTACGAAAAATACTTTTACAGAAAATCTCAACTTTAGTTCATTAAATGAAACAGTTCTTTCGAATTGCGTTAACAAGGCCGTTTACGTCATAAGAAAAAGAATAATTATAAAATAATTAAAACGAAGTCTGGAAAATACTAGGGAAGTAAAAGGACCAAGTTAAAATAGTTTGTGTAAAAATAATTCTTGAAAGTGCTTTGTATAATGAATGCAGAAAATTTCGTAAAAGGAATTATTTTTACTAAAGTTCTTTTTTGTTTAACTTGTACACCTAAATATGACAATTAAGGAAAGCGACATTCGACTGTAAAACGAAATTTAGCTTAAACCTTTTAACTGTTTATTGTGAAACAAAAACATTTAGATTTGTTGAATCCATGAGCAGAAAACACAGATGATGAATATCTCGTCGTGCCTTATGTTCTGTTACAAAAATGTTTGTTCCGAACAATTTTTAGGAGAAAGGAGTGGAAACCAAGGGCGAAAGTTTATCAAAACACTATCTTAAATTTAATAGTGAAACCCTGGAACGTCAATCTATTCAGTCGAGTCGACTGGACTTTTCTATGCGACTCTGCTCCAGATAACTATTTGAAGACGACCCAGCAGTGATAGAAACAGAATATGGTGGCCAAAGATTGGCCTTCCTGCAGTCCGGATTTAAATCCACTCGACTATTAATTGTGTTCAGTGTTGGAATCAAGAGTTTTCTAAAACCGCATCCCAATTCAAAAAGTATTAAAACTTAGTTAAGGAAACCATTAATGGAAATTCCAATGGAAGTAAAGCCTGCCATGAAGTTAAAGTTATCATTTTTTTAATAAAAGGTGCAGTGGTCTAATATGTTATATTTAAAGGCAGAATAAGACTAAAAATATCTTTCCTGATTTGAATATCTAGAATTATATATAATATCTACAAAAATGCTTTACATAGTATTTCCTTTTGAAACTCCGGTCTTATTCCCCAAACGTTTTAGACCCAGAGAAAACCAAACACACTGTTAATTCTTGGGTAATATGAAAAATGGTAACCTAACGAAGGATTATTGACACGCTTTTTTGAATTTATGTGTGTGTAAAGTGCTTTGTGAATATAGCTGTTCAGAGGCGTAGCCAAGGGGGCGGTTAGGGGGGTCATAACCCCCATGAGGAATTTTTTGCCATACAAAATGTATATTCTTCACTACATTATCACACACACGTATACATATATATGAGTTGCAGTAGTCATAACCCCCCCCATGAAAAATTTCTGGCTACGCCCCTGTTGTTAATAGACCTAATTTGGCCCATCAGAACAGTTCTTTTTTACTTCATTAAACTATATTTTCTCTTTATGACGTCCGAAAGAACTAACTTGATTGCGACAAATGATGCAATCACTGCTTCCAAGCGAAACTCATTTTGTCATGTCTCGCCATAATTCCTCCTTTCATGTCTAGTAACTTACAAATCACGATATTGTTTGATAACTCAAAACAATATGACGATAAGGTAGGCAGGGCCATACACATGAGTATAACTGCAAAATTATCCCAAAACTTTGCATGGGGATCTTTTTATCTCACATTTTCTATTAAATCTTAATCAAGGCGATAATCCTTTCTGCTCATATTTAGTGCCTAACAGTAAACAATGCTTTCATGATGGAGAAACAACTTTTACTAAAGAAGGGATTGGCCAGGCTAGAAGAAGGGTACTTAAAACATAAACAAATATTTTCATGAAACGTTGCCTGCCATCATTTCTTGGAGATTGACTTTAGCTTAATGGATGCGAGTTTGAAAAGTTATGTAATGAAATCGGAGATGAAGAAAATTTGTCTGTAGGTATTTCCCTACAATTTCTTTCAGAACCTGATAGCACAGAGATAGAAGAGAGCTGCAATCGGTCTGTCAGTTAAAATTTCGAAATTGGAAATACTTGAGAAGATAATAAAAATCTAAAAGAAAATGCGCAGCATCTGATCATTATCACCTGTTTAAAATTACTGATGTTCTACACTTTGTTTAGTAGACAAAAATACTCTCATAATATAAGATTCATAATTTTCAATTTTTTCTTTCTTTTATCTTTACTTGTAATTTATGGCGATCGAAACTGCGTCTAATTGTAAAACTTAATTTCTCATTTTAGTAGACTTTTTTTCTTCTTCTGCTTTTTTTAAGGAAGTTCATTTTTAGTGATTATTTGTGAGTGTTCTATCTTGGCACGAAAAACTTTTTACAGAAAAAAAGCAGATTACAATAAAAAGGTTTCCATAGTTAGCTAGTAGCTTTAGTCACAGCGTATACAAACAAAAAGTTTTAGTTACGTGACGTCAATGTAACACCAAAAACTTTTCAAAAATGTTTCAGCAATCTTCCAATTACAACAAACAATTAAAAAAACAGTTAAAGGTGACAGTTAGATTGCATAAATGTAACTTGTTAATACTTTAGCTCTTTTCTCTAAGTAATAAAGAGTATGACAATGTTAAGTTCTGAAAAATTTTTTCTGAACTGTATTAAAAGTATTACGGTTATTAGTTATGTAAATGAAAGATAATAATGTTTCCAAAATACAAATTACACATTTTTGTGTTTTTTAGAAATGTTTGATAGTAAAATTTAACTTTTTTATATTTATTTATTTATGTATTTTACTTTTCTCTGCTAACTATGAAATAAAATGCGCACGTGTGTGTATATTTTGGGGACGATGTAGAAAAACAGCTTCACGTAATATATATGAAATTTTTAGGTAGCATTTTGATAATGGCATTGTGTGAGAACATTAGGTGAGAATAACTCCCCATGTAAAATTAGGGCATATTGCAGGATATACAAGCCATAAATTAAAAACTGATACAGGTGTATATATAGTCACGTGGATATTCCGGAGATTACGCATAATCAACTTCGCCATTACTTCAAAGGAAGATTCGAAATTAATCAAACTAATCGCCAATTTTTTGGTAACAATGGATTTTCAGTATCATTATTTAGTGTAGTAGATTCTCCCACAATGTTTTTTGGATTGACAGTTTTTATTTAGGTTACCAAAGGAGCTTTCAAAGCCGCCACAGCGGTAGCATAACGAAATAATTATTTTTAGTTTTATCTAAGGACAATCTGTAGTGGCAGTTACACAGCAGTAATTAATATACCAGAGGGTCCATCACTTTTTTTTGTGGGAACTGAAAACCGGCAATCAGTAATCAATTGATACCTTGAAAGTAAAGGTTAGTTTAAATATTCAATCAATACACTGGCTCAAATCTCAAGTAAACACTCAAATATTCCATCATCACACTGTAAATGTAATAAAATTATCAATTATGTTCAAATTACTCATCATATAGCTCGCCAAAAATGCTTCAACGCACGATCTAAGTGTTCATTGTTGACTAGATTAATGAAAAGGTGTACACAGTCAGCATCATGTATTGATTTATTTTGTATGCAAAAATCACTCCTCAAACGAAAAAACAATTTTAAATTTTCTTTTAATTTAATTCGCTGTAATATGTTCAAATGCACATTTTACACAATATCCCTTCTAGTAGCTGTATTTGATGTATTTGATTACTAATTATTAAAAAAGTAATGTTTTTTTTTCGTTTCAAATGTTTGAAGAAGTTTTGTTTTACAGAGTGCTTAACTCTAAAGTTTGTTGATTAAAATATATTATTATGAACGTAAAGAAATCCTGATTTATATATTTTTTTAATCGAGCCGGATTTTTGCCGTCAAATGTACGCTGAGCACTGAATGACTGAAAGGTTCAAAGTATTTCTATCTACATCTACGAATAAAATTACTAAGTAAAGTTTGCAAATGACATTTTAGATATAAAATGACACTGTTAGTAAACAATGCTATGCCAAAGAGATAAATCCTAAAATATAATTAAAATTTATTCATTGGTATATTTTACAGAGCTAATTTAAAGATTATAATAAAATTCATTTGCATGTTTGATTTCACTAAGCGAAGTTCAAATAAGTAAAATATTAGTAATCTGAGGATAGTTTTCAAATACGCAATAAAAAAAATAAAAATCAATGAATAAAATTAAATACACAATTTTATTCTTTGTGTGTCTTTCTAGAGCCAAAACATTATTGAAGTAGATAGAAAATATGATTAATTATAATTTATTCGTGTTAATCACTGGAATTATTTAGAAAACGAGATATTTATCTTTTTTTTGGTTCTTAAATAAGTTATTCACAGCAGTGTTGAAACCGATAGATAACCGAGACTCCTGAAATATGATGTTAACGTCCAAGTTGTAAAGGAAGATTAAATTTTCAGCACTCGGTGTCCTACTGATTGTTCAAAAAGTCATGAATTGTCTTTGGTACTTTGCCAGTTCAGAGAGTAATAAATTGACTGAGTATAAAAACGTCCTTTTTTCCCTCATTGAAATTATCATACACATGATAAATGAGGCAAGTAAAAACATAAATAAAAAAAAGACCTTTTTGTACTGAAGACAATCTAAGTGGCTCTCATTTACACTTGACTGATTAGTGACAGCCTTGAAGAAATTTTAGAAGTCACCGTAGAATAGAAATAAGGGTCTTTCTGGCTGGTTTTAGGTGACTTTTTGGATGAAGTAAAGAAGGGTAATATATATTGCTGTGCAATTAATTGTTATACAGCCTCTGACATATTTCTGCTAAACATGTGTCTGAAAAGTATTTTTTTTTTTTTTTTTTTGTTATGTAAAGTATTTTAAACAAAGTTTTTCATACTGGTTTTCGATTGAAAACCATAGTTTAAAATATCATTTCCAATATTAAATGTCTGCTCCCTTACTATTTTTGTTAGAGGTGTTTTTTTGAGGGGGGGGGCTTAATAAAATATTTTCTGAAATATTGTGCCTCCAAGATTACGGGTTTCCCTGTAAACTTTTTTGCGTTTATTTATTTATTTTAGCCGTCTATGTATGAAAAGCTATTCAAGTCGAATCTTCTTGCTTAAATGAAATCCCTAAAAAGAACTCATATAATAATTATTATTCACTCAGAAAAGTAATAACATGTTTCGCAGAATTTAGATTCGCAAATTCTGATTTGCAATTTCACGTTTCGATTTTATATTTGTGGTCCTCGATAAAGAGATCCTTTTAATATATCTCCAGTAAAAAGTACCAATCGGTAAAAATATAAATAAAATATATACCTTATTTGCAAATAACGGGTTTTACGAAAGAGTAAATCAGTTCTTTTCAAATATGTTCCTCGAAATGCATTTTATAGAATCTGAAATTAGAGAATATTGAAATTATATTTTACTAGATACGCACATTTGAGTCGCTCTGTACTGCAGTAAGCTTAAGCTGATAGAGGAAGTTTTATTTATTTATTTATTTATTCTTCATTTTCATTTTTTTTCTAACAAGAAAAAAAAAAGCCAAACTTATTTTGCCCAGCAGTACAAAAAAAAAGTAAAAGCTTATGTCAGAGTTCATAAAAATTGTTCAAATTTATGGAAATAGACGACTGTGGGATTTTTTTTTTCAAGTCCCGATGGATCTAGCATTCTAGAATTTGTAATTTATTTAATCATAAGTAAGTGTAAGTTTTACCTTATATATACCAGTCTTTTTAGGAAAGTACTTGTAAAATGAAATTTTTACCTACTTTCTGGAAGGTTATTTTACGATAATGGATTTCTAATAAATTTTATGTATCTCTATACAAAGAACACTGAAGAGAGCTTAAACCTATAGAAATAAAGCACATGTACTGAAAGGCATGTTTTGGTACTTTTGGGTCCCGTAGTGTCCTAATCTTTAAGCTCCGCTCTAAGAACACTGAAAGTGTAGCAGCACCAGATTGGCCAGCGTGTGGGAGGATGAAAATCTCTCTCGGCTCTATTGCAGTGTAACTGGGTACGCCGGGTAAAGGGAGCTGGTGCACGTAAAATCTGCCGAGACTCCAATGTACTCCACATTGAAATGGTACCTCTGGGTGGGTGCCAATCCAGGTACTAGATTTTTTATATGCAATCGATTCAAAATTAGAAGACCACTCATTGGGGGCAACATTAGTCTGCCTAATAAGCGCCCAATAATGGAATGACCAACACCCAGCGGTCAAGCCTAGAGCTAGCCGCTGATCCGGACATTAGAAAGAGAAAAAAAATTTCTTTTGTTTTTATTTTAATAAGATTCTGCTTTATGATGTGTTAAGTACAGCCTACTTGTGCATGTACAGTATTTGGAAATTTTTACGCAGATGTTTGGCAAGAGCTATGCTGCACGCTAATGTGACAGACGGTTCTAGTATGGCTTTTCAGTTGGGTTAAGATGCTAAGTATTTTTCATTTCCAAATTGTATTTTTCATCTTTAATTGTATTTTGTTTTTACACTATAGGTTAGGAAGATTTGGTGCCCGTTGCATTCGATTTAGTGTATACACTTAAACAATACTTTTGTCTAAAAAACAGTATTGTTGTTATAAAATTTTGTTATTTAATTTTGAAATAAGATCAATAAATTTTATACATTAATTTTCTGGCAGCAGCAAGAAATCTGCAGTATTACTGCGCCAATCTTTTTCTGTTGAAGCTTGGCATTATGCATTTCTTTTTTGTTGTTTAGGTATTTTTATTTCGTTGTTTTGACAAAAACACAAGGGGTTTTTTCATGAGAGTCAGGCAGTTGAGCATGCATGCAGTACATATATACATATATATGTATCCATCTATCTATTTATATGTATACATATATATGTATACAGAGTTTTTCAAACATCCCTTCAAAATTTGAAAAAAAATCTCAGTGGAAAAAGACAAAAAAAATAAACACTGTATTTTGTGCAAACAGGATTAGAGGGGCAATCAGATTTTTTTTTCAGTGACAAAAAATATTTTAATTCAAAACTATAAATAAATGGTACTAGCACTGTCAATATGAAACAAGATTCCAACTCTGAAAATTCCAATCTCTCACTAATCGTATCTACAAAAAGTTTATTATTTTATTTATTTTTTTTTATAATTTGATGATTTTTAAATTCCAACACACAGTGTAAGTCGAACTTTCGTGGCTTCCAATGAGGCTTGGCTTTTTATCCATGTTCATTTCATCAATAATTTATATCTATTTTAGAAATGGAATTGACGAGGGCTTTCATGTGGGATTATAACTGCTAATTTATCTATTTAATTTCTTTTATGATTCACATGTCTATATTTAAGAAGCTCTTTAGCAGCGATTTAAATTTCATGTATTTGTTTTACTCTTTCTGCTTTTTGCATTTGAAATACACGCATATATATGAAACGAATTAGTCGGTCCTGGCACTCGCTTTGAGCTCTGGGCTCACCTCCGTTGGAAGTTTCGATGAAGTCAGTGTGGGCGTTTTGCGTTTTCACGTGACCAGGCAGCGACCTGTCGTTGCTGTTCTAGTCTGGCTGGAACTTCACGGTAGTTCTGCCCTTGGGCACTGGGGTATACCGGTGCCAATGGATGTGGTTGTCGACGTATTAAATAAATGCTGCTTGTTTAGGTATTTTAGCTGGGCGTAATACAAGTGTCCATTGCAATAGATATCACGAAAAATCCAATCTCTTTACATTGTTAAAATCTTTATTACGCAGGGTCACGTTATTTATAAGCTTATCACATGTTTCAAGAAAGATGCATTTATTGGCTATAAAAATGCCCAGGTCTCATATAGTCCTTGGAAATTCTTGAGAGCTGGGTGACTTTGAGACGCACGGGAAGGTGTATCAATTACTTTTATATTAAGTTCAGGTTCCGAGATATATTTCATGAAAATGAAAACTATTTTACAACCCTAAAGGATTTTGAGGGGTATTTAGTTTTCGATCTTACTGATATACAAGTATACATAAAAATAGCAAAGAACCACACACACACGCACACCCCTCTCATTCCCAAAATAAGTACAAAATAACCAAGAAACTAAACCAAGCCTCTTCTGTACCAATAAAAAAGCTGCACTTTCAGTTTCTTGCAAACCCACAGGATACATTGTCGACCGAATAATGTAAGTAGTTTCATTTAAGGTGCATGAGACACTCTTAATATTTAGAGAAAATAACTATTAGAAAGGTCTAAAAGCTTTATCTTAGCAATAACGATGCAAATGTTTCGTTAGTACTGAAAAAAAAGTGATTTCTTTGATCAAATATACTTCCATTGCATGTATTGTAAAAATGTCTGTTTCCTCCCGTGCGAAGAACGGGTAGGTCATTCAGCTAGAAATTCAATAAAATAACATTAATAACTTTATGCGTGTATGTATACATGCAAGTGTGCAATTTATTTAAATATCGATATCACAACATACCAAAACAAAATTTTGCCCAATTATATGATGAAATGCTACTAATATCAGTGATTAGGTATTCGTGCTTATCGTTGAAGGAAGTTATAGCCGACAGTGATTAGCATGTTTATTATCAAAGATTAACGAACCATCCATGACCTAATGATCTAACCTAACCCTCTAATGCACAGTGCTCAGTTAGTCAGTAACAGATGCTGCTTAAGCCTACGATATGTTGCTTAGAAATATATTCCTTTCGGATCATACATTCTGATAACTCGTTAATTTAAAGAAGGGTGATTCGATGGCTTAAACATCTATTAAATTATTTGCATAAATAAATAATAATACCATAATATAGTTTAATAAGTTGGCTTTCATGAGCTTTTATTTCCATGACTTTGTTTTACAGAACACTAGGGTACTTCTAAAATATTTATTACTGAAATAAATAAACGGCTATTTTTAGAGTTTTGGTTTCATATTGTAATTAAAATTTTCGTTTCTTTATAATGTATAGATAGTAAAATTTTATCATTTACATAATTTTTTTATATAAAAATATAAAACTTTTCTGGACAATTTTATATAAGTTAAAATTACCTTATTTGTACGTGATAAAAGTGCTAGAGGGAACAATTTTTTTTAAAATACACTCAGTGTTTTTTTACGGTTTGGCAAAACGTTTTCCAAAGATCTTTTTACTACATATTAATGACTTCTAAGCATGCCTTAGACACAGTTATCCTGCCGTTCCATATATTTCTTTCAAAATTATTTTGTTCAGAATAGAGCGGGAAAAAAACAATAAATAAGGTTCAATGTTATATCACCGCGATTTAAAACAGATGTAGTGCTTATAACTCAGTATTCCATTTTTACTAAAGTACAGGAAAACGATTGAGCTAAATCCATTACAAAATAATACAAAAAATTCTCTCGACTTATTTTTAAAAATTTGTTTGTTGTTGCCGGCTTTTAACTAATAGTTTGTGAAATGGTGGAACATTGGTATCAACCAGAGTAACTCGCCTGTTTTATCAAAATTTATAAATGATTTGTTTTTCAAAAAAAAAGAATCCAGTAAAAATATTCAGCTTTAAAAATATAGTATTCTGTCAGATAAATGAAAATGCTGCCGTTCATAAAATAAAATTTAACTGCTAGGTTTCATTAATGAAGAATTTCACTACAGAAGAGTTCGATATTCAGCATAAAATGTTATTCATTGAGATTGCTCTTGATTTGCTTATTTTATTTATATTATTAATAATTCAAAATTATAACTGTACACCAAAGACAACTTTGATGTACAGTTAAGAACTTTTTTAACAATTATACAAAGAAAATTTCTCAATAATATAAAAACATACACATTATCAAGCTATTGCC
Organism: Cheiracanthium punctorium; assembly: GCA_038373885.1. NCBI lineage: Eukaryota > Metazoa > Arthropoda > Arachnida > Araneae > Cheiracanthiidae > Cheiracanthium > Cheiracanthium punctorium. Next base: position 207,030 of record JAWZYV010005881.1, on the reverse strand, counting down.
TGATTTTCATCGCAAGTTTATTTTCAGCTAAATAATTCTGAGACGCTGGGTATATTTTAGTTTTAACAAAATGAGAATGACTAATTGAAAGAATTACATTAAATATATTAGCATTAAAACATACTATTGTTTTCTGTCTATTATTTTGATACACGCAATCATCAATATTTATATTTAGTCCTGTGCTTTTCAAAATCTACAATTTATTACAGAATCTCATAGCTATTTACAAAGTCTTTAAAAAAGAATAACGAAATAAACAAAAAGTAAATAATTAAATAAATATCCATCATTATAAAACAATACAAATGTTCAAATATCTATTCAACGTAAAACAGTACATTCTACTAAATTTTTAGATATTTTTGGTTATGTAATTAAGTATAATTAATAGGAAAAAGGTAGCTGTTATTTCACATCACATTATAAAAATATATATACCCAGTAGAAGAGCTAATGACATTGCTTGAATTACTTTTTTTATTACTTCAGTAAAAAGTTTATACGTACTTATCATTAACAATGTTTAATCAAGGTGCATCTTCAAAAATAAAAGTATTGCTTTTATCATCAATAGAGCGAGAGACAAAAGAAAGAAGATACAACTAAATAAAAAAATGAAAAACATAAAAATGCTGGGAAAAAGGTTAGGTAAAAAATATCATAATTGATTTTTTTACTAAACGAAGAGAAGCCGAATAGTAGCAACAAAAATGTATTATCTCGAAAAGGTAAAATATTTGAAGTAACGGGGTTCTTTCTTTAGATTTTCTGTACAAATCTATTACAGATAAAAATAATTTTTTTCTTACAAAAAAGTGAGAAAAAAAAATTATTTTAATTCTTTTCGTATGGCTTTCAGTCAAAAAGCCTAGTCTTTAACAATACAGTTGTGTTGTTTCATCGGATTTAAAATCATATAATTTATGAGGTTCGAAATTTTAAGCAAAATCTATAACTGCTGTATGGAAAAAGTTATTTGATAGATATTTTAACAGCTGAATCTATAATGGCATATTGAATACAGTAAAGCAAAGGAAGGATTTTCTCTGGGGCTCACCATTCCTTGTTCCCCAAAATTTGGTTTTCAGGCAATAAAATTGAAAACTAATTTCGAAATTTTTTTTCACATTGCAATTTACGCATAGGAAACTGGAAATAAAATATGAGCTTAAGTATATTTATTCACATGTCCTTTCATGTTCTATTTGTATACACGTGTAACATTTTATTTAAAAGTATTTATGCGGTCCGAAATCCATTAAGTAAGAAGAGTTTATGATATTTATACTTTCCATTAGTTAGAAAAGTATAAATATCAGACACTTGAAGGAGTAAATTCAACAAAAAGTCTATTTATGGTGCTTTCTTCTGTAAATTTCTGCCCAAAGTAGGTGTAATTAACATGGCGATTAAAATAAAAAGTTAATAATATATAATTTAAAATTATATGTGTATATTATAAACCAATGAGCATAACACAAAGGAATAAACGGCACACTGAAATGTATGAACGTCTATTATAGAGAAAATTAAAGGGTATTAACATCATTTGTTACACTCTAAATATCACTTATTAAAGGGTACTCAGTTTGATGAACAAAAATATTTTACTGAAGGCATGGATCGTGTATAGAGCATTACTAGGTTTGAAACATAATTATTGAGGTACAGCGTTCTGAATTCTTCTTATAATTTAAATTGTTCATACTTAAATTTTTAAAAGTAAAATTTGTTTTATTACAAAAAGAACCTTTAATAAACTTATTATGTTAGATTTAATTCAATTTACATAAAAAACGATTATTTCTGCATTTGTATTGTCCGTTGACGAACTGAATTTCCTACGAAGTTTTCTGAAATTGTGTAATACATTACTACATAGGAAAGTTACATAAACATTAAAGTTACGTACACAACAAAGTTACGTAACACAGAAAATTTACAAAGTTACTACACAGTATGCAATGGATTTTATGTCACCAAGAAGAACTTTGAAAAAATGTAGAAAATCGAATAAAAATGTATGTTAATTTTATTTTATTAAAAATAATTTTTCCCAATACATATCCATACAAGCTCTGAGCAGAAATTAAAATAATGATTACTGTATTCTCATCCTTTGCGATATTGCAAAGCAATCTGTATAATTAGTCTGCAAAATAAGTCCATTCTGATGCAATATTTATATGATAATGTTAACTTAGATTTTTTAAGCTTGTAGAAAATACATCTTTCTTAATATTTCTTTCTTTTTATTAGTTATCTTACAACTTTAATTTGGTAATTTCTTACAAACAATGCAATTTCAATTTTCCCATTTAAAGAAAAACTGGTGGAGCAAAACTGCAAGAGTGTAATAGATTGCTTCACTCACGCATAAATGGATCAATCAGGGGAATTTTAGAGCATGACACAAACTTTGTAAAGCAATTTATTTTCGTGAAATATTTTATCATTTTTTTTTGTAAAACAGTATGGTATTTACCCTTCTATTTCAATGTAAGTAGAAGTACCAATACATTTGTTGCAGTATTTCTGTTTAGGTTGTTTCGAATAGCAATAATTTAAATGTTTCGAAATTTTATTTTAATTGTACTATGCATTCTTCTTGCTGAGTCAGTGTACCAGCGTTTACATTATATACAAGTAAAAAGTTTAAGAAATTTGACACTTCAAACATTTTTTTTTTAATTTTTAACATTTCAAAAATAATTTTTGGTTATTACTGTGAAGCACAATTAACTTAATATGTGATTTTTTTTCTTTTTAAAGTTCCAATTTTGCTAATAATTGTAAAATGCTATTCCTTTTCTAATTTACATTTTTTTCCTTAAAATTTTTTAGATTGTAAATGGCGCTATTTTGATCAAATTTAATAATCGGATTTTGTTTCATTCCATTCATTTCAGAGAAAAAAAATTGATCTAAAACTAAGTACAGAAAAGTGAAAAACATCATAAGCATTGCCGCATATGATATTTCTTCTTTTTTTCACGTTTTCAATTTATAGCTAATCAGATCCTTAAACCTCTTACTTGCCATGAAACATTCAAACATAAAAAAATTCCAACAATTTCATTAAAATTTGAAAAGCCTTAGCATTTAAAAAAAGAAGTATAAAGTGAGATAATGTGATTAAAGATTTCATTCATTTATACGGTATAAGCATTTAAATGGCAAACATATGAAATATGTTTACATGAGCAGATGTAGCTCGTGTTGTAATAGAAGTAAGGCTTGAAAATTTTTCTAAGGCATATTTTAAAGTGCAAAGACTGTTTTAGTATACAAATCTTAAAATCAATATTTCCATCAAATTTTCAAACAGTAAAACAGTTTGATTACATTATATTTTTAGAAAAATTATATCAAGCTGAGCTTTTCATTCTCATAAAGTATGTTCCTCCAAAGAAATATAAAATAATTGTATGTGTTTTCTAGAAACCACATTACCTTCTAAAGTTGTTTTTTCCGAAATTTTGACAGAAAAATATTTTAAACTATAACAAGAAAGAGGGAAAAAATCGCCCTCTCTCTAATTTGAGCAATTTAAAATCCGAAATCAGTCCTTACAATAATTTTTACGCACATTTAAATGGAACAGTTCACAAAAGTTATCCACTTTTAAAACTTCTACGACTCACTTTACATTCTTCATTATAAAAATACTCCTAACTTAGCAAACCTTTCCGCGGCAATTTTAATCTTCGTAATTGCTCTGTATTGAATACAACATAGTTTGAGATAAAGGGCTTGTGCAAAACTTGCTGAGTGTAAATGATTTTTTTAAAAACAAGTTAATAAGTAGCAAGAACATTTATATTTTCATTTAAAGTATTTCGAAATAAAAAGCTTGCCTAAACTAGAAAATGCATAATTAAAACTTTTCAACTTTATATTTAACACATTCGTGCTTCGCTAAGTTAATGCAAAAAATATTGCATAATGATATTTTTCCTATTTATGATGATTTATTATTTTGAAAAATAAATAAAATTTCTATTAGGTTTAGTCTTACAAACTTTTAAAAATAATTAGTTTTAAAATGAATGTCTGCTCTATAATTTCGTTCTTCAAGAAATTTTCCTGTTTTTGTGATTTTTATGAAGTTATTATAGATTCCTTCTCTGATGGTTTTAAATATTATTTTATGAATTCCTTTACATAATTTTCCTTCAGTGATCCTGTTTTCATCATGTTAATATTGTATATATAAATTTGAATGTTATTTATATATTGTATAAAACAGCCAAACTTACGTAATATGGATACCCCATTCATCCATCGAGCGGGAGTATCACAAAACAGAAAAGAGCATTTAAAAAACTCCTAAACCGAGAATATAATAATGGAGACATAGACCTTAAACGTTGTCACAAACCTATGTAGCAACAGAAACCAGAGCTTTAAGAGCAAACTAGATTAATCAAGTTCTAATCTTCACAAGCCACTATTTCTAGTTAAAAGAAAAAAAACAAATATAGCTAGGTTTCTGTAGGATGCATGACAAAAAGAGTTATTAAAATAAACTATGGGGCGAAACAATAGCTAATGTAGAAAAAACATACGTAGTAAAGAACCAAGCATGGAGTAAAAAACTCAAGATGATGACAATACAAAAAATCGAAAAAGGAGATGCCAGGATAGAAATTTAAGTGACAAAAAGGCAGCAAGAACAAAGAGTAAAAAAGAGAGGAATTAAACAACATATATATATATATATATATATATATATATATATATATATTACTGGCCAAAAGTATTGCAATTTTCAGAAATCTAACACGTTTCAAGATTAATCCCCCTTTCCCTCGTCAAAATTAAAAATCTGTATAATTAATAATTTTTAAAGTCAGCATGTTAAATTAATTACTTCAAAGACGATAGCATTGAGTTAAAGAGCAAAAATAATGATTTAATTTATCGAAAAAAATAGCATAAAAAATATATAGGTAATTACAGAAATCGTAATCCATTTTGGCTCGCCGGAATAAAATTAAATAAAGAATGAATTTCAAGTTATTCTGCAAAAAGATGATAATAAATAAATTCAATTGAACTAAAGATCATTTATTATGTTGATGAGCAGCCTTGACTTTGGTCACAACAGCCAGTCTTTTAGATATGGAATCCACAATGTTTTACAACACTTCCTTCGGTGTTTCATGGGATCAATTTAAATTATTGGTTCCTGAAGCTCTCATTTTGTTTTTTGGTGATTTTCAAGATGTTTTCTTTCCAATTATACTACATAAATTCTCAAAAATATTTAAATCTGGCAAATCTTCTGTCCATTTTTTGGGGGCTTATTTTTAAAACGATGGTTAGATTTCACAGACTTGCAATACTTTTGGCCAGTAATGTATATACATATACAATGGCATAGCCAGAAATTTTTAATGGGGGTGTTGGGGATAACGACTACTGCAACTCACATATATATGTATAACTGTGTGATAAGGGAGTGAAGAATATACATTTTGTATGGCAAAAAATTCCTCATGGGGGGGTTGTGACCCCCTACTTCCCCCCTTGGTTACGCCACTTATATATATATACGGCTTTCCACAGCTATGAACACGGCTTTTATTCCTAAAATATTTACCATAGATATAGATAATAAATTAAAAATTTAAATAAACAAAGTAGAGAATTACATGAAATTTATTAAAATTTTCACAGAATTGAATTTAAATAAATAGAAAATTTAAATTTTCATATCTCCTCTGTTATAGCTGCCAACTGCTACAACTAACCCCTTTTTTAGAACATGATTTTTCGGCTAAGAATACAGTAAAGTTTTTAAGTTGGACGGAAGAGCTCGTTACTGTAGTTTGAAAAAATATTTTTAAAGATATACTGTTTAGAAAAATTGGTTAATCATATTCTGGAGCAGTTGGCAGCTATGCTTCTGTACACACACTCACACAAAAATCCCAATTACTAAAATGTGCTCCATATATTAATTTCATGTTTTTAAAATTTTTCAATTTGCATTGACCACATATATCAAATCAACAAATAATTAAATCGTGCTACAATTTTCTTTTAACAACTTGTATCTACAACACATAAGAACGTTTATTATAATTAGATTGAATATATGAAGTCCAATTTATATCATCAACAATGAAACAACCTGTTTAAATGAGTAATTATAATCGATATATATGTACATATTCTTTTCAAACTGCAATTCAATTTTCATATCATGAACAATCTTCTTTTTGTTAAATAACACACTTCCCTACAAAACAGTTGAAGCAAACGCGATTTTCACCAGAACGCCCACAACATAACGGTGTAGACTAGTAATTAAATTTCAACACTATTCTGATCCATTTACACACAGAGCGTAGAGTTTTTGATTTAGTGTCACAGGCTTTTAGATCAACGCTTTTTAGTTTAATATTGCACTTACTGTTTCTCCGTGTGTGTTGTAAATTATGTCATGCTAAAAGAAAAGATATTTTTTTTTAAAACGCAAACTTTTTTATTACTCAAACATGTATAGAGTTTTTTGATTTGCTGTTATGGCTGTTTAGACCAAAGCTATTTATATTAATATTGTAATTACTGCTTATTCATGTCTACTGTAAATGATGATATGAAAAAAATCCAAAATATTCCGAACTTTAAAAATATGTGTGTTTGCAAAATAGAATTTTCTGCTTATATTTCTCTCTCCGGTTTTTTTTCTTTCTTTTTTTCAATCAGCGCAGCATGAGCTTCTGCTGATTTAAAAACAACACAGTGATTTTTCTAAGAGTGCTTTCAAACACCTTCTGTAGCGAGAATTAAGGATAAACCTTTATTAGTTTGCTTGAGAACATTATAAATTGTATGGCAACTATTTTGCTAGTTAAAATGCGAAATGTGCTGAATAATAATTGACGTCATCGCAGTGTTTTTCTTTAAAAAGACTAGCAATGCAGACGATTTAGTTCCATTTTATTTTAGTCTTTCATTGAGTAAATATCAGAATTTTGTGCATTGATTTACTTTTCGTAGTTTCATGCTTCTCATGCGTATTATGATTTACTTTCCGTAATTTGAATATGCTATATAGATTATAAAGCGCAGAATTTTTCGAAAATATAATATTCTTAAACATATGGGTAGAAAAAAATAAAAATTAAGAAAAAAAGAATTTTATTCGAAGACCGTATGTTCAACTTTTTCCTAAGCCTTTGACGCGCATTAGATGCGCCGCGTAAAACCACATTATTTCAGCGCTAGTCATAAAAAAGATGGTTAAATGCCCCCAAGACTGAAAAAGTGCAGCCGTTGTCATCGATCCATTTGACTACCAACAGCATGGTGGTCGATCGAATCGGCCATAGAGCGCCTCAAAGCTAAACAAGTTTTCTAACACAGGTGGCTGCTCAGCCACACAGCCGGCTGTGCCAGAAAACATATTTAGCGCCACATGGGAGATTCGATCGACCGCCATATTGTTGGTAGTTAAATGGATGGATGGCTACGGCCGTACTTTTTCAGCGTTGGGTAGTATTATAGTAGGTCTTCTATATGGATAAGAAAATGGTTTCGCTTCAAAAGGTTAAATTTAGAAAAAATATGTCGTGTAACCAAGGCACACTTCAAGTTAGAAGTGAAAAAAACAAGACAGTAAGTGACTCTAATATTTTTGCGTAATTTAACTATTTTTCTTATGTGAATTTTTATTTTACAAGAAAATACAAAAATTACGAATAAACTCGGAGTGTGAAATGTTAAACAGTCGTAAAAGAAGAAAATAATCTCACATTCATTGTTGTTCACGAATAATCTAAAACAGAAACTACTCCGCTGCTTCTCATTTTATGGGCGATTAAACTCAACAGAAAACAGAGACTCCGTAACAGCTAAAACATTTTACTTTCTTGCTTTCTAAAATTACTGAGAAATTTGGAGTGATTCTTTCGTAAATTTAATCTCTGTAATTGCACTAAGGCTGAAAATTTTATCACCTATAATACAAAATACAAAAAAACATGAATTTGAAATTTAATAAATAAAAGTGTTATTTGAACGTCGATGCAGTTATAACGTTAAATTTAGTGAAAAAAAAAAAGAATAATGACCATATTTATTTGCATTTATGCTAAACACAGATAGATGATATCCTGCCTAGATTTCACTTAAGCACCATGGTGCTTATGTATATACATTACTATCTATATCGGTGAATTGGGCAAAATGTGTCAGTACAGTGTTTCTCTGTGTTGTCATTTTATCCATCAAAATGATCTTCTTTGCAAATGTTTTACGCCATCAATTTTCTTCAGACGCTATCGTTCGAACGCCATTTGAGATTTTCTGATAAACTGATGCATTTACGCTGAAAAAAAACTGAACTGAACATTTCACCTCCTCTCTGAATTGAGCCGTCCAAACGTACGATGACAAGTCCGCACTGCATGGTAGGTGTTTGGCGTTTCAAGTAATGTTTTGCAGGAGGTCAACAAAATTTGCTTGCCAATTTTACATCCATGGTTGATTGCTCAATGTTCATGTATTTCGACGGAAATATTCATGAAATTCCAGAGGATTTTCATCCGATTTAAAGACTTTTGATAATTTTGCACTTGGCGGTAAAGTGTTTCACAGAAGCTCTACTTTGAATTGGCAGCCAAATCATGACTAAGCATCGAACGAAGCACGCGCATGCTCATTTGAGAGTGGGGAAAGCAAGTCTCACAACGGTGTAGACAACAGCTCTATTTACAGATTTTCTACGTCCCAAAATATAGAAGATGTGCCTCACCATGGTCGAGTGATTGTGTCACTGGAAATGGTAGACGGAAGGTTCCTGGTTCAGAACCAGTTAGCGTACATCGAACTAATCGTTCGGAGTTTTCCGTGTTTTTCTCTGAAACTTAGCATAAATACGGGTTAGGACCCCTTAGAAATTATTTTAAGTGTTCTTGTGAACGTCTTATGTACATGCATGAATTTCAGCCTATAATACTCAGTAATAGTGTAGCTTTTTATCAGCGAAAAAGCTTTTTAATCGGTTCAGTAGTACCGTGGCACATATAGAGCGTAATGTAATTCTTGAGTATCCCTGTAAAAAAACTATTTGTGATGTATGAATAAAAGGTATCCTATAATACTCAGGACCCCACCAGTGGCTGAGAGGTTCTGCTCTCGAAACTGGAAGGCGGGAGATGGCATGTTCAGAGCCCGGTCGCGCCTCTCGACCTAGCCGTTCGCAGTTTTCCGTGGTTTTCTCCGAAACCTCTAGTAAATACGGACTTGGATTCCTTAGTAAGTCCACGACAGAGGAAATTACCCATATAGGCCTAGGACAGTAGTGCAGTCAATCGGCCTTATCCACAAGCAAACATACAATAATACTCAGAAATAGTGTAACTTCCAGTGAGAAATCAGTGAAAGTGAGAGATCAGTGAGTAATCAGTGAAAGAGGTTCTTGAATCGGTTCAGTTGCTACAAAATGCCCATAGAGCGTAATGTATTAGAATTATCTTGAGTGTCTGTAAAAGAATTTATGCTATATGCATTAAAGGTTGCCTTTACGTTGATCCGGGGTATAAGCTATCGTCATTCCAATTTCATCCAAATCCGTTCAGCCATTTTTGTGGGATTCAGTCACAAGCATCCAAACACACAAACGTACACACTTATATTATTGATAGGATTTGAAAATTTATGTGAACTTTTTTTAAGAAACACACTTTAGCTTTTCTTTCTCATTCTTTTTAATTTGACGTAAATCTAACACAATTTCCATGCCATTTCAAGTTTTTCAAATGCACGCAATTCTGCAAACAGTATTTTGTGCTTCATTTCAAAAGCATAAATCGTTTTGTGTGGGCGAAACTCGCCAAGGGTGACCACCTAAAAACGGTTTTTAAATAATAGTTAAAAAAGTAATTAAAAATTCGAAATTCTGAGCCTCAGGTACGCATAATCGAAGTCATGGGCTTATATGCTCAAATTTTCAAAGCTCTGCGTGCTGTAGATTTGTCTGGAGAACATTCATTTTTATTATTATCGATAGATAGATTTGGCGTAAAACTGGCATAATTTCCGTGGTGTTCCATGCTTTTTCAAATGCATGCGATTCTTCATCGAAGTAATAGCATTTCTGTTAGCTCAAAAAATGAATCATTTTATACGGTGGAAACTCGCCAAGCATGTGAACGTAAAGACGGTTTTAATTAATAATTAAATAAGTAAATGAAAATCTAAAATTCTAAGTAGCCTATAGCTATCTCCAGGGTCCCATCTATCCATATACCAAAATTCATCATAACCGATTCAGCGGTTTAGGCGTTTAGCAAACAAACAAACTCCCTTTCACATTTATAATATTAGTTAGGATTTATAGAATACTTTATTTGAGCTAGGATTACCCTTGCTAAGAAATATTTTGAAACCAATTGACTTTCAAGCTATAATAAATTTTTAAACGACTGCAGTTTAAATTAAATTCTTCGATAATATATTACAATACAGAAGATCAGTCATATTTAATAACTTTACTATCTCCAGACACTTGAAACTTCTAAGCAATTTATTCTGTAAGGACGTTATATTACCAGTTTCAAAAAACGAAATCATTCTACCTTAATTTCATCTGGAAGCTAAAGACTTAAGTATTTTGTAAATAACAACGATTGACACTCTTTACTCCGAAGCAGCGAATTTGTTTTCTTTGTCAATTCTCGAACAAGGTTGCAATCCTTAAGGATACAACAAAAGATTTCTTCAAGTGAAATGTTCATTTTATGTCCTACTCTAGTGTTTATGTAAGAGTCTGGGGAATCGGGGATTTGACATTACTTTCCTAGAACTCAATAAGGAGTAGGTATTAGGCCTCCACTGCGCTTATTGCTTTTATTTCTTTCGGAATGCTCTTGCTTGCAAACGAAAAACGAAGGATAATTTTATGCAGGAACTGCAGTCCCAGGCGTATTGAATTTCGACGAACTCTGGAATGCGTTGTTATGCGAAGAGTGCGATATTTTAGAGGATGAATCGATGGATTTTAATACAATATGCAGCAGATACGACAAAAACAGCCCGTTCAAAGGAAAACGATTTCTATATATGAACGGAATTTTAAAAGAGCTATACTTTATCACGGAATTAAAGAGGAATGGTTGGGTTAAATTCTTTCCAGTTATAAATTTACTTGCTGAATCTTTAGAAATGTTTATAAGAAGTAGACCGGGCCTCTCAGTTAGACGGGGTACACAGTGGGACAAAGCCATTTTTCGGATTTTTCAATATGAATAAATGGCACTAGGCACCCATGCATCTACAGCCATTAGCCAGATGGATTCTGAGATAGTAGGAAGCTGCTTCTTTTTTCCATTAAATTAGTGTTAGTTTTCTAATTTCAGTAAGCAATGTTTCTTTTTTGACTCTCGCGTGGATCGAATTATAACTTTTTTTTATGAATAAAATTTTGACCATTAGATCGAGTTAATTGTTCCAGCAATGTGGCTAATTATCATCTGGAACATTTAGGATAGGCTTTAAACGAACTGCTTAAAATGCTGAATTAGAAGAAAATATTGAAGTGGAACAGTGACACAGCCATTTGAGGCAGGATGAGACTGTTTCACTGTGCAATACCCTAAATTCAGATTTGAAAGGGATATTTTTAAATGATCCATTAGATTTTCAATTTTTGTTTGTTTACTTTACAGGTATTTCACCATAGTAAAAATGACCGCATAAGACGGAAATACGGACATTTTCTGCCGATTCCACGATAAATGCAGTCCAAAATGGTAATTGAAGATGGTGTTTCAATTTGAGACGTTGCCAGACTAAATGACTTGCAGTTTCAAACACTATTTCGGTAAAAATAACAGAAATTGTCAAAAATATAGAATAAAGGCCAAAATAACTCAACGGATGAAGAAGAAGAAACTAAGTGGTCTGATAATTCATCAGAACATGATAAAAGTGTGAAAACCTACATTCTGGTGGTCTATTCTTCCACATTTTTTCGAAGCTAGTCGGTGGTTATCTTTCAGCTTTAATGAATGTTATTGACTGCTCTAAGGATTCTGTAGACTGTTCCTAACCTCGTTCAGACACTTATACGAGCATTTTAACGCTCCTTCTTAAAGATCCACCTCAAGAAGACTCAACGCTAACGACTTGTTTTTTCTAGGGATTTGGGGAGAATCGACCCCATGGGTTGGAAGTGCTAGATCGTGAGTCATTTGAAGGAGACATTTTTTTTGTACAACTTGGCAACAAACAAAAATATTTTTATGTAGCGAAAGTCATCAAGGTAGCTAATAACGATGGAAACTTGGGCATGGGTTTTTGCGAAAAAGCAAAAACATTTTGAATGTTTTTATTTGGCCTTCTCTACCAAATGCTGCATCCGATTAAAGATACTAAATTGTTGTTACCAGTTCCTATAAAATAAATAGTGCAAAGCGAAACCAATCTTTTTTGCAATTTGAAATTAACTTTTTTAATCTACATGTGCAATGAAACTTTAATCTTTTGTTCAGCATGATTTAATTTTAAGTAGTGAATATCTGTCTCATCGTACCCCATGTGCTGTCTCACCCACATACAGACATCATTTTATGTTCTTTTTTTTCAAAAACTTCAAATGATAATGGAATTTTTCCACTTCGGATGATCTTATGCTTAAATTGCATTACAATTTCATATTAAAATTGTTCTTATAGTATCAAAGTTTTCGAATTTCTTGAGTTTTATATTTTTCGTCTCACTGTGCCCGGGTATCCCCTATGATTTATTCCAATAAAATAATAATATATATATGCAAAATTACAAAACATGGAAATTGGAGAAAAATCATGATTATGAAAGAAGAAAAATAATGTCATTTTAAAAGTAGTGGAAATCGTTTGAATTCCCTACATTTTTCGAGTCATGACACATACTTTATTTAAAGACGATTAGAAAATAATCAATCTGTGTATACAGGGTGTTTTCGAACTCTACCGACAAAATCACAATGGTGAGAGACTGCAAAAAAAGTAATTTAGGTACAAAAATCTTTTTAAGGCCTCCGTAAAATACTTTATTAAAATTGTCATTCACGAAAATATCAACTAAAAAGTAAAAAATTGCAAGGAATGCTTTTGGAATAGATAGCCAAACACGCGTTCTCTGAAAAACCAGAAATGTCTAACCATTCGTTCGATCTGACATGCGTCCAAAATAGCATAATTTTCATAATGTAAGTATTTCAGAGAGCTAAAATTTTATCATTTTATTAAACATTTAAAAAATATACAATTCTTTGCTTCCTTGTTGTTTATCTCGATTCGTTATTTAAGAATCTCACAAACAAACTATGTAACTTTAAAATGTATCAATATTCAGCATAGTCATAAAACAAATCAAAATACTTAGTGTCTATATTATTAATGAATAAATTTTGTTCATAAAAAATTTGCCAGAATAGAAATTTCAAAAGATTTCAATAGTCACGAGAAAAATAATCTCCAGCAAATCGTATATTTTAGGTAAGATTTATAAATTAAACCAGATTTTTCTGAGAAAAATGTTCTTGTGGAACTTGATCGGAAAGCCATTGTGTGAGCTTTAGATAGTCGGACAAATATTCAGCAGTGATTCGCGTCTTTTATAAAAAAAAAAAGAAGTCTCAACATAGATAGTATAAACTTAGATGTTTATTTTCTCACATACCTTAACTAATGATAGTAATTTTCATTTGAATTCCAATTATTTCCTTATGTGATGGGAATATTACCTGGAAGAAATAAGATGTATATAGTTACAAACCTGAAGATTTGAATTTGAAGAACATGTAGAAGATAAACAAAAAAGTGAACATCAGTAAAATAGGAAAATAAAATGGTAGATATTAATACGAAGAACATTGCTTAGGAAAATAAAACAAGCACTAGATTTGCTTCGTATAATTTTTAAAAAATGACGTTTATTATACTTATTTTTACTTTTTCCAAATTAAATTTAATGTTCAGCTAGTTAAGCTGTCAAAGTTCGTATTCTGTTGCATACAAATCACCTCATTACATCTAAAATTGTGGTAATAAAGGAAGCATCACATGCAGTTAACTCATAAAATGCTACAGTTATAATGTATAATTATTCTAAGTCGTTTGATTTCGAAATGTACGTTTTAACAATGTTTACATTAACAAATTAAAAAGAGAAACACATTTTTATAATTCATCGAATATATCTTATTAAAAAGGAGAATTCATTAAATATATCCTAAATTCCTTAAATACATCTTATTGAAAATAATTCATTGAATGTATCTTATTGAAGAGGAGAATTCATTAAATATATCTTAAATTCATTAAATACATCTTATTGAAAATGATTCATTAAATATACCTTTTTGGAAATATTGAAGTATTATTCATTACTTCAGTATCTTATCATGTAGAAAGTTTACTCAACATTGAGTAAAGGACAACAAAAATACTTATAAAAATTAGAAAGAATCCTTACGTTTTCGAGTCTTGAAAAAAAATATTTAATTGATTATTTCTACCATTCGATATTGTAAACCGTACAAGCTTTTTCGTAAATCTTCAGAATCATATAAAATTTTATAACCAAAATTTCATTTTTGCAACTAAGTAAAGACAATGCTATTTCATAGTGTATGTGATAGTGATTTCTCATTTATTTTTTTTAATTGCTAAACAAGTATTGATTTTGAATACTTCTTAAATAAAATTACTCTAAAATTATTTGATTTTTTAACAAATACATAGACGCAAAAGGAGTTATTTTCCGTGCCTGTGAAATATAAATGTCATTCCCTTTTTTCCTTTCCTAATTCGAGATTTTCAAGAACAAAACCGTATTTAATGATCACATTAAATACCGGGGTTGTCGTGATTTATAATGGGTTAAAGATATTAGAAATGAAGGGTTGAGTTCTGCAAAGCTAGATATTTCTTTTCAGTATCATTTTTATATGTTTAAAAGAGCTTAAATGAAACACAACGGCGAATTCTAGTACAAAACGGCCTCATCAGCAGCCTTATCTTGAAACATACACCGCAACCAGTTTAAATGAGAGAGATGTACCCTTTTCCTCCCATCTACCCTCTCCAGTTTCATTTTTAGGGAAACAGTTTCACCAGGAAGGCTCAAAAAACTCCGTCAAACACGGTGATTAAAGGAGTTTTCAGTTTCAAATTTAGATACGAACACTCACTCCCCACCCTCTTGTAAATCTGCGTTCTCGTGTATACCAAGATGAAGTGCTCCTTTTTTTTTCATCATCATTTGTAGTCCTACATGTGCTTAAAAAAAAGACTTCGCTGAAAATAGATATGCTTTTAATTCCCGCTGCACTATAATAAATTATGAATGCACGTATTCCTGTGGCAATCGTATTTTGGCGTTCTGAAATAAAATACCTATGGGTTGAAGTTGCTTTTACGCTGGATGAATTGCGGGTGTATTTTTGTCGGATCTTTTAACAAATTTACTCAGTGTGCGTAAGTCTATGAAAGTGAAATGGGCTGAAATATGCAGTTCCCCTAATTTAATTTGCAACACATGCTTTTTTCTGAAACAAGAAATGCTGTGTTGTGTATATGTGCCTTAATTAAATCGTACTAATGTTCATAATCTCACACCAAAGAAAATATGTGTTAGGTAATTCAGTTTCATTGTACTGCGTGCATTTAGCTTCGGAATAATAAATGAACATTCATAAAAATTATAAAATGAATTAAGTTAATGAAGGATTTATTTAAAACTTGTTTTAGATCCTTGGTAGCACAACTAGTTCAAAAGACGTTCAAAAGGGCTCAACAGACGTCTTTTGAACGTCTTTTTAACTAGTTGTGCAACTGGGGGTGCTTGATATAGAGTTTTGCTGCATACAAATCTACTCGTGAATCCTGTAAAGCCTTTATAATAAGCTTATTGATTTTTCGAGGATTTAAAGGATTTCTAAATATTATTGTATCATTCTTAAAATGTCCGCTATGCTTCGAAATAAGTAATTCTATGTAAATTTATATTTTTATATGTGACCATTTAAAGAAATGGTCACTACAAATTACTTAAATGGATCACAATCACACATGAATAATATCCTATAATGATCACACTAATAAAAGTGCGTAATTTACAAACCAAAATCGATTGTACATATCGGTAGATAAAACAAAATTAAATGGAAAATTATTCCGAAAACCAAAAGTAAAAACGCACAGCTGATAATACTGAATTAAATTTCGAAAAAAGATTATTAGCCGGAATGCAACTCTGTAAGTGAGAAACTCATCTATAAATGCATTTTGCTGCATTTACTCTCGATTGATCACCCAGAGATAAAAATTATTTATTTTACAACCGAAAACCGTTTATCTTTTATTCGATAAAACAAAATTCATTAGAAATCCAAGTGGTGTTTACGATTACCGAATTAAATTGCCAAAAAGGAGGGCATGGTCACCCGCAACTAAATTTTCTCGATTTATCTTCTACATTTTCTCCTTTTATGATGCTGAGTGAACATTTTATCGACCCATAAGCAAAGGTCATTGTCTCCTTTAACTGAAATAGAAAAAAAATACCACTACGCTTATGATAAAGTTTCAAGAGAGATGAAATTTTTCATTCGATAACGGATTTCAAACATCAACGACTGGAAAAAGAAATAAAATATTTTTATTTTCGTTCATTTACTAAAATTGTGCGTCTGTTTATTTAATGTAATGTATGTTATTTAAACGTGAAAAATATTTGGGCTTCAAAATACGAAGAATATTGTTGATATGCGTGTTATATTTAAATGAAGTAATCTATACAAATAAACAGCGTAAAAGGCCTGATATGTGCACTTATATATGCGTTAGATCAAGCGTTAAAATTTAAAAACTTCTGAAATGACAATAACAATGAATTTATATACAGAAAGAACAGATAAATTTTCAAAATTGTAAAGTACGCTAAGAAATAATTGAAAATTAAACTGTTGATAAATCTGGGTATGAGACGTAGAATTTTATTAAAGTATTTACATTCATAAAAATATCTTGAATAAAGGTCCAGTTTGAAATATCAACAACAAAAATATCGAAAAGTTAATCTTGAATGAATAAGCGTGTAAGACGGGGAACTTTATCAAACAATTTGGATAATCAGAAAAAGTCTTATTGACTTATGGATCTGAATTAGTTATCTATTATAATTTCATGACTATTGGTATAGTAGTATTTCCGCCGCCAAATGTAAGAATATAATGGAATGCATAGTAATATAATATTAAATACGTGATTTCAAATAAATTAACCAGTAATAAATAATGAATTAATTTTACATTTCTATAAAACCAACAAGCAGTATGTCGTAACAGATTAATTAAATGCATTCATAAAGAGCACGTTTTGTGGTTTTAAATTGGTCGTTGTTTTGGCTACTTCACAGTAGCACATTCGTATTAAAAACTTATTAATAGTCGATACAATTTTAACATTCAGCAAACTTATATGCTTTAGACTGTCATTATATTAGTATTTTTTATCAAGAATTTTTTGGGGGCTTTTCACTCAATATCGAAGTAAATTAAAATTAGAAGGTTAATATACAAAAGCAAAAGAAAGGTTAATCACCATTTAAATCGTCGTATATGCACAATACTGAAACATTAATGTATCTATAAAGTCTACATTAATTTGAAAAACAATCTTTAAAACACGCTTCACTAAAATTTCTGGTATTCATTCTCAGTACTTATTTAATTTCAGTTAATTGACATATGATTCTTAGGTATTTTAATATCCTAATTAACGTTCGAAAGAGAATAATTTATTTCCTGCTAAACGACAGTTATTTTAACCCTTGATTTAGAATCTTAATAGATTTTTAAAAACAGTTGGTGTCAGATTTCAACATTTATTTAGCCATGATTGCAATTAAATCTTTTAGAAATAAATAAGCTTAAGTACATTTGAATAAATTTTCAAGTTAGAATAAAAGCTGCAATTACTCTGCAACTTTCGCAATTTGAAGTAACATTAGTATTAAGAGCTAGTTTCTATTTTTATGTATATTGAACTTCGTTATAGCGGTCATCATTCAATTAAATGCTTTCTGAAACATTTTGCATTATTGTTTTTATTTAAAAAGATTTCATCCATGATTTTGTAACAGACCTATACTGAAATGATCAGATATTCAAGCATATAAATATTGATACACATATAGACACATTAATGTGTTTGAAGAAACAGAAAGCTAAAGAAATGCCCCATTTTCTACGATGAATTTCAAAAGGAAAGTATGTAATATCACCAATTTTACTAAATTATAGATAAAATTTTAGCAACTGGATAAACAATGCTGTTTAAAAACGCTAAAAAATAATTTAAACATAACTATCATTTGCTTCAACAATATGTCGCAGTCTGAAAAAAATATTTACTGAAATCTGTGAAAAGATTTTAGCTAGGCTTTTCAAGCTCAGCAGATGTTTATGGATTTTGACGATACACCTAGTCTTAAGGTACACAAAAAGTTTCTGTATGGAAATGCCAATAGTTGTTTCTTTTAAAAAATATATTTTCTCAATCTTTGTACCATGTTCGTATCGTGTTATTTCCTCTTTTTTGTGCATTTCCATTCTGTTGGGCTCATCTACGTGTAATATTTACAACTAATTTTGAAAATTGATGTCATTAAAATGTTTTATTTTTATGTAGAATGCAGAAAAAATGTAAATTTTTATCCCTTTTTGTATTTTTTAAATATGTGTATCATTTAGTAGAGTAAGGATTTTTTTTCTAGGTACAATTTAGAATTTCCAATTGGAACACATTGGATTTCTTGTTGAATATTTTAAAACTTTAAAAATGAATTGAACCTTTTAATTATGGTGAGCAACTCATTTTTAAAAGGGTTATAATATAACCTGCACTTAATGTTCCATAAAGTTGTAAATATAATAAATAAAGCAATATTGGTAGATACATTTGAGGTTCATTACAAGTTTAATTCACCAACAAAACTAATGAAAATGGCATTTATCATTCGTATTAGGATGTTTTTAAAATAGCTTTCATGGTTTATGCTTTAAATTAGGAATTCAAGATTGTACATATATATATATATTTTAAATATAAACATGTCTGTTTGATTAAGGGGTGGTCTTTTTTGCATACTTTCTAACTACAACTGGAGCCTTACCATGGCCGAGAGGATAAGACATAAATATGTGGATGGCTGAAGTGTGAAGATCCATAGTTCTCTCTCTCTCTGGCCTACCGCACGGCGGTCGATCTAACTGTTTGACGTTTTATCGGTTTCCCCAGATATAACGTGGGCACTCATCAGAGCCCTTTACCCCTTTAAATGCCGCACAATGTTCCGGAATCAAAGATATAATTAATTCATCAAAATTACATTAGAATACAGCCATAATGACTATAAAACAAAAAAAAAATGCCATTAAAAAATGTCCTTCACTGATTTCTTGGATGTTCCATTTTTGGAACATTGGCATGTAACGCTGTCTTTCCTTTTATGTATTTGCTTCATGTAAACAACAAAATGCTGTATGATAACATTAAATTTTATGCAGTAATAAAGTGTACTTGATAATTAGTGCGAAATGACTAAAATTTAAGCAAAACTCAATAAAAAGAATTGCAATTTAAAAATTAGCATATAAAGTATAATAAATCCAATGCATAAATGTATAAAAGAACTATAAAAGCAATTTTACGCTTGCATACTCTTGACTAATAATAAGGATGATATAAATAAATGCAGTTTTAAAAATGTCAGCTACCTGATCAAGAAATAATAAAATATTTTATTCTTTAGATGGTGTTTAGAATTTCAACCAGCAGTACAAAACTTTTAAAACCCACTAAAACACTAATTTCTTTTTATAATTTTATAGAATTTTTTTCGCAATGTCTATGATATAGTGGGAAGTGTACATGGAGAATTTTCTTGCATTCAAAACACATGTTTACAGTATTTTTTTTTGGCATACTAGAAAATGCCCTTATCATGTAAGAACGTCATGTGTATCCAAATTTTTGGCTGATTTCCATTGATGAGCACAGGATAATGTTGATATTAGGCTTCGTCTAAAACAAATTTTAATTAATTTCTCTTCTAAAATTCTATTGCCCACACGTCTCCAGGTGTAATCAGCTCAAAACTATTATAATTTATTTCTTCATCAGTAATGCACCCGTTTTCATCAAGAGGCAATTGACAAATTTCTATGATTGACTTATTTCAATCATCCGAAATGGAACTTTTTCAAAAATCAACATTGTCTGTAGTTAGAAATTTCTTCGACTGCACCATCTACATTTTTTCTACAAACATCTAGACAAGTTCTTACTGAAATGGCCTCGAAAATTGCAGAGCATAGAAAGAAAATCAAGCACCTGAAGTGATGTCACTTTCTTCCTTGAGTTCCTCTACATAAAAAAGACTTAAAATAAACAAGCAAACCCTTGTGAAGCACACATTCATTACTAACTGAAGAAACAAGTAGCTATATGAGCTCAAATCAGAGAAATGCAGCAGAAACTATCCACCTCCTTCTGGCAAAGGGGTAAAAGATATGACAACGTCCCCCTTACCCCCCCCCCCGTACCCCTCAAGTCATTCACCCTTCAAAAATAAATAAAATAGTGGTTATGCCTTTGACAGACTTGTGTTCAGTAGATATAAGCACTGAATGTATCAGAATCTAATAAAGGAACACAAGCAACACAAACATCAGACAGCCCTAATTTCGTATATCGTTACATGCCAATGTTCCTTTTTTGGAACATTGCACTTTTATGCAAGATTGAGAAAAGATAACTTGATATATTTTGATTTTTTTTATTATTTCTTTGAATTCATCCATTGGAAAGACAATAGGGGGATTTTCGGGTGAATTTGAATTTTTGGGAATTTTATAGAATTTTTTTTTTTGTGTACTGTAAAAATTGTAAAAAAAAAAAGGTGATTTTTAGAAATTTTTCTGCGCTGAAATTTTCACATTTGAAAAATATTTAATATATAAAAAAATCAATCACACTTTCAATAATAAGCAGTATTTTTTTCAAACTGATAGATATGACAGTTTATTTAAAAAAAAATACTAAACGCGCGTGATGTTCCAAAAAAAGGGCATCATTGTCATGTAAAAGGTTAAAAAAGTATTCTGTCGAAGTCCCACTAGGTCAACTGCGCCATTAGGCAAATAACTCCTCGTGCAGGTTTGCTTTAAACACAGTACACGATGCACTCTGACTACGGTCTTTAAAAAGATATTGTGCCTACCTCGGTATTTTCGTTCAAATATTTATTTAATTCTAAATGACAGACATTATTATTCACAGAAAACACAACACAAAACGACTACGGGGAACGAAGAAATTTACTACAACAATGGGTCAAGTTGACCACAAGAATGAGACTCGAACCGCAGAACTTGCTGGTCGCGGCAGCGAGAACGGTGTAAGCCCTTGCCATCATGAAGTCCTCTCTTATATTCCTTTCTACCCTTTTAAAGGAAATAGCCGAATCCCTTTTGTTTATGGTGTTGCTTCCTCCTCTGTAGTCTTAACAATGGCCCTGCAAATGAGTGAAAGTGTTTTATAATTCGTGGGCTTCGTACTATCAGTGTTTGTCGTTTATATTTACTTAAGAAATATTCTTTTGGAACAGGAGAATAAAATTGCTTGTAACCTTTCACCATGAACTCTACTCTCCCATAAACGCAGCTGCCGAATGAAAAGTGATTAAACATACATTCCTAGTCGGACATTTTTGAACAAATTCTTAACGTTTCTACGTTAAATATATATGTCTAGACCTAGATAATCAGCAATTACACAGCTACCTACATTTTCTTAATGAAAGTTTACGGATGATTAGCCAAGCACAATAGTTTTCTCTATTATTGCTTCTCGTAGTCGTTGAGTTCTAAAATTAGACGTTGAGAAAGAACAATGGCATTTCGGAAAATGATAAAATATAGGTATTAATCGATGCGTATTAGCGGATTAGAAGTAATAAGTTCAGTTAACTGTGAAATTAAAAGTATGGCTTGGATTTTTACTCAAGTTCATAAAAAAATAGAATCATGCGGAGACACGTTCAGCTATTATAAATAACACATTAACTGACGGGTTTTTTTTCTTTGGATTTTTTATCATAAGAACATGTACAAGCTGACTCAAGAGATAGTATGACAGCACCATATAAGATGCAGGTATAATAAAACACGCACATAGCACGTATCCAGAAGAAAACTGTTAGTTAAATCAAAACAATCGAGAAATTAAAAAATGAAATTCGATGAAAATTTTTCTACCGGTTTTACTTTCTTTTTTTGGAAATTTGAAGCAATTCAAGTTTTTAAGAGCAATTTCTACAGAGTTTGAGGTTTTATTACATTGATTTCATCTATTCTACTAGGTGGGATTGCGCGATTGTCGATCTAACTGCTTGGAGTTCTAAGCGATTTTTTCCACGTTACGTCAATACGCGTTAGAACAACTTTAAAAAGCCCTTCGCACGAAGCATATCCCTTTAGGCAGATAGCCCTCATGTAGCTTTGCCTTATAGTCTAAGAGCCAGCGACCGCCAGACCTTCGTCATAGTATAAAAGCTGAAACTTTCTCTGCGCATATTCCCCAATAAAGGTAGGAACAATCGGCCACTATAAAGTTTGGATGGTCGTGGCTTTGGCAGGTAACAGGTGGCAAAGGTGTATAAAATTGCAGAAAATTTTCGTCATTTCATAAAGCTTAATTTTTTTATATGTTCTTCTTCGCCTTCGCAGTACTAGAAATCACTTTATCCCTTGCCAGACACATTTCCATCGTGGCAAACCCCCGTTAGACAACCTCAAAGTCATGGAAAACGTAATTCTATTACGAGCGCGCTGCAGCATCGTAAGAAAGATCAGAAGTAGCAGTATAAAATGTGCTTGACACTTTGTGACAGCTTGACGTACTTCGTCGCGGGAGTTTACGAACACAACAGTTTTCCATGACTCCCGTTGACTTTGAGGTGGTCTGGCGGGGGTTATCCACGATGGAAAAGTGTCTGGCAAGGGATAAAGTGATTTCTAGTACTGCAAAGAAAAAAAAAAAAAATGAAGCTTTATGAAATGACGAAAATTTTCTGCAATTTTTTACACCTTTGCCACCTGTTACCTGCCAAAGCCACGATTATCCAAACTTTATAGTGGCCGATTGTTCCTACCTCTGTTTGGGGGTATGCGCAGAGAAAGTTTCAGCTTTTATACTATGACGAAGGTCTGGCAGCCGCTGGCTCTTGCTCTATTAACTATAAGATCAAAATGAAATCAGTCTGCTACAGTTTGTCGCGTATTACACTGTCTCTGTGTAGATATAAAGCGATATATTAAACTAAATATTGCGTGTGTTGCTTTTAAAGCGTTCTATCCCTTATGTTTGTTTTACTTGTAAAAATTTAATTTTATTTAAGTTTTCTTTTTCTCGAGCTTAAGAAAAAGTCTCATTCAATATTCTTTTTCTCTTCATTTATTTATTTCTCATTCGCTACACTGAGCCTATTAGATTCAATTCTTTTTCTATACTATATTTCACTATTGGGCATAGTATTCCATAATTTTAATTTTAAGAGTAAAATTTTGTTTCGTACTTTTTATTTTACTAATTTCTTTAAATCTGCAATGTTTCCTATCATGAAACAAATGTTAAATTTTGTCCCACAGTGGCCTAGTCACTAAGCTCCGTTGGTATATGATCACTGAAAGAGAATCAGAATCGAGTTGGCCTGTGCTTGCGGGGGTGAACACTTTTCTTGCTTGGCTGCTGTTGGACCGTATCCGCTAATGGGAGCTAGTGCACGTAAAATCTGTTAGCTGATCCAATGTCCATGTTTAAACGATTCGTCTGGGGGTGCAGGTGTGCAGATTTCGTGTGCTAGGACTCTCATCTCGATGGGTTCAAAAATTAGAAGACCCGGAGCAAAGTTGTACTTCCTCCTTCTGGGGCTCATTAAAATGGAAGCAGATCGCTTTCGCCAATCGCCGTCTTAATGGTGGATCTGCATCGCGGCAACAACAATATTAAACCAATAAATAAACCTAAGTTTCAGAGCTCATGTTTAGTCGATTGCATCCCGCTTTTAACGTCTTCGTAAGTACGTATCTTAAGCGAAATCGCATTGAGTATTGAACAATTATTGACTACATTTACTCAGAATGGAATTTTATGAATGTAACTTTTCTTTATTATACACAACAAGTGCTTATTATTAAATATCATTTTTTGACGAAAATGTGATTAAAATGATTTTTACACCTATTCACAGGAGGACAGTCATTATAAGCACAGAACTATAATAATTTTAAGAAATGTACATGTTACCAGCAAAGCATGAAATCCGGCATTCTATAGAATGCCTAGACATTGTATAGAATGCCTAAAACTTGCCGGCAGTGTATGAAATTACTAGTATTTCACACATTTAATAGGCATTCTATAGAATGCCAAATGAGAAACTGCAAAGTATGAAATGCATATCCAGCTGTATGTAAAATGTAATGAAATGTAATTTAAAATGCTCTGCAAGCCTTTCTTATTTTTTATATGAAAAATTTGTTTCCCTTAATAAGAAAGGCATGAGTTTTGTTTTCTTCAACTTTTTTTTTTCTTAACGTTATATGAATAATTTTTAATGACACTCTCGTGATTTTTTTCAGAATAACATTTGTAGTTTTGAGGTAGTATGCACGTATTTTTGTGGGAATGGGTTAGTTGCACTGGGCGAAGGGAGAAGAGGGCGAATTGCACCTCGGATGAATTTAATCCACGGGCGAGTTGCACTCGCGAAATGAAGGGGAGGGGGACAGCCTTAGGAGAACCCTGCGGTCTTGCAAAGGGCTAGCAATTGCATACTTTCGAAGAGACCCCTACAGATATGGCCGGACCATGTGATGTTTTTGGGGTTTCGCAAAGGGCCAGTGGTAGCATGTTTTCGAGAGGATTCCTACAGCGATGGCCGGATCAAGTGATGTTTTTTGGGGTCTCGCAAAGAACCTGTGTTAGCATGTTTTCAAGGGGCTCCCTACAGCGATTTCCAGAACTAGTAATTTCTCTTTTTAAGGGTAGGGTCTGCTTGCAAAGGGCCAGCGGTGGCATATTTTCGAGAGGCGGGGGGGGGCAAGATAAGGATTCCGGTGCAACTCGTCCCTATATTTGATTGATAAGTGTTGGCGCGGGTGCAACTGATCCTCGTCTCTTTACACAGGGCGTCACAAAAATATAGTGATGGTCTTTAATTCTTTAGCTATAAGAGATAAGTGGGAAGATTAAATTGAAAAAAAATGTTCAGAAATAATGTCAGAAATAACACTCCATTAAAAAAAATACCTCTAGTTATTTAAAAAAAAATTACACTTTTTAAATTTGTATATGACGACCGTAGAAAGAAATTCACAAGTAGTAAAATGTACCCCATACACTAATAAGGTAACATAAATATTCAGAATTATATACCTTAAAAAGCGTCAGAGGTATGAAGATAAATAGAACCTTGATTTAAACCACTTTTCAATGGCTCTCGAAGGGAAAAATCACGTTGGATGATCGCATTTCAGGGGTCGTACAGAAATTACGATGGAATTTTTTCCCACTCTAGCAATAAACGTTTGTATTCAAAATGATGAACAGTCCCCGATCATCTTTCATTAAAGATGTCTCTGTACGTTGCATGATGAAAGGCTTACAAATTTGTTACACCACCTTATTAGTGTATAGGGGCACATTTAATTAACTGGAAATTGTACACATTTTGTACGGGGGTCGTATACGAAATTAAAAATGTAACTTTTTGAAAACTAACAAGAGAAATATTTTCTTAAAGCTGTCTTATTTCTGATCTAATTTTGAGCGTTTCTTTTTTTTCAATTTACACTGCATAGCTTAGAAGAATTAAATCGCGATACCACTATTTTGCGACTCCCTTTATAATATCCCCATCAGGACCTGTTTTCAAACTTTGCCCAAATAGCATTTGTCATTCTAATTCGAATAATGATCGAATATTGTAATTCGAATATTCTAAATAGAATGATTGGGTATTATATATAATGCCTAGGGAGTGTATGTAATAATTCACATTTTTTATACTTTTCCTAAAAACGTCCGGCATTGTATACAATTCCTAGGCAATCTATAGAATGCTGGCGTTTCATACTTTGCCTATATGCGAAATTAACATGCATATATATTACAATGCATATTAATTTCGCTTTTAGTGAGTTGACATTGAAATTAAAAATTCCCTTTTTGTTACCTTAAAAGACATTTTCACTGTTCATAACTGAGAAAAATATACTGAATTTCAACATGCATTTAAACTAACTAAAATTTGTTATTCGATTATATTAAAATTTATTACATTTTTCGCTTACGTAATATATTTTTTAATAATGACTGAGTTCCGTTTATTAATCAAACTTTATCCTCAAAAAATCTACTGTATAGTCTTACTTGGTACTTATTAATGATAACTTATTACACACGTTAACCACAAGTACGCACATAAATTCAAAAGCTATTCTTTCTAGGATCTACTTCATTAGATATACTGCGGAGGAATAAATTCTCCAAACTTAAATACATGTCCTTCTCTTATTTAGAAGGGAGCAGAAGCTTTGCGTAGATAAAAAAAAATCTTTAAAAATATCTATGTTTAAACAATTCCTTTTTGAGGGAAAATCCCTCTCTATATTTGACCAGAAAGTCAATTTATTACGTAGAACTTTTCAATGCATTTTGCTGTATTCGTTTCTACCCTGAAAAGAAATACCTTGTCAGCTTCAGTTTTTCTGTGTAATAACTTTTATCGAAAATCTGCTGTATCATTTCTCCGCTGGTAAAATGAAACAAGAAAAAAAAATGTAACTCAAATATATTGTTTCTTTAAAAAAAAAAGATTTCTTGAAATATTTTCTCTGTAGGTTATTGAGCATACAGTTGTTTGGGAAAGGAGTTTAGTTGAAATATACCCTGGACCGTTAAATGAATGCTCTGAATATATTCGATTTGCTTTCGAATATGCAATATTCCAGTAAGAAGTATTTTATTAGACCCTAGTAAAAATTATTCTTTTTTCGTTTAATGAATCAGCGTATAGCATAAATTCTGTGTGTACTGCAATTTATATGGAGCTAAATATCGCCAATACGAGTGTCTCAGCTTCTAAAAAAGGAGGAAAATAACAAATGAACGAAAACCTGAAGCGTTATTTTAAAGTTATAATTTATTTTAAATATTAATTTTTAAAAAACATTTTAACCTACTGTATTATCCAAATAATTTTTCAAAATTTCATGAATGTAATTTTATTTAGCGACAAGTTCCTGGAAATCGTAATTAAAAAAATATTCAGTATTCATTTTTCTGTTACTGGATAATTGAATGGAATTACTGCGGAAATTTTTACTAAAGGAATTAAATTAAGAAATTATAAACATTATTTATAAAATACGTGTCTGAGAAAATAGAGTAAAAAAAAAGCATGTAACATTTATTTTAATGCAATTCCAACAGAAGCATAGTGAATAATAAACATACAATAACAACTGCTGAAACCGTATGTAGGACTGGCGAAAATAACTAAATGTTATTTTCAACTTTAAGTGTATGTGAAAAAAGAATGCCGAAACATTTTTACCATTTTTAATTTGTTGCAAGTATAAGCATTATTTATATTCTTACTTATAATTTCATATTGCTTTAGCAAACATAATATACAGCATTAGTGAAATTTAACATGTTTAGACATAGCTGCAGAGGTGGTGTCGTGGAGCTATAGAACCTGTCTATCACACCTAGTGTCCGGGTTTGATTCCCGACTTGGGCTTGGTATTAACTTGTCGTGCCTTCAGAGGTGTTAACTCTGACAGCCCACTGGCAGCTCCCATAATAAAATGTCCAGAAATTCGTACCTTGGGAGTGGCGAATGCTTAGTGAGCAAGTGCGCGCCCTTTGAAAAAAAAATGTTTAGACACGTATTCTATCCTGTCTATTTCATTCATGCGGATATTAAACTAACCCGTATAAAGTATGAGAAAACCTGTCTACATGAGAAAATTTAGTATAGATTTTGTCAGTTTTGTAGTTATAAAGAGTATCTTTAAATAGTAATAAGTTACGCGATTGTATGTCGCAAGTACTGACTGGATTCTATAAAAGAGAAAGCGTATGCGGCGCAACATCTTTGGGGTTTGTACCTTCAGTAAATTACGCTGTCTATAAATTCAAAGAAAGATTAAAATTGTAATGTTTAATTTGAACAGCATTTCGCATTAAAATCTGCTTGTCTGAAAAAATTAAGAAATTGTTGGCTATTGGCTAAAATTGGCGACATTGGCCTTGATCCAGCAAGTAAGGCCAAGCAACTTCAGCATTACAATGCTCATATCTGCACTCATCCGCAATCTCGACCTGAAAATTGTGAACAATTTACTCCCACCCCCCCTCCTACCGAGCAAATATAGTCCTCAAAGAACACGGGCATAGAACCGTAGCAGAGTTTCGAGAGGGTTTCGTGGACTCCTTGTACTCCATTCCGAAAAATGACACCATGAGAGATTGAAATTCTCGGAAGCCTCGTTGGTAGAAGCGTATGGGGGACTAAGATTTCTATTTTATAGAATTTTAATTGTTTTCCACCAACATTTTACTACAATTTATACACTGTATAGTTTATATGAGAGGTTACTGTAAACTACTTTAATAAATAGGCATTGTGGTATTCACAAATGTCTATTGCATAAGATAGGTGGTTACTAGCGCAAAGGTGGGAGGAGCAGTGAAATAAAAAAGGTCTTTTCAGATCTACTGCCATAAATCACGATTTCTCCGTACAAACCCCAAATTAAACTTTTCTGATACAATCAATATTTGACCCGGAATCATTTTTTGTCGCCCCATTTGCACATAATGTAGCATCATTTGCTGGTTCTGAGTCAACAGCACCTGAAAAGAGCCTATGTTTATAATTAAACAGAATCGTATCGCCCTCTTTCTCATATATAACTAACAGTATTTCTAATGAAGTGCCACTATGTATAATAAAAATTACTTGATGGAAATGTAAATATAGAGAAAATGGTTTTATAGCTTTACTTTTCAAAAATCTTTATACATAATCGAGTATGTGTGTACTATATTTGTCATTTATGAATGCATGTTTTTCATCATTTTGTTTTCTTTACCGCAAAGTAGAAATTTGATACAATTTATGATCGATTAAAATTATTAAATCATTAAAGTTCTAATATTGTTTGCAAAAAGCATACCATGTTTAAATATCACACTTTCAATCACTTTCCACACTCCAATTATAAATGCTTATAATTACTTTATTTCAAGCAGCACGCCCTACTTGCACAATAAATACATTTTATGCGCGTTTAATTTTAACGCAATTCTCTAATCTCAGGTACATGATAAAACTTTTAACACTTTCCAATTTAAACAATGCTTGCATGTTCCCATGTATATGGATAAAATAAAATACTATCCACGTTCGAAAATATGAAGAACATAATTTTTTATCGCTTACATTTATGCCTTAACTTACAAGGTAGAATATGGTCCGGAATGGGCACGCAAGGAAAACTGCAGCGCCTCCTACATTTTTGGTTTTCCGTTTAGCACTGCACGAATCTTATAATCCTTAATGACTTCTCCCACGAAATATGACTTACTACAAATTATGGTCGTGAGCGAAAGTGTTATTTGTTTTACTTTTTTAACACCAATCACACGTTACTTGAATTGTTCTACGTCCACATTCTGTTTTTTACGAAATAGATTGACTGGATATTTTTTTTATATTTCTCTAAAATGATAATATACGATTACTTATTTAGATAGAATTTATCTTTCAGTTCTTAGTAGTTTTGTAAATCAGATCCCATATTCATATACTAGAGTAATACGTACTTAAAACGTATTTTTTATGTCACCGAAAGAATATAACGTATGAATTTAAAAAAAAAAGAAAAGAAAAGAACTATGAAGATATTGGGAAGATCAACATTCTGGCTGTTTTACTTTCACTATAATGAAGATGATCTCTACTATACACATAGAAATCAGAAATAAGGGTTATTGCAATCTTAGGCTTCAAGTGCCATTTCATAGATCCTTGCACTGGAAGTTTCACTGTCCATCCGCTATTTCATGCACCTGGCATTTGAACAGACGTAGCAGCTGCAAAACCAAATTGCTGAAACTTTGTTCAAACGCTTATCTTCAAACGCCAAAATTGTATAAGGATCGTAGGATATAGTTGTGTCCTGTAAGGTTTGTGATAGACTTTTCTTTTTTAAGAAAATTTTTGTTTATATAACGTCCCGCACAATAGACTTGGAATGCTCTTAGGAAGTGAAAAACGTATTCATCTTATGTCTTTTACTTCTGATCTGGGTTTTCTACGGCTCAAAAATAGTAATATAAAAGGGCATCAAATATCACACGAATGCTTGAGATACTAGCCTTTCTGCATCAACCTTTCTGCTGGTGCTATGAGAGTTGCCTTGCCTGTTGCAGATAATGGCGTTGATTTGGAAATCACGTGGAAAATGGAGATCAAACAATCTGATACCAGCAACGGCATCATCAATAAAAAATGCTTCTTTTTTGTGGAGCTGCACGATCATTGGGACGAAGACCTGAATTTAACTCTATTTGGTAATCACAACAGTCATTGGTGACTATAAATTATTATAGTTTATAGTATCTCTTAACATGTGTACGAGGCTAGATGAAATAAACTATAAATATACACTGCAGTGATACCCCCCTAGTTTCTAGAACGTCCACTTTAAGAAACTGAAGGAGACCAATCAACTAGTTCTGACCATGTTGCGCAGGAAATTTTGAAAAATCTGTTTACAGTATATTCATATTTATTTTCTAGATGTATTTCCATCTTTTAACTAATATGAAAGTACACTGTAACTAACATAAAAATCCTGCAAACATGTACCATTACGTCTTGATAAAAATTTATTATGTATTCATACAATAAGAGAACGCCCGTTACCTGTGACTGAAATGCGACTACTCAATACAGTCACAACGGAATTACAAACAGTCGCAGCGACTCTTCAGCGAGGTCACCATACGGTCCCTATGTCCTCCCGCGTTGATTACAAAATGCGACTCTTCAGTGTAGGTGCAATGCAACCCTAGTGCAACTACGTAAAAATTCGGGGAAAAAGAATTCCCTGAAACAGACACCAGATGGCAGCACCAAACCTCTTATTGACGAAAACGCCCCGGTACCGAACCCTCGAGTAAACCGAACCCTTTTGAAGCCCAACGCGTTACGTATCCACGCCGCTATCCTCTCGCTGCAACTTCTTTACAAAGGAAAGTGACTACAAAAATTAG
Organism: Cheiracanthium punctorium; assembly: GCA_038373885.1. Taxonomy (NCBI): domain Eukaryota; kingdom Metazoa; phylum Arthropoda; class Arachnida; order Araneae; family Cheiracanthiidae; genus Cheiracanthium; species Cheiracanthium punctorium. Next base: position 175,606 of record JAWZYV010005881.1, on the reverse strand, counting down.
TTTTGAAAACTGACATTTTTCTGGAGGATTTTATAAATGTAGGGAAAATATCATAATCAACAAATAAATTAATAATCTTGGAATTTTTTTTTCATAAATTATTTTTAGGAGCTAATGACTGTTTTATTTAATAATTCATTAGGAAAGGATTGTGATTTATGGAACATTTTTTTTTAAGAAACAAATTTATGACGCCCGATGTATTTACGGGATTTGATAAACAACATACATATTTCGTTTGCAATAAAATATACACACACACACGCACATATATATTAAGGTATGAGGGGTATGATTTTTTTTTGCTATATTTTACCTGAAAGTGAATGCATATAAAAATAAATAAAATTAATTGAAAAACATGCATTAGCTAAAATAAATGAAGTTTTTTTGGTTTAAACGTGTATCGTAAACTCAAAATTTTCCGAAGGGAGCCTTCAGACATACCAGAAGCGTATTTAAAGAGGAGGGCAAGGGCTATACTCTACTGAAGCATACATACCATGGGGTTATGAAAGGTAATTTTTGAATTTATGTACAGATAATCAGTTTTCTCAATCGTGGTTAGAACTCTGATTTCTGATATTTTTCAAAATAATACTTTTTTACAAATAATACTGTTTGGTTTAAACGAAGTAAGTTATTTTTAAAATTAATAAATTCAACTAAGTTCCATTACTTCATAACCGTGAGATTTTACTGAATTACTAGTTATCATTTTCGGATTTATTCATTAAATGTTTGTAATGTAAGTAATTATTACAAAATGTTTGCAAATATAAGTTTGTTTCAAAATTCGCACCAAACGGGCAGGGTAACGTCATTTTGAATTTCTAAAAATCAGCATTCACACTGTGACTTTACAGTGAGACGCTAAGCAACCGATCACATTCCACTCACAAGGTGACTATAAAGTGAAGTCACATCACTCACAAGCCACAATGTGGCTAGTTTGTGACAGTTCTGTACCAATTGTGATCCTCCGTAACGTCTCAGACTTTTAACTTTTCGTAGACGTAACAGACGTAACTTTTCTGATCGTCTGTGCTATTAAGAAAACTGCACTACAGTCTCGGTCTGGTTAAAAAAAGTTACCTTCATTTTAATGAAAAAACTACCACTTACAAGGAATCTTTAAATACTTTCTAAATATTCTAAACAAAAAAAAATCTATTCTAATTTCAAATTTCTCTTCAGTCAAATGAATCATTCACATTTACCTTATTATGAGGTAAATAATAATTCGCCAGTTAATAAAATTGATATTAACTGACGAATTCTTTCCTGTAAATTTCATCCACGGCCCACCTCACCTGAACCAACATTCTATTACGTTACAAAAATAAATACTCACACTTTTTCTTTCAACTTACATTTGAAATTTATGACGTAATTAAAAGTACAGACTCATGCTAATTTTTAGAAAACTCTTTCTCTTGTGAAAGGCTGTCGCTTTATCAAAAATAAAATACTGTGAAATATATATTCTTTAGTGAATTCCCATTTTACAGCTTAAAAAACTAAGAAAAATAATTAAGAAACGAGAGAAAGTCAAACAGAATATCTGCTGCTAGATATCACGGATTTTCTCCGTAATCAAATTACTCATCTGGAACAAAACCTGAGTGTCACTAAGCACATAATATAAAAAAAGAATTATTTTAATTTTCGTTCTACTATTAATCAAGATTTAGCCCGAGAACTTTAATTAGCTTTTTGATCATACTGTATTTGTTCTTTACTCTTTGATTTAAATTCGTTTGCAATTTAATTTTAGAGGGAAGAAAATGAGCGGTTTTTTTTTTTTTTTTTCGCCAAAAAAAAGCTAAGATATTTGATATTTCCTGTGCTGTAAAATATTTCTTTGTGAAACATTTTAAATGTTTTTCTTATAATGTGACTTTTACATAAATTAATTTTGTTCTTGTAAGTTTTATTTATTTTTTAAAATAATACATGCATATAGGGGAAGGTGGCCTAAAATGTTCCCCTTAAGTCTAAAACTTGTGTAAAACAGCATAAATCTTTAAATAAAACTTTGGGCCTTTGCTAGTATGTTTTAAACTATATTTTGCATGATAAAATATTTTATTAATATTTTAAACCGACACTAAGTTATCAAATGAAAGGTAGAATTTTGAAAAACAATCCAAAGGATCATTTTACCCTCAACCAAATGGCAAAATGATCCTTCATTTAAAAATAATTGTATATTGCTTTTATCAGCAAAATAACAGATATAAAAGTAATTATAACTATACTTCATGAAATGAAATAAGTTACAGAATCAAATACTATGCACAATTTATTTTATGAAAATTTTAAAATAAAATGGAATATTTGAAAATTGTAATTCAAAAATTATTGCCTACATTACGTTAGCAACCTGGTCGAAAGGAGAATTAGGGTATTCGCGCATTTTGAGAACGGTTGAAGGGCTGTCATTATGGCTTGGGCCCGGTACCGTATTTACTACAGCCGATAGATCATTTTACCCAGCAATATGGTTGCCCATTTTTGGTAATATTACTGGATAACGGCTAGAAGCATAACACACTTAGCAAGTATAATTCCCATTTAGAAACGTACTCTATTCAGTAAAACAATCCATATTTCTCTTCATGAATGGTTGTCTACTAAATGAATAGGACTGATATTGCTTAGCTTTTAACGAGTGTTATAAAGCTCAATTTTTGAAATAATTCTATTTAGGCGCGTAATACTTTGATTGTTTGAATGCCGCCATTGTTTCTCTTTGCCCAATTAGTTTATGCGTTGCCCGATAGATAGGGCTACTTGTATGTTATAAAACATGTGTGGATCCTTTCACCAGCTAGGATCATTTTAGGCCACATTCACAACGCACATATATGATAGTACTGTGATAAAATCATGTTAATGATGTTAGAGTTGCAAACACATACAACTATGTTATCACCAACAATGAACTTAAAATTTTTATCACTTACATTCTTCAATGTTTTCCCCAGATTTAAGATGCACATTTTGAGCAATTATGAATCTGAAATTTTATTTTATTTTTAATAATGTTTGAGAGATACATTGGCTATGTGAATCTGTGATGTTAAAATAACACTAAGAGGGACAGTTTTAAGAGTGTTCACAATCAACTTAAAAATTAAATTTAATAATTTTCCTTTTAAACTAAACAAGAGTTTAGTTTAAAAGGATTAAAAGGATTTAGTAAAATAGTTTTTCCTCATAATTCAGTTATTCTTTCTAGATTAATTTCCTAGTTTTTTTTTTTTGCTTTGTCATTGATTACACGCATTTCTCCCAATCCGCCAATAATATTTACGCATTCCCATGTTTCATATATTAAGTCTATTTTCCTAGTTATGCAAAGTCGAAATCTCTAATGAAGTCATCTGATGCATTCAAATAACTTCTTGAATGTTGTTTTTAAAAATACTTCTTTATGCGTGCCCTTAATTACGATTACAAAGTGACTGAAAAAAAATTAGCATTAGCATTCATTAACAAATTAACATGAATATAATTAAAAATGACTGACACTACCTTCTTTGTTTTCAATGACTGTTTCAAAAAAAAGCTGTATGAGGCGATTAGCATTCGTGAATTTCATTATATAATTGATTTTCTGAATTAATGTGTTGCTAATTGCATTTGTTAACTTTTTGGAAGCGACTGACAGTACTAATTGCGAGCGTTTTAGGAACAAGGGGATTTGTAACTAGAATAATCAATATTTGACTTATCGTCTTCACGAAGCAAATTAAACGATTCTAATGCATTTATTAAAATTTTAAATCAATAATTAAACCAAAACGTTCGCTGTTTGCTAAGAAAGTTGCGAAATTACACTCTTAATAGAAGTAGATCAACATTACACCATAAAACGGTGCTAAATTAGCAGAAACCTTTCCATTGAGAAACATTCCACCATGATTTGGCTCTATTTATGAATTTACGCATCAAATCATGGTGCAACATTTCTCGATAGAAATATTGCAGCTAGTTTTGCACCCTTTTATGATAAAATGCTGCACTACTTCTATTAACAGTGTATTTAAATTACTTAGTATTTATATGTAAATTATTTCTGAACTGACGAATGCCTCTTAAGTAAAGAGGAGAACTTTGTGAAAGCTATTAAATGTGTAACAAAATGCATTTATAAAGTAAAGCATTTTTGTTCACCATTCTCACCCGCACTAGACAACTCTTTCCTGTGTATAAGAATTCTCGAATGAAGTCCTTTCATATTTACGCGTACAGGTGACAAAGTTAGGAAGCTTTAGAGATTATCTAGTTCTAATCTTGAAAGCATTTCTCTTAAAAGTTTAACGTAATAATGAGAGAATAATTCAAGATGTACGAGCAGTTATTATGAACAGTGATAAATGTTAAGTTATACAGATCTGCGATCGCAGTTATGTGCGGATTTTCACTACAAATCCCTTTAAAAATGTTTCTATTCTAAAATATGGGAAATTACAGTAGCCTCAAAGAGGAACCACCTTTAATTAAACCGGTTTAGCTAATGCCATTTAAATCATGGGGGGGGGGGGGGAAATTCAGTCACATATAGTACTTAGTAGTATTATTAAGACGATGGCCTTCAAATGATATTTTGATTAATAAACAAAATACCGGAAAATAACGCTAGGAATGTAGAAGAGATATCCACTTTTCATCTTTGGAATGACCGAAATCAGTTGTCAAACAACCTCGATAAAGGGTAAGGTTATCCACTATGAAACCTTACTTGTGCAGAAGATATTGAAATTGATATCCATTTTTGCATCTTAAATCCCTATACATTAATACATAGTGTATTACTTTTATTGTACACCGTGTATTACATATACTGCACAGCACTACTGCATACATAAAATAAATACTTTTCGCACTTAATTTTGTAATGACACTCTTGTACATATAGTAGATGATATATACAATATCTATATACATATTACATATATTTAAAGTGAAATACTTCTAAAAAATACTCTGTAATGTAATTTTATTTCCACTGTTGTAAGTTACCAAATAAAAGGAAAATAATAAATAAAAAATGTTAACTTTTACTTTGAAATATTCAACTATTTTAGTTTAATTCTTGATATTCAAAGAATTTTAGAATAAAGGTTAATGTGCTGTATACACTTGTGCTTGAAAGAATGAGTTTAAAAATCTTAAGGTTTTCTTTTTTCGTCTATTTTTTCGTTCCTGTGAAAAAAAAAAAGGATCTTGAAACTTTCTCCTGCACGCATTAGATTTTTATTTGAAATATTCTAAGGTAAAACATCACCTGAAGGCGTATACTTCCATTATAAATAAGTTTCCAACAATGAAATAAAAATAAAATAATAAATAATAAGTTTCTGCGACGGAAAAAAAGCCGCTGATCTCCGAGTTTTGAAAGAGATGTAAAGTATCTATTGTACTTTCTAGAATAGTTTCTGAGCCATGTCTTTTTATCCGATAAACTGCTATCCAATGAATTTACACTTCGAATTTGTCTCTCTTTTAGTAGTCAAACACTTGCAACTGAGGAATATGCATCATTTGAGATATTTCTTCATGCTCTTCTCAAGTGCGATGCAACATTTTAATTTATTGGTTATGGCCTGTAGTACAATCATTTTTGGTCATGCGTAGTTGGTCTGAAAAATTGGTTTTATAAATACGCATCGAATAAAGTAGCCCACAAATTTAATGACTTTCCTATAAAACGGAAATAACAGTGATTTTTAAATACATATTTGAATCCTGCCTCCTACGTTTATAAGAGATTGGAAAAGTGAGTATGAATTATTTTTAAAATATGCAGAGACATGATCACAATGCTCACAAATCATAAAAAAATCTATTATATCTTTATAAAAAAATACATGCATTAGACATATACAATTATCTTTAATTAATTGTATATTAGATTCGCGATGTTATTCTTTATATTTAATGAGAAGTTCTTGAATGACAGCCAACTTTTTGTTTTGCAATTCACTAATTAGTTTTTTTTTACAAAACACATACCTAAAATATATTAGTTATTACTTAATGCATTTTTTATGGAGGCATAAGGAGTAATTTTTCTATAAATGAGACTAATGCCGGCAGTTTCATTTACAATTTAATACTTTTTGAGAAGGCATACATATCATAATTTATAAATAAACATATCCACAAAAACCAGAGCTGAAACTTTTCTACAAAATTAATAAATCGAAGTCGTCCGAGTTTTCAAGATATTTTCTTTTTCTCTTTTTACTTGTAATATGTAAATACGCTTTAATACCTCCAGATCGGTTAATTTATAGGTAGATCCTCTTATCGCTCCTTTTGTAATGCATGATCTTGCTTTCCACATTATTTCAAAATTGTTCCTTTCATTTTTATACATGATCTTTAGAAATCCCCCGAAAATTTACAGTGACTTGCTTCTCTGAATAGAGAGGATGACAAAAGAAACAGAAGTAAAACAAAAAACAATTAGAGAGAGAAAGCTAAAAATGACACTTTTTAAAATTGAAAATAAAGCTTATGTTCACATGAAACAATCTAATCTTAATCTTTTTATTGTAATTACTTTTTACAAAAATGTGATTCTTCAATAAATATAGTCATTTTTTTCGAAAGAAGAAGGTTATGTGAAATACTTAGTAATTTTTTCAAAATGCGGTTTATTGAAAACTAATTATTTATATTAATTTTTATATTCACTAACTAAATTGCAGTTGAATTTTATTATTTTTTCTTACACTTAAAAACGCAGAATAAGATAGATTTTTTACAAAACCTTTCGTGAAATTGATAAAACAATGCAGGTTTTATAAAATTAAATATAAGCAACTAGCTTATGTGTACTTATGTATTTATGAAATAAGAAATTAATATTTGACAATACAAATAGTTTTATGCAATCAAAATTTCGTATTATTATTATTTCTCTTTGATATGTGAAGTTGCTTTTTATTACCTGCAATATATATGTATTGTGTAATATATATGTATATCTATCTATCTATCTATCTATCTATATATATATATATATCACCATTCTTTTGGCTTGTGACAAGAGAGAATTGCCGCTTCGATCTGCACGCGTTTCTTGTTATAAATAAGCTTCCTAAACAGGAGATGTATATTTCTGAAATACTAGCTGTTATATTCCGGAAAGCTGTAAAAATCTATTTCCCAAGCGTTAGAATTTTGCAAAGAATTCACCTCAGCTGTGTATTTTGAATACTGAGCTTCAAAGTAAAATTCAGATCCAAGAAATTGTCATTTCAAGTGCAATATACAGGCATTTATTGGAAAGTTACTTTCGCGATAAATTTTCTTTTTTGGATTTTCGGACTAAAATGTATACATTTTATGAAATATCATCACCCCCTCCCTTCAAAAATTAGAATATTGCATTGTACATGTGAGTGTATATAAGAATGTGACATGGCTGACAACCATTTACAGAGAAACTACCAGGGTGTCCGGGCTAAAAGTTTCCAGAAGTAATGGCCAAATTCCATAAGTTATTATGACAGAACTATGCATTAGATTCTAAAAAGATAAATAAATAGAAAGATCATCTCACCAAGTTTTTATTTATGAATGGATTTTGTGTGTGCTTCTTTTTTTATTAGCACGACAAATGTCTAAATGTAGACCATTTCTCTCCAAGTGTTTCGTAGTATATCAGGAGTTATTAGACAAACAGCCTGAATGATACGCTCCTTCGACGCAGCCACAGTTAGAATGTTTTGTTGATAAACAGCGGATTTTATAAATCCTCAAGCAAAAGAGTCTAATGGAGTCAAATCCGAAGATCTCCTTTGTCAGGCAATTGTCTAATAACGTCTGATATGCTACGAAACAGTGAGAACTGGACTACTGTTTAGACGTTTGTCGTACTACCAAAGGAGCACACATAAAAATGTATTCTTAAATAAAAACTTAGTGAGATGTTCTATTTCTTTATATTTTTCAGAATCTAATGGGTAGTTCTGTCATAATAAGACATTACTTTTGGATACTTTTAGCCCGGACTCCCTGTGTTTTAGAATCTGAAAAATGCAATGCAATAAAAATATCAGAAAAAACAAAGGAGGGAAATTATGACGAGTTATAACATTTCTTTTTAAAATGTTATTTAATTATTTTTCTAAACAAAACTAATGTTAAGTAGTTTTTTTTAAACTTTTACCGTATTTATTCAGGAATAATAGTTTAAAAGGGTGTTATAAAACAACATTTGTTCCTCCAAAATTTTATTTAATCTTTCTGCTCGGTAATTATCTTTAGATGATAGATTGTCAGATTATATGTACAACGAGCTGTTGAATTCAAAAATAATACAGCATTTTCTTTTATAATTTATTATTTAGATTAGTTTTTTTCAGAAATTCTAATTAAGTATTTTCTTTTCTTTTGAAGCGTAATTTACGTTTAGTATTACTCAATATTTAAGATTCAGTATTGTAACATTTTGTTTAACATAAAAACATTCCTTGATTTTTGAATGATAAATGATATTTCACAAACCTATTTTCACAAATAATTATGTTAAATAATTTTATCATGAACTGTTTTTCGTACGAGTGAGGAAATGTAATTTTCTGTGCTTTTGAAAAGTAACGTGAAACTCAATTATGTATTTTTTCACTAATTTAATGCTATGAATAAATATTAAAAAGAAAAGTTTATAATTTTATATTCACTAACTGAATTGTAAAGGAAAAACAATTTTAGCATAGAACTTTCTGACATTCTGTCTTATTTAAAACCCATTAAGACAAATTGCTACAGTAATATAAAACAGAAAAGTTAAAAAAAAATTAATTTCATTGTTATCTAATCAGAAATAACTGCTATTCGGCAACCGTTATTTTCAATAATACTTCGCTACTGAAAACGAGTGTGAACTCATATCATTTACAAACTACTCAATATTTCTAAAATAATTCAAATACAAACATTTAAAGTTTTATAGAAAAACATGCTACTGTACTTATTTTGCTTTTCTTTTTTAAAATCTTTCGTGATGAAATAATATTATTATACTGTAAAACACAGTAACAAGTCTTATTGTGAACAATGCCTTTGACAAGTAAGACAGTTATTAAATAACTTAGTAGAAATAATACGGATAGTGCATAATCTTGTACTATACTGTAAATTTACTAAGCAAATTGATCATTCATAACAACAACAAGGTACACGAGCGTAAAATCGCATAAAACAAAAACTGTCTTTACTTTTATTTTCCTAAAACTCGTTTTAAGTGTGCATATGCGTAAATTTTGATATTAAGGGCTTTTCCTGACATAAACAGCAGGATAATGAATGCGTAACCGATAATATTTACAGCAGGTGATTCGTTTAATCGCGTATTAATCGTATTTTTTTACTTTTTACAGTAGTTATATTAATATTTTATAATCGCAATAATGGAATAACGGTGTCCGCGAGTTTTTTCGAAAAGTTACCCCCCCCCCTCCCCGCTTTGATCTTCAGCTAATCTATTCTAAGCTGAAATGAGTGGGTAGTCAAGAAAGAAATTTCTTTTTTTTTTTGTACAAACAGCAGGCACGGGTGAATTTTCAAATACTCAATATAGTCTACTATGTTTCTTTATTATGTATGTCTGTATATATGCACAAAATTACAAACTTATAAGTCAAGTAGTTTATGAATAAATATAAAACAAATATTTTTAGAATCCGACATTTCTTTTGTACCGCTCCTTTAGTTTAATTTACCAATTTTAGCATTTCGTGCATACTTGCCAATGAGCAAACATGGAGTCATTTGTTACCACCGTTAAACGGTACTTGAAATTATATTCTACGCTCAATAGGGAAAGCATTATTTGAGCAGGTATCAATGCACAAGTAATTTATAAAGCACTTTATAAATTTGAATAGAAATTTAAATACATTCTGCTATAAATAAATATTTTGTTGCTTCATGTATTTAAAGTACACATTGTACTAAACACTTTTGCACAGTCTGTACTAAAATACGTCAAGGTATAAGATTCGTCAACATTTATATTTCGCCTTATTCTTATACTTTTCCCGACACCGCATAGCATGTCGCTCTAGGCTGCAATTTCCATTACATATAGGCCACCGAAACAGTGCATAAGTCATCGGAATACTCCAGGCTTACAATCCGGAAAGTGGCAGAAATTCGTCCCCTCAGGACTTAAATAAGGTGGAGTTTTATCCGTGCAAAAACTAAAGTTGTAGCTTTCATGAGCACAATAATACTACAAGTGATGTCAAGCGCGTAGCTTTATATATTTTCTTTTATTTAGAGAATATTTTGAGATATATTCTTTTGTATGTTTCAAATAGGAGACTAGAATGTAGCATATATGTATCAATTGCTGGAAATATATTTTCTAGGGAAAGTTCATATTTCTAGAAAATAAGCAAAATAAAATATTTTTAGAATCCCAGAAACCCAATATGGTAGTATATATTAAAAAATGGTCTCAGTTATAATATTGAGGAAACTATTATGATTTATTTGCAGTTGTTTTATATTATACAAAATTTAGAGAACCTTTATTCATAGTTCGTGATTCAAAAGTATAAATTTTTAATCAGAAAACCCAAGTTCAAATCTTTAAAACAAAATTGTAGAATACGCAAAAACCACTTCCAAAACAGTTTTCATACATCTGCTGATAATCAATTTTAAAAAAAGGCACTAAAGTGGTAATGACAAATACTAGAAAAATACTTATTATAAAAATTGGTCTGTTTCAAAAAATGTCTTATTTATCACAAAATGCGATTCGAGATTAAAAATGTGATTTATAAAACATAGGTAATATTAAAAAAAAGAAAAAGGTTGCAGTTATTTTAAGTTAATAAACATTTGTTTGCTGTAATTTAAGAGATTTTTTTTTCAATTAGAAAACAATTCTCTACATGATTACTGTCAACTTATTTCCTATAAACTTTTTTATAAATGTAAATTTTTGCTGAGAAAATATATTTCCAACAATTTATACATATATGAGTTATTCTAAATTCAAATAAATTATTATATTTAACGCATTTTCAGTTTAACATTGTTTGGAAGTATCTTGTAGGTGAGATAATTCATATGACCACGAATCTTCAGAAATAAACTTCCTATATAACAATGTTCCGTTACCACTAAGGTAACAGAAACTTCCTTTTAAAACTGTTTACCCAACTGTGAATAGAATAAAACTGTCACTTGTTCCATAACAACTGCTTAATATCTGCATAAAAGAAACACAAAATCTTTCATGCAAGGTAGCATAATGGAGCACCGTTTGTTACTCTTTTACCACATTCAAGAATGAAAGCATCTATGAATGAACATTTAATCTCATTCATCATACTAATAATACGATATCTGAATGTATTCCATTCAAACGCTGTGATTTCCATTCAAAATAAAACTTCACCATAATTGCTTTAAAAAAAAACTTGTTGCCTCTTTTCTAAGTGGGCATGAAATGAGTTGTATACCTCAACCTACCTAAAATATCACATAACAAAGCGAAAGAAAAGTTTTTAGAAGAAATTTCGGGTGCTTCTGAGATTTAAACGATGACAGATGACTCTACCTCGCCATTTTTAAAGAGGTGGATCACCAAGCTACACGCAATCCATCACATTTTCCAGCATTTAGAAGTGAATCTCTTGGGGAGCAGAAAGGATTTGCAAACATGTGACTGAATCATGCATTACAACGAAAATTAAGGGGTTCTTTTTCTTTTCCTTTATATGGATTTAGAAATTTTATTTTGTATTCAGCGAAAATTAAAATTTCATGGTAAAAAACTGGTACTTGTTGAATGTTGAGATAAAATTTAAGAGAAAAATCATACAATTTGGGGAAGTTCTTTATGTGGAAAGTAGAATTACCCCAATCTTTAACTAAGCTATTATGTTTTTAATACTTTGAGATACTTTATTGCTCATTCTTCTACAGTCTTTTAAGCAAAATCGCAAAAAAATGAAATGACTGTTAAGTAACAGAAGAAAACACCGTAAAAACAATCTAGCTAATTTACAAAGTGTTTTGTGATTCATTTTAATCCATCTTTCAGAACTTTCCAAAGCGTTCGCTTAATAATACCTGATACCTCTGTATGGGATAATTTAAAATCCATGAAATTAGGCAATATATGATTTCGATAAATAAAATAATTCTTTATAGAGTGCTTGCAAAGAAATGACCGCATTTGTTTAACTATATCTCCTCAACCAGATATGTAAATTCGACATTGCGGTGAGTAGTTTTATTAGTAACAGTTATGTGTTTGAAAATATTCGAAAAAAGCTCGTGGTACATCCAAAATCTAACATTTTTTCCAGATGAATGCTCACATTGAACATTTTTAAAATTTTAAATGCTGTTTTGATTCAGTTAAGCTCAAAATCTTTTAACATTTATATTTTGTAATGGTAGCATTTCAAACTTGGAGTTTTCTTACGTAAACATTACACTGAAGAGAAATTGAATTAGGTAACCCATCCAGTTGCGCAGCACCAGCTTTTCTTCGGATACCATATGTGTTGGCATGAACTCTAGAAGACGCTGGAAGCGATTGGAAGACACAGCTATTTACAACTTCTGAACTACCTTCCTCAATTTACTAAGTTTCGAAGGAAGGTGGACGGAGCCTCGAACATCTGTCTCAATTACATCTAACACGTGCTTGGTGGAATGCGGAGTGGGGACTTAACCCTACAATGCATGATTTTTTTAAATAGCTGAAAATAAAATTGTAGCTTTGTTTTGGCTTACTTATGCTTGGAAAAAATATTCTATAGATCTCATAAAACAAAAGAAAGTAATAATAGCCTGATTCTACATTATTTAATCGTAATACTACTATTTTTAATAGTTTTGTATTCATTTTCATTTAGCAATGAAAATTAGAAGCAATCAAAAATGCGGACAAAAATTGGTTCAGTGAACTGGATGCACGTGCTGTGAATTCATGCTTGTTTGCTCTAAAAACAATGTTACTATACACTTTTAAAAACTAAAATTTATTTCCGTGTGGTCTTATATTTATTTTAAATGTATATTTCAGACAAAAACTACAAAATTTTCTTTTTATTACGGAAAAATGTGAGTGTAGTCAATTGGCAACAGTATGCACTCTAGGGTTAAGGTTGAGGTCAGGAATGCGCGTGCAGTCTTTAAAATATTCATTCAACGATCTTAATACAATTTCGAAGTGATCGTATTTCACATATTCTTGTTGAAAGACAATCTTTGTCGTGGGCTTTCAAGATTTTCGAGCACGAGGAGATGGTCATCAAATATATGACGGTAACGTTCGCCTTTGAAGGAAGATCGATGTTACACATACCAGGGGTCCTATTTCAGTCCACGTGAACACTCCCATACAAAAATTCCACCTCCGTAAGCTTGGAAAGTCCGCTGCTGGCAGGAACGATTCCATCGCTTCATGCCATTTATGCCATACACGTCCTATGCAATCCGCATGTACCACAGTGAGTCTCGACTCATAACTCCGGGAAACATTTTTACACATTTTGACTGTCCATTGGCGTTCCTTAACCCATGCTAATCGTTGCGCCCAGTGCAGTCAACAGAGGGACTCTCTTAGGACGATGACTCTCATGGTCCGTTGAGAGGAGATGGTTATGTAAAATGTAGCTGTTTACATGTCACTGTGCATCAGCGTTAAATTGACGGACCATGGCTGCACTGAGGTCCATCCGTTGTTACAATGCGGGCTAGCATACGCCAAACCGTCTTCCAGTTGCTGCAATCCGCCTTCGTCCAGGTTGGCCCTGGAAGGGATGGTTTTGTCAGATTCGACGTACTAACTGTATATTATTTATACAGTGGTGCGTGAAAATCCTAGTTTCTGCACTGCTTCCGAAATGGAGTGACCCATTCTTCGAAAACTGAACTCCAAAGGAGCAACTTAGGTGCCTTTGCTTTTCGCAACTCAACTATTTCGCCTTTCACTACATAAAACTTTTGTGGTTATCATGATATACAATTTAGTAGAACATTAATCTCTCTACTGAAACGACACGTATGAAAGATTTTTCTAAACAAAAAGAACTGCATGTTGCATATTATTAGTTTTCAAACTCTGGCAATGGTTGATTTACATCGATTTTCCTCGTATTGTCATAGTCGTAATTCTACTTTATACATAATTTTTTCCTTTAAAAAGACTATCAAATCTAATTAAAAATTACTTAAGAAATAGTTAAATTTTCTTATATGGATTAATTTTTAAATAAATGGCTGTATAAACTTTTATTTATTTACATTTAACAATTCCAATTACATATTATGTTACATTCAACAGTTACAATGAAAGTGACTGACGAATTGTCTATTTTCTAAAGTTTTTATCGTATGCAACGTGTCATTATAAATACTCAATTTGAATTATAGTTATATCCAAATATATAGTTATATCCAAATTGATATTTTCGAAATTATTTGTCACATAACTCTTAGAAGTAATTCTTTTTAAGTCAAAATTAGTTGCATACAAATAACGAAAAAAGTAACATTCAAATTCTTTCTGGCTGTAATATAAGAAATATAACATAAATATAACTAGACTGTGCTGAGAAATGAACTGTCCTTCTTCCGGGAAGCCCATATACACAAAATATATGCTAGAAAATAATCAGACGCAAGACGACCGGTAATATATTTACTCAAGAGCTATACTTTTAAACAGTTTTTCAACAGTACAAAAAACCGATAGAGCAGTTACATAAATTTAGGCTTAGCCAACTAAACAAACTACAAGTGCAGAAAAATAAATAAATGTGATGTATATCTGTGACTTACTTGTATCCCGGCTATAATTCCAGAAGCACAATATAAATATGAATAGACTGTGGGACAAGTGAATAAACATCGATCTTCGAAAATGCGTAAATGAATACAAATCTAACAAAACATAATGCTCCATTTGTTTAAAGTTTTCGTGAATTTATGATCAGAAAAATAAAATTCCTTCAAAAATTAGTTGAAATTTCATTAGAATGTATTGTCAATTTAAGACAGAACTGTGCAAAAAATATTTAAATTGAGTTTATATAAATTTTTGAAGATAGCTCAGAAGATAAATATTCTTCACCAACAAATGAAAATTAAGTGAGAAGTTGTAGTGAATTCTCTTCTGAATATATTTGTTGTAATGATATAACAATTAAATAATTATGCAATAAAGCATTAACTATACTTCTATTGAGCCTTAAAAGTACATCAAACAGACAGAACACAACCCCATACTAACTAAATACAAAATAATTTGACTTAAAACAATATAATTTCAAAAAAAAGGGTATAACAACAGGGTTAGATATAAACATATGAGCATAAAATAAGCATATTACTTATAACTTCTAAGCTCTCAAGGCAACGAAATGCAATTATCGAAAGTTTTCGAAAGCGAATGACAAGCCTAAAAAACTACATGTAAAAAGAATATGAAGTAGTCATCAATCAAAGTCATCTGTAAACCACAGGAGAAATCGGAAATAATGTAGAGGTCATTTTCGTATTTAGACTCCTACATTGGAAGTTTCCCGTTGCAATTCCATCAGCTTGAGTTCACCTAGAACGCTATTTACTTAGGAAATTTGCGGATTAAAAATGTGCAAAATCTTTTGTTTCAAGTACTTACGCAAATGAAATTATTTCACTTTCGTATCAATGTACAGTGTGATCATGTTAAAATCGCTTTTGGCATCCCCACGATGCAAATCCCTAATGTTCTTTCTGTATTTGTTTCACATTAAATGTTTTAAATTCCATTAGGTTTAATAAACAAGTGCGCTCAATATAAATATAATTTTAAGTTAAATTAAAAATAGACAAAGACACTATAACACATTTTTTAATCACAACTTTACATTTTATATGATTATTAATGTAATAATTAAATAATTTAAATCTATTGAAATAATTGGTGATTTAATTAATATGATTATATTAATAATATTTTAATTAATTAGAATTATTAATAATTTAAATTTATTGGAAATATAGTAAATTTAACATTACTTTGCTGATCCGTTTGTCATAATGTAACAATAATAAATGCACAGAAAATTTCTTTTTAATTATATGCTCTTTCTAGCTAGAGACGTATTGAAACATAAAGAACTAACACTATTCATAAAGTAAAAAACAAAAATATTAAAAATTCCTACAAAAATGTTCTTATATACACGGAAGACCAAAGTTAATGTGGGATATTTGTAATTCGATATTTTTTTCAGACAAATATTATATAAAGGTTCAACAATTTGAATTAAAGGCGAAGTAAAACGACGCGCTTAACATGATAAACAACGTCGTAAGATCCACAAACAAAAAAAAATAGCATTTCAATTTTAACAAACTAAAAAAGAAAAATAAATAAAATGACTGAACTTTGCTCCTTTGGGCAGAATTATCTTTGGCGCTTTACGTTATTTCTACAAAAATTTGGCATTGATCGAAGTAGTTAATTTAGTGTTAGGGGACTATACGTGGTGTGTCCTAAAATTAATGCAGTGATTTTGGCAGCAAAGAGCATTCAAGTTATTGTTAGAATTATTTAAATTTCTCCATAACATTCTCCTCGTTTATCTACACACTTCTGATTGCGACTTTTCACTACACAGTATTCTCCCTGGAGTGATTTGAAAGAGATCTCTTTAAGGTTGTTTTTACAATAAATACAATTTTGAACAGCTTTTTTTGCAAAATTGAATTGTGTTAGATATTCGAAAAAATTTAGGATTTCTCTTTACAAGCTGTACTGTGCACTATTGCGAGCTGTAAACTTATATAAAGGCTATGAAAGAGTCTGCAAACATGTTAAACATACGGAATTTTGCAGTATTTCCCTAAACAGATACTAGTTTGCACCATTCTTTATGGTATTTTTTGTCCTCAAGATCTTCTTTTTCTGAAAGCTGGACGAGACATGTAATTTTGCTGTTAGCATACACGCATATTTCATTTGGTGAAGCAGCATTATTAGTTATTTCCCGTTTTTAAAAATAATGGTTTGTTTTTAAAACTATTCAAATGGCTCGTGACGTCTATCATTTTTTAAAAGGAACACACTTAAGGGGCTTCTTCATGATGGTTTAAATCTTTACATCACTTCCTAAACCACTTCTCGGATTAGAATCTCGGGATCACAAAAACGCCTGCTGGAGCCAAGCCTGGACTGAGTATCCTGAGATAGCTTGCTGAGCTGCATTTGGAGAGCTTAACTTCAGGAGATACCTAGGAGCAATTTTCTAGATTGGTTATCATCCTTCATCTATTTTGTGCTATTTTAAAATCTATTTGGAAACTTAAAAAAAAAGCAGAACGTAGAGTTTTACTGAATGAGTATACGACACCAATCTGGCGTTTGTCTCTATTCAACTCGCGACCCTCACATCGATTCAACCAATCAACCGTAGATGTAGTCTGTGTCGATATTTTCCCGTCAGTCTGATTATTTTCGGCCAGACTTCTTTTTAAATTTAAATAGCTTTCTGCATTGTGCACCCTGAAGAAATCCCTATACATCAGATGGTCCGGGCCGTAATTCACTATAGTGTTCAGGTTCTGAATGAAAAAAAATCTTATTTAACATGTTAAAGACTGGTTTTTAAAAATGATTCATTGCTCTTAGTGTAGCGAGCGTCATTGTTATAGTCTTTTTATGAATCATCGCTGAAATAAAAGAGATCATAAATATATAAAGATTTTTGTTGCACGAAGCAAGTAAATGCATTCATGGAAAATTGACAGTGCTAAGCCATTATATTTTGTAGTAGTTATGCGAAAAAATTGATGTCATGTGATTTTTTCCACCTAAACTGCGAGAAAAAATACATTTATCATGTATTTCTTCTCAATCTCAAATTTTTAGTGATGCATGTACTCAATACATACTGGTGTGCAATTTTTGTGCAGTTTGTTGAATGCGTTGACTGAAATAGTCCAAACAAATGCATTTTTTGAACCTCTGAACAGCATATTCTATTAGACTGGGTTCAACGTCGGTTTTACTACTAGCTATTCAATACATTAATGTGGCTATCTGATTTAAAGTTTATCCGTAAACAATACTTTTCAAAGGACTTTACAAACGCAAATATCAAAAAGTGGGTTCCGGAAACTGCACTGGCTACCAATAAGAAACTCTACAAGTAATTTTATCTATTTGCCCATAGCATTCTGCCCAAGAATTTTTCGAAAACGTTATTGAAAAACAATTTAGATGTATGACCTTCTGCATTCGAAAACTTGCATTCATTATTGCAACTGAAGGAAGGTTCTGTTGCAAAAAAAGGAGGTACAGCTCAAATTATTCCAGTTTGAGGGAAAACTTGAAAAAATAATTCGTGGGTCAACACAAGTTAACAAGATAAGCAGCTTCATCTACTGAGTACCGCAATAATTAAAGATTGGTGCTACATCTCATCCGTACCAAACTCAGCCGAATATTTTAAACTGGAAAATGGTACCTTTAACTCCGACCCCCACTTTGCAGCAAACTCTTCAATTGCTTACTCAAGTTTTATTTTTAATGGAAACATTATAAACTCAGTGAACCCCATTCATCAACCGTGATTTATGTTATTCTTTTGGATAGTTAACTTTTGCAACTGTGCATGTAAATCGGAGAAGATATGGACTTTTTCATTTATACTTACTTATTCCTTTCATGCATGAAGTTACGTATGTAAATCAAATAACTCCACTGTTGGTTCAGTATTTTCTTAATGGATGTCCTAACACTTTATATTATTTTAAGCCGAACCAAAATTTTAACAACTCTAAAATAGTTTTTTTTTGTTCTTTATATTCTAATTGAAGGACAGTTTTTGATAAGAAGGAATTCCTTATTCGGTTATCTATTTCGATTTAAACAGTCTAAGAATATTTATTACAAACTTATAATAAATAGACAGGCACAGCTTCTTAATTTATTACTGGAATACTAGTTGTCTTAAATTAGCTAATTAGATAAACTCTTCAGAGAATATAAAATTACTTACGCTTTCTATGTGTCAATATCCTTAAGGAAACATTAAATTACTAACACTTCATATGTACCAATGCGCACGCTTCATTATTTACAAACTTTGTCCTAAGTTTGTCAGCCCATATATCATTGATTTCAGAATATTTAGAAAATTTCGCACTATCAAATAGTTGAATTGATTAGATTCCTCGTCCTTCATTTAGAAATTTAAATGGAAATTCTATTGCCCCGAGGATATGCATTAGTCCACCAGAATTTAGCGCAGTCGTATTCCTTCATGCGATAAGCAGAATCCCGAAGATCACATATGAATCTCACAGAGTCGGAGATCAATTAAGTGGAGAAATTTAGAGATAAGAGAAAATCTTCGACTCGACCTTTTCTAATGTAAGTATTAAATCATTTTTAATTTTCGTATCAGTTAATATGTATCTGATATTTTCGCACCGTAGTGAAAAAGAATAAAATCGTGGAATATGGATGTCCTGTGTAAATCAAGAGAGATAGATGTCTATTCGTTGCATTTTCTAGAAATTTAAGAAACTAAATTAATTAATTGGTAAAAGTTTGACTTATTGTTAAGTATTTCCATTCGACACATATAAAACATTTTTGATAGCTAAGTACCCGTTCTGCGTGCAGAGAGAAGAGCTTCGAACAGTCATATCTTTTTTAATACATACTTTATAAACAAGCAGAAAAAAATCCAGTTATGTACAGGGTGACCATAATTAAACTGCAAGTGTTCAAGGGATGCTGGAGAGGAAACTACCGGGAATATTCCAGTAAAATTTCTTATCTACACGTTTCAGAACATGCGCAATTCAAATTTGCGAAAAAGAAAATCGCTATTTTCACCCTATAGATGGCGCTGTGTTTATGCACCACGGTATTTATACAGGACGCAGCACCCCCACACATCGCTAAAGCTGCTAAAAAGTTGCTACATGATACCTTTAGTGCGGACCGAGTCATAAGCAGAGGTTTCGTCAACGCTTGGCCCCCCACGTTCACCGAAACTTAATCCTTGCGACTTTTATCTGTGGGGACATCTGAAAGATATATCGTTTATAGAGAACGACATGCTTCTGTTGCTGAATTTAAATCTAGCAGAACGACACACATGAGGTGTGTTACACCAGAAATTTTAAATGCGACGGTGGACCATGCTGTTTTACGTTTTCAGCATGTGGCTGCATCTGGTGGTTCACATATTGAGCACATCATGTGATAATTTCATTGAATAAATAATGGGTTAATTGTTTTCCAAAGCATCTTTATGAATTTTTTAATTTGTGATCTTAATTGACGTTAATTTTATAATTACAAGATACTGTAAAAATTTAATTACTGAAGCGAATTGTATGGAATTTTGATAAACTGTAAATAATGTTTTATATTGTTTATATGCCTCTTATTTCATTATGCTCTGTCTATCGGTTTTGGAAGTTGTATATGCCACCGTTGCTGAAATACGGGTGTTGAAATACGGTACAGCGCCATATATAGGGTGAAAATGGCGATTTTTTTTTCATATTTAAATTGTGCATCTTCTGAAACGCGTAGATACCAAATTTCACTGGAATATTCCCGGTAGTTTTCTCTCCAGCAACCCTTGAACACTTGCACTTTAATTAAGGCCACCCTGTATTATAAGTTATGTATTATGTTATTGAAAGATACCTACCGTATTGGCCCGAATATAACGCGGAATTTTTTGACTGATGATTTCCGGTTAAAAACCTGACTGGCGCTAAATTTGAAGCCTAAATATAAATTTTTTCTAATTATCTTGATGAAAAATTTTGGGGTCGCGTTACATTCGGGCTAACGCGGTAAATCACATTTGCTCTTTCATCAGTAGAAAAACTTTTTTAAAAATGATTTTACCTTCAGTGATTAAGCCAAAATGGAGTACTTGATAAAGAGGAATTTGATGTTCGATTCTGTGTAAAATTTAGAGGTTCTGAATTTAACTACTTCTTTTATTTATATAGAAACGCAAGGTTTATGTACTACAAATAATGTTCTTGTTTAATGAGGAATTCTCTCATTTTTCGTCTTTTAAAATGTTTATCCTGTGAATTTGTAACGAAAAAATGTGCATGAAGTTGTAATGTGTGTGTTGGGTGTATGTATATATCAATTTACATACTTTTAAATATAACATTTTTTGTGCGTATGTGGGTGTGTTTAAGAGACAGAGGAATACAATTTGACTATGTGGTACTGACTGACTGACTGCGATGAATGGTATTTAACAGAATACACAGACGGGCTACTTTTAGTAAAAAGTAACGTAAACATTTTTTCAACCATAAATGATATTACAACCAGCCCAAAATGAATGTAACGCCATCTTTGTGCAGTAAAACCCAAATGAAAGCCTTTAGACTAGTTATGTATTATTAAATTGTATTTTTTTTCTATCTTTGCTGTATTTTACTTCAATGGATGTAACTCTTTTTATTTAGTTAAGCATGTTTGTTTTTGCAATTTAAAACCGGATACTTTCATAAAAAGGTATTTTAATTTCATTATGGGTGTTGGAATTTTTTAAGAGTAGAATCCTCGATTCTCGACAACAATATTTTTTCTTTAAAAAAAAAAGAAAAGACAAGACGGAAGTTTTTCGAAGATAATTCACTAATTTGCCGCAATCAATTTGCATAAGGGGTTGAATAAATATATTTACACCGACATACTCTGTTTTAAGTAGGGAAGCATTGCGTAACATAAATTGACATTTTCGTAAAACGACCAAATTAATTTCATTTACTCTTTATAACTCACAATGACAGTTTTACGTTTTAATCTTATTTCTCGTGCAAATATTTGCATTAGACTGAAATATCAGGAATTTGAATAATAGGAAAATTAGAATGGTTAGAAATCTCTCTTTAAAATTTACATTTAAAATGATAGTTTGTGTTGTTAAACTAATAAATAAAAAAATAGAGAAATGATATTTTGAACAAATTTTTGTAAAGTTTGTTTGATCTTTTCATTTTTAAATTGCAATAAAATATATTATATGATAAATTTTTATGTTTAGTGGTATTATTTCGCTACACATTTCCTGAAGTACATTCTTAATTTTCGTAGTGCATTTTTAAGTCATGCAGGATAACTTTCAGCCATATAAGGTATAATTTTGCACCACCTCCAATTTTTCAGTGTATTTGTTTTTACAGAGCTGATCATGATCCACAGCTGCATTCTGTCGTCAAGATTATGAAACTGGTTTCCTGCTTAGTATTTTAGAAAATAAATTAGAAACATGTTAGCCAATTAAGTAATTTGGCCAATGGCCAAATTTTCAGCTATTTTTCTGATTCACTGTTTGCAAGCTCAATTGTAATGCTTATTTGAAGTGCCTGCAAATCAATTTATTTACACAATTAGTTATCAGTTTACCTCTTTATCGGATACATTTTCTGAAAATGATTAATTTATTACTGGCAAAGTATTATTTGTTTGCTAGGACTAGGTAAAATGCTAAAAACAAAGCCATTATCATTTTACCGCATTTTCAGGGTAATTTTGAGCCGGGTCAAAGCTAGGCTTGTAATAGTGATCAGGATCACTGTTTACACTGCACTTATAATCTGTATTTTGCATAGACCCTGTTAATTTATAACTGCTTTTATTGGTTACTGCTCTTAACTATGTCTAAGTTGAGAAAGTTGAAAAGTTTGGTACTTACGTATTATCCTGGCGGTCAATTCCGCCAAATTCCTTTTTCGTCTAATGTGCTGGCAAATTGTTGTCAATCGTACTCGGAACCATCTATAATTTCATGTGTCCGCCATTTATCTTAGCGGAAAATCACTCGTCTAGTCGAACCGCCAGGATAATACGCCGGTACCAAAAATTCTATTAAAACAAAGCATTGTCAGAGGCACAAAAAATGAATGGTAATTAAATAGGTGGAGCAGCATTGCACACGTGTTCTTACTGAGATGCATGAAGAAGTCTAGTATATATTTTAAATGGTCCAATATCAATGATGATCTGTGGTATAAAAAATCACATGTGTTTAAAAAATTAGTATCGGAAAATATTATTCCAGCTAATAGTCAATGAGTTTTCGAGGAACAGTAAATTAGTTTTGCACCAAACATGTATGAAAGATTCCTTGTTTAGTCCAAAGATATTAAACTACAGCTCCAAAATTTTCCGCGGAAGACCTATGCATTCGGTGTTTATATTACCTGCATGAGTACTGTGTCACTACTTTAAAATACAACACCGCATGTATGGCCAAAAATAGTCTAAATTGAAACGTTTCAAAATTTACAGGGTGATATTTTTGAAAAAAAATCAAATAGAAAATTAGATTCAGAAAGGTTATTAATTCTTAATATTAACACTTAAATTTTACACTAAAATTATCCACATTAGTTTAACACACCAAAAGCACTGAAAAAAATCTTGCTCAGTAAAACAGAAAATTGATCAAGCGTTAGAATATATATATTGCAAAAAAGTACTTTTTTTATTTTAATGAAACTTTCTTTTCTCTAAAAACATTCACAGCTAATTGAAAATTTAAAGCGACAGAAACTATACATCATATGGTAATACAACATGATTTTCATTTCATGAACTTAAATTTTTTATGACTATGTCATTTTATCTCTCACCCCCTTTATTGAAAAGTGACATAAAAATGAGAGACGAAAATGCGTTACGAAAATGCGACATAAAAGTAAGAATAAATGTCCGCTGAAAATGTTAGTATGTGTTACGTAAACCCCCGATCTCTATAAGCTCCGTAAGGTTGCATTTATTTGATAAAATGATTGTTTGAAAATTTCATTTATTTGATAAAATGATTGTTCGAAAATTCGTTTTGTAAATGTTTTATGAGAATGTGGCAACAATGTGTAGATAAAATAAAATGTCAGTATATGCTACGTAAACCACCGATTTTTATAAGCTCCGTAAGGTTGCATTTATATTTAAATACTGTTAGTTCCCAACAGCTGTAATCTATTGTTACATTATTTCGTAAGCTGTAGAATATGCATCACATGTATAGGTTACAATCATAAAAATTTCAACATAGGGTTACCAGGCAAAATACACGAAAGATGAGAGATAAAATGACATAGTCAATTAATATAGTTTTAATATGGCAATAATGAAACTAAAAAAAATTGGGGGTTCAAGGGGTCTCCCCCTGACGAGGCTCGAACAGACGAGTTTTTTTCTTTTTCTTTCAACAGTAAAAATAAAAAGTAATAATAATGATACTTTTCCTCTAATACGCATGTTCTAAAATCTAAATACAAAATTTTTCCCATTCCTTTGCATCTATCAGATATAGCTATATTTTCTTCGAATTTTTAACAACTCTTTCTTTTTCTCTAGAACAATAACATGCAACAAGATATTCCACGATACAAACAGCTTTTTAGAATGTCTGAAGTTTCCAGTGAGGCTTGTAACGTCACGTAATGAAAAAAAAAGAAAAATATTTTTCATATCCATGGAAAATAAGAGAAAATATCTTCACTGTCAGGACAAGAGAGACGGAGAAATAAAACATAGAAGGAATATAGTTTGAGTAGCTTTGAAAGGGGGGCTATTTCGTTTGTAAGGAGATACGAGTGGTGGAGGAATCATATAAAGGAAGCAAGAATAAGTTCCTTCCGGGAAATGAAGACATTGAGTTAGGATATGGAAGGGATATTGTAAAGATCGAAAAATGATGCTTATTATACTTTTAGTGGACGGGATGTTCGTATACATGTCAGTGAAGGAATTAATTCTGTCCAGGCCTTAATTCCATTCAGAAGGTATGAATTGTTACAAATATTTTTAAGTAAAATAAACTAATTCTTAAGAGTTTCACATAATGAATTTTTAATTGCCTTTTCTTTTCATTTTATAGTAAAAAGCTTTTATTTTTTTTCTATAAAGCATTTCATAGGATATCGACGGAATTGTTAGTACATACATGTCAGCGGAGGAATTAATCCTGTCAAGATCTTGATTCCTTTAAGAAGGTATGAATTGTTGCAATCATTTTTAAGTATAAGAAATTAATACTTAAAGATTTCAGATGATGAACTTAAGGTTTTAATAGCTTTTTTTGTCATTTTATTGTAAAACGCTTTTATTTTTTCTATAAAGCGTTTAATGCTATGATACGCGTAATTTACATTCATTTACTTAATTAATGCATAAAACTAAAGTAAAACCCACAAATAAGCGTGTAATTATCAATGTTACACATTTTTGTCAGAAATGGCAAATGATTTATTGAAACAATTTATTATCAGTTTGTTTTTTAAGGAGAATGCGCAATTGGTTGTACTTGAATCTCTTTCTTCTGACTTCATTTGTTAAATATGTTTTAATGTGTGTTGTGTGTAAAATGTATGGAGCATACCATTCAAGACACTCCCAGTTCACTCACAAGATGTAGAAAGATTCGTAAAATTAGTGACAGATTCGTAAAATTAGTCACCCATAAATCACATTTCAAAGAATTTTAAGCATAGAATGCATGAACACAGATGTTCTATGTAATTCAGAGTGATTTTCTACGTAGTCATTAAACTTAGTTTTATGAATAAAAGAAAATATGTTAACAAATACTACTAAGGCCCTAAAATAATAATCGGATTTTAAACTTGCATTCAGTAAAGAAAAAAAATTAATGTATTTTTTTTTACCTCTCTTTAAATCGGAATCTACCAATGTATTTAAATTTTCATCAAAATCTCACTATTTTCTAGCCATTTTGCTATCGGAAGGTGTTAATCGATAAAAATAATGTTTGAGAATTATTTTACGGGGTTCGAGTACATATGAACTTCATCTATTTTATTCAGAAAACTGCTAATTTATAAATTTTAAAAATTACCGTAAAAAGGTGAATTTTCCCGAATTTCGGCAAAATATAGAGTAGATGGGCGAATAGAAAAAAAAAATCGCCTTTTTCGGCCAACCCTCGAGCAGATAGTCTTAGAGCGAAGGAAATTGCACGTCTAGGTATAACAATTAGAGCAATCAAATGTCACCAGATTTAGCTAGTACAGTGACGAAAATGTACGAAATTTGATATAGAAGGTAGAGTCGTTGACGGATACATGGCTAGCTACTGAAGTGACACGTGTAATACGATTTTCGTGGTTCAGATAAACCTCGGCATCTCTCAAGAGGTGTCTTCTTACTGCTTGATAAGAGTCTTTCCCCATAGGGCCTGAGTAACACGTGGTTGGCGATAGCAAATCCGATGGAACGTATTGAAATCTTCTTCCTACAGCCCGCATGTCGCATCCTCTAATTTTTATCTTCTAGGCCCGTTTAAGAAGCACCTGGAAGGACTGCATTTCCAAACCGATGCCACAGTTCAGAACATCGTCGATAGGTGGCTTAGCAACCAGGGCTATGATTTCTTCAATGCCGGTTTCGTTAGATTGGTATGCAAATAGAACAAATTCTTTCATGTCCATGGAGGCTATTTTGATAAAAAATCTCAGCCAAATGCCTTGCTATGTCTGCGTATCTATTGAGTTTTTAAAAACTATTTGTATAAAGGACTTATTACGTTACCCATTGAATTTCACATGTAATAGCTGTTTTGTGATATAAGCTTCGGGTTTAAGTCGCCGAATAGTATCATGTCTTCTGAAATTTTCAAAATTCTTCGCTGATTTGAGTATTTTAGCACATCTTTCTGTTCTTAATTTATTCGCTTATGTACTTTTAAATACATGCTTTCATTAGCAGTTTTCCATTGATAATAATATATAATAATATAAGTAAGTAAAAATAATAACTCGGCTGTTCGAGCTTCGTCAGGGGAGACCCCCCCCTGGACCCCTAATTTTTTAGCTTCATAATTGCCGTATTAAAACG
The DNA here is from genome assembly GCA_038373885.1 of Cheiracanthium punctorium. Lineage (NCBI taxonomy): Eukaryota > Metazoa > Arthropoda > Arachnida > Araneae > Cheiracanthiidae > Cheiracanthium > Cheiracanthium punctorium. The sequence continues at coordinate 148,698 of JAWZYV010005881.1, read as the reverse complement.
ATATTAATTGACTATTTCATTTTATATCTCGTCTTTCATGTATTTCGCCTGGTAAACCTATGTTGAATTTTTTATGATTGTAACCTATTTATAGAAAAATACATGTGATGCATATTATACAGCTTACGAAATATTGTAACAATAGATTAAAGCTGTTGGGAACTAATAGTATTTAAATATATGTAAAATTATGTCGCATACTTTTAAGTCGCATTTTTGGGACACATTTTTTGGACAATTTTCAATAAAGGGGGTGAGAGATAAAATGATATAGTCATTAATACATAAAATTTATCTTTGTTTTACGATCTGGACTGTTCTAGTTTAGACAATAAGCCACTCTGACTATATATATAGAATGCATGTTATGAAAATATAAATTTTGAGTTTTATTTCTACTCAGAGAAGTCAGTTGACTAAATCATCTTTTTCGCGTAACATTTTGAAACCTCGTCATTTAAGAACCGCATATACTGAGTATTTTGAAGATGATAAAACTTCACTCATAACTATAGATTATCATTCAGTTTCATCTGTTAAAATACCTATTGTTTAATTCGTGAATGAATTTCTATTCTATTGATACTTCCACTTATATGTAACGTCTCACGTAAGTTGATCTTATGCATCTTCATACACACAAATACGCGGACGCATACCCAGACAGCACAGCAAACTTGCATCAAACTTGCAGCAAGCTTGATTTATCAAGTCAATAAGCTTGAATTAAGCTTGAAAATTTCAAGCGTGTAAGCTTAATGCAAGCTTGAATCAAGTGTTCTAGTTTACACTTGCCCAGCTTGCATTAAGCTTGACATTTCAAGCTTGAATCAAGCTTCACATTTCAAGCTAAATAAATTTCCGAAATACACGGGGCGCCGTTCGGCGAACTCGCCCTACATATTTTACTTTGCCACGTATTTCCCCCCTTTTCGCTGAAATTTCAATTTAATTTAATCTGTTGCCATCGAGTGTTCGTGGCTGGAATAGAACCCGGGACCTTTCGGTTGAGACTCCAGCTCGCTATCCGTTCAGCTACTAAGCTTCAAGCAGATAGTAGGTAAACAAATATATTTATGGATTTAAAGCCAATAAAAAATACACATAATGCATTTTAACGTTTCTAACGAACTATCAAAAATGACTCAGTGAACTCCAGACTTCAATTCATGACTGAGAATTATATTAGAGCTGTTTTTCACAGATTAAATAAAACATTCAAGATTTGCTTCTCCATTTTGAATGCCTCGCTACCGAATTCCCAACCAAACTTTTCGCTATTCCAAGCGTACGCTTGTCTCTTTCAACACGTAATCGCTTGTCCCATTACAGTCTAAAACATCTCTTGAACTCTAATCTAATTCTTCTTTCATAAAAATTCAGTCCGTCGCTAATTCAAATGTATACTCTAATACAGCGCTGGAGACGCCATTTGTCTGCACAGTCGCTGCAGCTAATTGAAGGCTGAAACCAGGAGCATTAATCTATAGGAAGTCGGGTGAGGCTTCATATTTTATTTCAAAAGAAGCACGTTCCACTCGCATCACGTACGATTCGGAGAGAGGTTACAGAATCGCTTACCAATCTGTAAAGAAAGATCGGAGACTGTTTATTTAATTTACAGTTGGAACGTGATACGGGGCTGTAAAGAGCACGCAGCAAAAAGGATGAAAGTTGGCGTAAAATTTGCGCCAACTGTGCAGGAGAAAGAAAGAAGATTTTGATTTATATCATACTCTCAAGTACCATTAATAACAGGCTGTTCATAAAATATCGCACACATTTTGATGTTTATTAACTAATAAAATAATGAAGATATAAACAAACCAAGAGCAATTATCGGTGGGATTACTCAGTTATTTTTTTACGTGAACGCGTGTTTAAATTTGCTTTCATAGTGGGAGGCAACTCAGAAAACTGATGATGACTAAATTGGGGAATACAGTTTGATGTTGCAACTACATATATATCGTATACATTCAAAATTAAATTACACCGCTCAACAGCTAATGGAGGAAAGAATGCGTTATGTTGAGTGAGGACTGTGACGCATTGCTTGTGGTGGAGGGAGAATCGCCGCCATTTTGAAGTCGTTTCGCTGCGTCTCATAATGTCCATTTAGTATAAATTTTGACTCTGAGAAGCTAGAACGTCTGTTTGCATTTCATTCATCAGTTCTTATCAAGATCTATCAATTGAATACCTAAAATATTAGTGTGAAATAGTGAATATATATAGTGTTAAAGTAAAAATTTAAAATAAATAATGCAATGTCGGCCGATACCCGTCGAAAAGCCAAGTCAAAACATTGAAAACTTTTACGGCTGGAAAGTGTTTCTCAAAAGTAGTGCAATGATAGCCGTAAAATACCATATCACAGAGTGATGCGCTGCCAGGAACGCAAATGAACGAAGGCGTCCGAACGGATAAACGACGGCACACGGAACATCTGCAGCTGGGGGGCTGGAGCGTATGCAAGTGGATGATGTAATCGCTTCTACGTCAACGTCGGATTTTATAGACACTGATCGTGTGCGATCGCCTATTATGAAGACTCATTGGGTAGCAGCTAGTACACGTTTCATTACTAGGTTTGTCTACAATCCATTCGGTCGTAAGTGTGATGTGTGTGACCGTCTAAAGTATCTGTCCTCATTGGAGCCACCAAAGGGAAAACATTTACCGCTATTTAATACTACTTTCCCAGAAGAGGCAGTGGCTGACTTTAAACTGTGCGGTACGTGTAGGTAATAAAGTTAAAATACGGTAATTATTTGTTTGCTTGATTTCTTTCCTCAGCCCGAGGAAACTCACCAGAAAATTTTACTCGCGACGTACACGTATTCACATACAACACACGGCCGTGTCCACGCCACAGTGCTCGCTCCGTTTTTCCCCCTTAAATGTTTGGCGGAATTTGATTTTGTTTAGGGGGGGGGGTTGTAAAGGACATCGTTTACAGGGTCGAACATTAAAGGACAAAAAGCCAGGATTACAAACGCAATAGCTGCTGTGGATGCCGTCATGCTTGCCGGTACCTGGGACGAAATAAATGGACTACCGCCTGTACTTAACTATCCTGTACTATCCTGTACTTTACTATCCTGTACTTGAAATGCAATATATTAAAGCATTCATAACATTCATTTACTCTATATGTTATAAAATAAATTATGTTTGAATTCAAATTTTGCCTATGGTAGCACTTTATTTTAAAATAATTTCTCGTGTGTCATGGTGTCTAAAAGCTAATACTTGTGAAGTAATTTTTAAATAAATATTGTAAAACATAAAAATTTAATCGTTACGATTACTACAAATACATGTTCTATCATATAAGCTCATGCACAATAAAACTGTACTATGTCGGGTGTACGCTTAATTATTGATGGAAAATATACATTTTTATATACATATAATATATGCAGAGGCATAATTGAAACTTCTAAATGAAAAGCCCATCGGAATAAGCGTCAAGTTCACATTTTGTCGAAATCGAGCTGACAATACCATTTGTTGTTATTTGGACAGTTGCTCCATGGGAATTGCTCACCCAGGAGGAGATTCGTGAAGTTCAAAACGAAAACGCGAGGCAAGATTTGATGTGGAACAAAAAGCAGTGAATGTATCAACTTCGTTTCTCGTTTTTTTTTTTCCTGCACAAAGCTGGGCAGAATTTGAATGCTGTTCCTGTGGGCCCTTCAAATGGAACAGAAACCAATAAATAAATAAATAAATAAACTGAAATTTACGAAATATTCTAAGGCTGTCTGCTTCAAAACAAATGGTTTTTTTCCATGTCTTTTCATGAAGAGTAGGATAAAAAAAATCTAATCTTCATAAACGTCAAAGCAAAAATATTGCTTTTAGAGTTATTGTTTTCCAGAAATAGCGAAGACAAGTAGATTAGCAGTTTTTAAAAACTACTTTAAAGCGTAATCGAAAGCTTTTTTTATGTTCGAAATAAGTAAAGAACGCTGTAAATAATATAAATATTATATATATATATATATATATATATATATATAAAGTGACTGCTAATTCATGGTACAAAGAGTGAAGCGTCGAAGCACGAACACAGAAAAGAACAAATGCAGGAGACGGAGGAGAAACTGAGTAAATAGTTGCTTTCGTTGCCGGTAGATAGACAGTCGGCGTTGATTTGGGGAAGAGAGGCCATTCTCGTTTCAATTTTCTTCCCTGATGGGATATTTTACGTTTGCCGAAAAAGTAGACATGCATTACATGTACGGCCGTGCAAATGGACACGGCCGAGCTGCGCTACGAATGCTTAGTGAGCAGTATGCTGACAGATGAATACTGGATCACAGAATGTTTCAGAGATTATATCGTCTACTTTGTGAAACAGATTCATTTCACATTATCAGACATGACGCTGATCCACGAACAACTGTACGTACTGCAGCAGTTGAAGAACAAATCTTGCAAATCGTGGCTGCTGCTCCGGAGTCAAGTACAAGAGTTGTTGCACAGACTATAGGTGTGAGTCAATACACTGTTTGGAGAGTGTTACGCGATAATTGACTACAGCCTTTCCATTATCACGCTGTGCATGCTTTGAAACCAGAAGACTACCTTCTGCGCAGGAATTTCTGTCAGTGGTTTCTGCAGCAATGTGCACGGCAGCCGAACTTTTCCTCCTATGTGTTATTTACAGATGAGGTGACATTTACACTCGAAGTGTTTAATGTGCACAATTGTCATGTGTGGGCAAACGAGAATCCTCACGCAACGCGACCACATGCGTTTCAAGAACGCTATAGTGTCAATGTGTGGACCTACTGCCACAGCGACTCAATGGGCACTGTTATCCAATTTTTCTTCAACAAGTTTTACCATATCTGCTACAACATCTTCCAATCACCATTAGAAAGCACATGCGGTTTCATCACGATGGTGCGCCAGCTCACTTCACCCTAGATGTCCGTCAATACTTGAATGCGACGTTTGGCATGGGATGGATTGGACGTGCTGGGTCTATCTCTTGACTATCCCGGTCTCCCGATTTGACGCTCCTCGATTTCTCTTTATGGGGACATTTGGAGAATGTTGTTTATACCAATCCAGTTGACTCCGATGAAGATCTCGTTGCTCGAGTATCCGTAGCTGCTGCACGTGTGCGTTAAATTCCTGGTATCTTTGAAAGTGTTTCTCAATCGCTGCACCGACGCTGTCAAGCATGTATCAATGCTGATGGACGCAATTTTGAACACTTATTGTAAATTAATTTCCACTTGTAAACGAGGTTATGAAAATAAAACACTTTCCCGATCATTTGTTATTCCCTGTGTCTGTGCTTCACTTTTGACCATGCATTCCTATACAAAATGTCATTGTTTACAATGACCTGTACCAGCCCTCAAAGTTTGTACCATGAAATAGCAGTCACCATGTATATGTATATATATATATACAAGGTGTCCAGGAAATAATATTTTGATTTCAAAGTTAAAAAACTCAACCACAAAGATCAATAGAAGGGGGCGGTAAATGGTATATTTTTTAAGTAATCTGTAAGAAATTTATTTAGAGGTTTCGAACTAGTAGTTACAAAAAATAGCTAACAGATGCCGCTGAATCCGCAGGTCTCCATGATAGATTGGGCTCTATTTCCACCCGATCTGACTTTTTCTGACTACTTTCTGAGGGACACTTTGAAAGAAATTGTCCGCAGGAGCCATCCCAACATGCTGGACGATCCCGATTCGTCGATTTGTGTGGCATGTGAATCCATTCCACTTTAGACATTACCGGCTGTGATGATTCATTTCATTATTCGTTTGCGCCAACTCTGTCTGTCGTAAGGATAGACATTTTGAATAGATTGTGCTGTGACTGCTTGCAGAGAATGAACTTATAAGCAATGATCAGCCATCGATTTTGACGTGCAGCACCATATGTTAACAGTGGCGCAAGCACGGTAGGATTTGAGGGCTCTTTTCCCAGTTGTTGAAGATTTTTCAACACGAAATCCATAAATTTTAAATTTTCGGCATAAAGATTACGCCTTTTAACTGTAAGAATACGTCTATGATCCTTCTTACCCTTAAAGGAAATCTGTGTACATCAATGCATGTTGGTAACTATTGTAGTTACTATTTCGAAACTTCTGTGTAAGATTTTTACAGGTTACATAACAAACATAGCGTTTATTGCATTCTTCTATTGATGTTAGATTCGTGATTTCTAATTTTGAAATGAGGCTGTTATTTGCTGAACACCTTGTATATCATGTATCTCATGCTATATATCATGTAAAAATAAATATCCTCTCAAAATTTAAACTTTCTATTAGCCCCTTTCAAAATTCTATAGGGACATAAAAGCTTTTATTTTCGATCAAAGAATTCGTCTTGGGATCTAAATTTAATTAAAAAATATGTTATATATTTTCTTTTATTCTCCCGTCTCTTAGTCGCCACAGATCTGAAGAATTTCCTTTGACTGTGAAACCCGGGCATTTTAATTGTCAATATATGTACCTTTTTTTCAACATGCGATCTGCTTATAAATTATGCCAGCTTAGATAATAAAGTGCACACACCATTTGGACAGCAGATCTTTCGTTACACCTGTTGCCACATAAATCTGCTTAAAAAGGTGTGAAAATAAAAGTATGTTCTATGCCAGGAGTTGTTCTGGCTTTGGAAACATATTTTTCTTAATTTTTTTTAGTATTTTTTTTCTATCAAACATTTAATGATTAAACCTGAAAATAATAACGCGTAATTTAGTAAAATCTCGCGGTGGTGAAGTAATGGAATTTAGTTGAATTTATGAATTTTAAAAATGAATTATTTCGTTTAAACAAAACAAAATTTTTATAAGAAATAATATTATTCTGAAAAATATTATACATGAGAGCTGTAGCGTAGCCAGAAATTTTCCATGGGAAGGGTTAAGACTACTGCTACTCACATATACGCATACGTGTGTGTTATAAGGGAGTGAAGAATATGCATTTTGTATGGCAAAAGATTTCTCATGGGAAGTTGTGACCCCCCCCTAAACCCCCACCTTGACTACGCCACTGATTGAGAGTTTTAACCATAATTTAGAAAATTACGTATCCGTGCATAAATTTGAAACTTTCAGGTTAAGCTATACGGGTTTAAGCCAAAAATAATTTATTTTATTTTATCTTATCTTATATATGTTTCTCCAATGCGTGGTACAAAGAGTCCACCCTTCTTCAGCTGCAAAATATTCCTGCTTCCAAACAGGAAGGAAAATAAGAGAACATAAACTAATATAATCGAAAATGTATTTGAAATTCAATTTATGATTCCATCTTAATATCTTGCATCATTTTTTAAGAGTAAAAGATAAGTAGCAGCTTTAAGATATATATCCAAACTACTGTATGGAAGTTGGATTTATTTGAAGCAGAAGAAAGGTAGACCCTCTGTACTACTTGAAAAATTCGTACTGTGCTATTTTTTTAGTTATGTATTTTATTTAAGTTATGTGTCTGCTTTTAGTTAAGATTTTTATTAATTTTAACCACTAAACGGTAAATTTTTGAGCGATATCATTATCCATTGTTGAGTTGTTTAAAAATTAATTCTATTTAAAATTTAATGCGATATTTCTCTTTCTAATTGTGATGGATATGTATAAAAATTTTTAAAATAAATTATCGTAATAAAAGTTGAGTTTTCTAATTCCATTTCTAGACAATTTTAGTCAACTCATCTAGACAATTTTAGTCAAATCAACTCATTTACTATGAAGGTACGGAATAGAAGTTTACTTAACGTTATATATTATCGACACTATAATAAATACCTCTAATTTTATCATACATATTGTTGTAAAATAATGCAGCAATGTGTGTTGTAAATCCACTCAGAAATGGCATTGATAAGCCAATCGCGAAGAACCTTTTGGCACCATCTACAATCACAACGCACTGGCGTTACGTTTATCCACACGCTGTGCTGTAAAATAATGCTGTACTGTTTGATGTTCATCCACTCTTTAAAATGACGCAATGGCGTTGACAAGCCAATCACAAAGAATATTGAATAGCAAATAGGCACAGTCTGCATCACAACATGTTGGCATTATGTTTACTCACACTGTACTGTAATCATATTTTTTTCAGTATAGCTAATGATAATAATTTTTTGAATGGCATTACTAATTTAAATCGTACTTCAAATATTTTTCAGTGTTAAACAAACTCAAAAAGAAATTACAGTTTAATTTAATTATTAATCTTCAATGACCTTTTGACTAAATCACTTTTAGTTGTCCTGTGAAATTTTGCCACACACATGCACATTAAATTTAATGACAATTAATATAAGTTTTACTGACACGTACGAGATCTAAACATGAGTATAAATTCAGCTGACACATAAACTTGGTAATTAAAGTTTACTGAATTCGGCAGATAATCCAAAATAATAATTGAAGATTACACACGATTTATGAGTGAACTAATTCAGTAACTCCTAATGTATTTGTCACGTTAGCATCAATATCGCGCAAACATTGTTATAGATGTAACATAATAATTTAAACCCCAGCATGGTGCGCGCCAACTGAATATATAAATTCTAAATTACTGATTCGTCCACATTCACTACGGACACGTCATTTAAAATGATGTCTACTCAAACATCTCAATATTCTAAATTATAGCTTACAACGGCTAATTAAATCAAATACTTAATATACGCAGTGGCATAAGATGTACGTCCACTGTCTTAGGAAGGGTCAGAAGGAATTGCCACACATGAGCACTTAATGGGGAATGCTAAAATGAATATTCTACACCAGGCATTGCAGTCATTGCTTCAATTCATAATAAAACCTCTTGACAGATTTGATACATTGCGTATCTAGAACTTTCGAGCAAGAGGTGACGTAATTATTTAATAAATGGAAGTGACGAATGGCATTTCGTTACTGGTTTACTTTTTAATAGCCACATTAAAATTGAAGAAAAAATTGAATTATTTATAAGTTGGTATGAAATCATACTGATGGGGAAGAACACGTAAATTGTTGAAATTGAGTATGCACTTGATTTTTTTTTTACTATTAATGAACTTTTGCTGAAAACAGAATCTATTAAAAAAAACATTTTAACTTGATTGACAGTTTTCTTTATTAAGTTTTTTCTGTCTGTTAAAAGGGGCAAGCCTTATTCAATACCCATATTAGTATTTTTGGAAATAATAGAAAACATGATTTCTACAACCAAGGTAGCACACACCAACACTCTGAACGTCTATTGGCGTTCTAAAACGTTTACCAACCGTTAATGGACGTTCAAAAAACCCGTATGTGCCGTCAAGGAACATGCTTAATAGCAACAAAATGAGCCATGAAAAATTAGTACATGTTTAAAACACAGCGTTCAAAATGAGATAACACGTAGTATTTCATTTATTATGACATTTGTATATGTGTGTGTGGGTGTGTGCAGTAAATCAGAAAAAAATGAAGAATATGATATTACTCGGTGGGCAAGAATGAGCAAATTCCTTAATTTCTTAATATACTAAGATATCAACAATTAATCTAATTCACAAAACGATTAAAAATGCAGTCTTAACAATTCTTATTTTATTATTGCAATAATGAACAAACGCACTAAAAGTATTTTTGTTGTGAAAGCATAGTAAACTGTTCTAATGTTGTGTTCATCATATATATTTTAAGGATAATCATATTTCTACCATATTTTAAGCTTTCAACATGACCCATATTCTCCAAGCCACAATGTCTTCCGTCATTCTGAACGTCAGCTATTTCGGATTATAAATGACCCCTCAAAAATGAGTGCTGAATGAAAAAATCATCCAGTTACATTCCGGAAAATGCAAAAATCTCTTTTGTTGAAGAAAAATGGACCTAAAATACTTCCATTATCCCCATTGGGATTAGCTAAACTCTGGACACCGAAAGTGATAAGTGGCTATACATCTTCTCGTTTTTACTCTGTGTATATCGGGAGGAAGATCATATTTTTATATTTTTATTCTTCAGTGATGTTGTATGTTGGAAGAATGTGTATTCAAAGTTATTAACTCGAACAACGGCTAACGCAAATTATCTTTAGTGCAATTTTTTTCCTAAGTCTGCCAAAACACAATTTGACGAAAAGTCAAATCACATTATTCTTACTTTATTTTTCTTTCGTTTTTAAAAGATTTAGATAATGCGTATTATTTCTAATACAAAAACATTTTGTGCTATTTTATTTTTCATTAAAAGTTAATTTAAAATATAAAATACAAGAATATTGCGAGTTAGGAATCATAAATGATAAAATGAACATACCTAAAGAACAACACATTATAACAATAGTTTAAAATAGAATCCAGTATGTTTATCATAGATATCAATTCATTAAAAAGAAACTTTGCGACACATATTCTAATATCATATACCATAATTAATTTTGAAAGAAATGATTTGATTCACATCTATTATCGAAATATCCTAGCCGTAAAGAGTATAGAAATGACACCATATACTTCCGAATTTTCCGAAAGCACTTCAGCTCTGCATGCAATTCAAACAGTAATGCTTACAGACAAAAGCTAACCAACTTCTTTATTACGTGCTAATGAATAGCGTTTGACAAGCTTGTTTGAAGTACCACGCATAAAAGAAAAGAGCATTGATTTTGATGTTTGAATGCTCAGAAAACAGGGAGCATGTGAAGGTTGTATTTATTCTAGAATATTAGTACGGCATCTGCATTAATCTTGGTAGCTTGTTTGGACCTTTTTCTATTCATATCAAATTTTGTTCGCGCGGATTTACTATATTTTCAAACTTTTCAAAAATATGTTGCGGGTTTGTTTAAACAGTCGTAGTCAGCATGCAGTTAAGTGTAAACTTTTTTATCAAATTGTAGTTTATTTATAATAAAAATTTCTAATTCACATAAGTTTTCTAATATTGGGCATCTTATTCCATTCTGTTAACGCATTGCTTGTAATCTTGAAATGATTGTTATGTGACACAATATAGTATATTTCTCTCGGAAAAACCTGATAATCTTAGAACAAACACAAAAGTTAAAACAACCATTCTTAAACCGTTTCTTTGGAAAAATGATCTCAAAAATAAATCAAGATTTCAATTTATAATCGATATAACTCGTGTATCGTATGTCCCTAAGATCACACTCATAATGACAGAAAAATAGCAGACACAGGCGCAAACAATTCTGGATTATAACACAGCAAAAAGAGAAGACACATTGAATAAACTGATCCTTCACTATCCCTCTAGAATGAAGACAAATTAATGGCTGGTATTAGTTTTTTTCCAAGATGGATGCTTCAGCGCAAAATACATTAGCATTTTTCACAGTTTCATGATGGACGTTAAACACATGGAAATTTACGAAGTCGCCATTAAGTTACAACAACAGAATCTCATTGAAAAGCTTAACAAGTATTTGGTTACCCATAATACTGGAGGAAGGTAACACATGCCACGCTATAAGATTTTGAAACCACAGTAGCTTGTTTTCCAGACAATTATTCATTCGTGTATCATTATGACCAAGCTTGAGAATTAGGCACTTGAATATTCAGTTATTTATTCTGTCATATGTAGTGACAATTATTGTTAGTGCACCGGAGAGAATGCATTAGGTAAATTAAAATAACTGTGTTGCTTGGATTGCAAAAAAGAAAATGCAGTTATACTTAATATATGTATTTTCTATATATATTAGATGAAACTTTTATGTAGTTGTTGTACACAAATATTAGAAAACCAATTCAGTCATTTCTTTTTAATTGAACCTATATGTGACACAATTAAAATTTTAAAATTTTACTTATAAACGCGTAAGCACTAACCAGAAGAAAGCTTCCAATGCTTGAAAAAAGAAAATTATCATTTAAGTTGCAGATTCATAAACTTGTGCCATGTTGCTACTGCTAAAATACTAATAAGCGTAAATTTATACATACCTTTAAAATTCTCGAAACTATTTTACCCGTTATGTTTAAGTGAATTTTCTGGATGATTAATTTCAATATATTGTCTGCAAATCGTAATTGTTTCTGTAACTTGAACTTTTATTTTCTATTTATCTGTATCTGCTTAGAACCTCTTGAAGAACTATAAGGAACACAATTTATTTTCGTTTTCCAGGGCAAAATTCCCTTGCAATGCATCTATTGTGCCTGACTATCGAATCCATAAATCAAGATTTCAATTATTTCTCACAGGAGCAGACCAATTTTCCATTTTCTTGCGTGCGGTCAATCAGACAGCTGCGTTTGACCCCACCGACGAGAACGCACTAAGCTGGAGTCAATTCTTTGGCTTAACATGGCTAATAGCAAAGATAAGTAACGATTTCGGCCTGAAGTCAAAATGGACTAATTGGAATACGCGAGGGTAAATTCATTTTCAAAATGAATTTTGAAATTTATCAAGATTTGCTATTCTGAAGAATACAGAATAATATGCGTTTGAGACATAGCATGTCTGTTACATTTACATTACATAAGAATTGTGTAACGGAAAAGTTGCAGATGTTATTTGTGTAGTTTAGCTACAGTTGATTCTTACGGCGTTTAGAAAATGTTTAGCTTAAATAGCGAAAATGTGTGCAGTTGTGTAAAATAACTCAAATTATCTCCAAGTACTGAACTTAAGGAGTAGATGCGTGCACATAAATTAGACTTTTACTTATTTTTATTTGAGTTTTTGTGTGTGAAAGGCTTATAATTGCTAAACGAAAATTTTCTAATTCATGATAATTCGACTTAAAAAGGGGAACTGTAATAGAGGTTTATAACAATAATAGTATCAATATTTCTTGCCTGTATCGTATTAAATTTATATCTATATTTTCAAGTATAAATAAACAGTTAAAAATCTCAAGTATTTTTCTTTTTAATTTTAAAACTTTTTTTTCTTTTATTCAAGCGTATGCAGTATATGAGTTTTGTAATTTCTTTGAATTGTCCCCATCATATATAAAATCACATCTTTCCATAATTTATATTTTAAATGTAAAACGCTTCTTAACTCATCCGGAACTTGTAAAATCATATTCATCTCATTTTATGTGAATTCATTTTCTACACCTTTTAAAAATAATATTTCATGCTTAGATACGATTATTATTATTATTATTATTATTATTATTATTATTATTATTTTGTAAATATTTATTATTCATAATTTAAATGTAAAAAAGAGGAAATTTGTGTAAAATTTAGTTTTTGTAAGCTTCGTTTCATTACTAGATTGCAATTTTTAATTACATAGTTGTTTTTAACACATTCTAAAAGTTGAAAGGCATTTTGATTTTTGTATATCAGCCCGCTCCCTAACTTTCGTAAACCTGCAAAAATTGCAAAAATGCTATGAGCGTTAGCCTAAGAAGAGTCCTCCAAAGCGTGGACGTTTACTGCATGAATTTTCAAGGTAGACAGAATTAAGTTATATTACTGTCTATGATCCATCATTGTATAAGGTGTATTTTATACACGTTCATCCATTTAAAACAAAATTAAGAAAATTAATTTAAGAGGGTCGAACAGTAATATAGTCTCTTATGTAAAATTTAAACAAATAAAATTTCAACAACTTTTTAATTACAAACAAACTGTACCTAAATATAGGATTCACTTTTTTTTTTTACAATTCAAAGCAAAATTTTATTGATAACACTTTTTCGTCTTTCATGAAAGACAGCCACCCTCTTCCTTTTTTATACATCTACCCACCCTCAAGGATGATAGTGGTCTATAATTAAACGCTCAAGAATTTCATGGATACCTCTTTTCTTCTTTGAGATCACACGCGATATGTACAAAAAAAAAGAAAAATAAAACTTTTGACCCCTTACCTTCCATAATTACGAATTTTGTAAAATGGTGACCCATATAGCGTCTATGTTAAAATTCGCATATATGCTAAATTTAGTATTTTAGATTTTGGCTATGTGTCGCCCAAGTGGTGTAGTGGCTAACGAGCCATTCTATCACACCTTGGACTCGGGTTTGATTTCCGGCTTGGCCTTGAGTGTTACACACAGTAAAATGGCCAATATTTCGGGCTTTAGTACAGGTGAATGACTGATGGTCAAGCACCTGTCCTTCGAAACAAAAGATTTTGTGTACGCGAAATATTATTATTCAAAAAAAAAAAGACATTACTGTCTGGTCCACTTAATAATACATTGATGGAAAAAATGAAGTTTGATGAAGAATTGCCCCTTTACCTTGGCACACCAAAAAGCCTCAAAAGTTAGGATATGAGATCATTGATTCAAAATACTTCAGTGTCTTATTTGTTTTAACGTGTTCATTATCCTCTTCTGTAAGACGCAATGACAGATGTATCTTGCCTATGACAATCTTTGCTTCCCGGTATGGCTTTTTACCCAAGCGCAATGCTGGATCATAACAACGTATTTAAAAATTCGAACTGGATCGCAAGTTTATACAAAAAAAAAAAAAAATCTTCTGCATCGTTTTATTCGAAACCGAGTGAGCTAACATTTTCATTATTCTTATGCATGTAATGTGTTTGTTTTCTTTTAATGAATGCGTTCCACAGGATTTAAATAAATAGATACTTTCAAATTTTGTCAAATTACCGCTATGCATTACTTGAACTATATCCTCGTATTTAATGAAAACATTTTCAATAATGCATTAATTAGCACTGTTCTGCAAGAAAGCGACCCCAAATGAAGCTCCACATATTGAATTCCATCCTTCATAAAGATTTTCTCTCTGTTTATTGAGTATTAGATGCTCGTTATAACCGAAGTCATTTGTGCCTCTGCGATTTACATTAGTTTAATTTAACATTAACAAACTTATTAAAAACTTGTGATGCTGCTTTGTAGATCTACCCCTCTTATTTTTTATATATCCGTCCTACACACAGAGAGCATATGAATGAAGATAACGAATATTGAAAAAAAGTGTAATTTCTGGATGTTTCCTAAATCTATTTCAAACTTAGAAAAACATTAGTAATGCATCACACAAGTATTGGAAACAAATTACCTAAGTATTCAGAATTTTGTTCTATCTCTGCTTTGAATGATGCATGTGCATTTCCCATCTTCACCATCGCAGCTCTGAAAATCATCATTTATCAGGT
This sequence comes from Cheiracanthium punctorium, assembly GCA_038373885.1. Taxonomy (NCBI): domain Eukaryota; kingdom Metazoa; phylum Arthropoda; class Arachnida; order Araneae; family Cheiracanthiidae; genus Cheiracanthium; species Cheiracanthium punctorium. The sequence goes on along the minus strand of JAWZYV010005881.1, from coordinate 133,563 downwards.
TGATCATGGAAATATTTCCCTTTCTTTCCAATTTTTGAATCGCGGATTTAAGTAACCTCTGAATGAAAGCATATTTATTCAGATCAAAAAGATAGTTTTGATTTTTTTTAAGTGAATGTAGCCATGGAAATAAACATAAATAGCACCATATGAATCGTAATAATAATCTCTTTTATGACTTGTTTTTCTGATTTGAGTTACGAACTTTCACTGATTTTTCCCTCCTAATACGCTGGTTTTAACCAGTCTAAATTCAAAATATTTCGGAGTTTTCCTTTTTTTAACCTTTTTTATTTGAAACGAAGTAATAACAATACACCTTAAATATTCATTTTATTCTCGGTTTGCATTTTGAAATGTATGGAAAACTATAATAGAAGTATCTTCAACCTATTGAAGTCTTGTATAAATACATTTTTGTGAAGTCAAATTCACTAGATAAGATTTTTTTTTAGTAAACAAATTACTTGTGGGTGATATTAATCACACACATCACTTTGAGTATTCAGATCGCCATAATTGCATGATATAAGCTGAATTCAAACATTCTGACTAACAAAATACGAGAATCATGTTTCCACTGTCTCCAGAACTTATAGAAGTTTACATAGTTCCTCTTTAGCAAGTATCTTGGAAGTTGAATGAAGATATGCAAGTTTATGACCTGCGCGTGCCTTTCAAGAAATCGGTATTAAACTTTGCGACAGGACGTGAAAGTCTCATCAGAGAAGTTTATTGAGTTGAAACACTTTTTCACCGACGTTTGCATCAATTATGCAAATAACTTTTCTAGCAAAATTGTGGTAGGCTGAAAATTTAAAAAATCCTCATGTTTTGATTCTTTGAATTCGTAGATTGATGTGCTATACTCAATTTGACAGTAAAATTATTCCATTTCTTTAACTGGAAAATGTCGCATAATCAATAATGACATCGGATCCAAAAGGACAATTGCGCCTCATTTTTCATATCAAATACTTCTCATTTTAAGAAATAAAGCTGAAAATATAGTTTCTGACTTTTCACAAACCGTTAAATGTTTGAAAGGCATACATATCATTTTTGCTCTGCAGAGACATTGCATATCAAGTATAAGTCCCAAGAGGGAATCAATCCGCAATGGAAAAAATTGAAAGTTAACAGTCTCTAACGTTTGAGAATATATTTTTGAATATTTGTAACTGAGCAAAAATCAAGATATCTTAAAATTTTTTAACAATGTTACAATTGTAATAATTTTGTACCTATCACTTTGTAGTATGTAGAAATGATACCTTTTTCTATGAATTTAGTTATACTTGTTTTGTAGTTATGCCTACACTTCGGGAAAACCTTATCTGTGAGCGCGATGTCAATTAGAAAAATTGAACTTCCAAGGTCTTTACTCAAATATCCCAGTTAGCGAAATAGTGCGCTTCAGATATATACTATTCGTAAAATATGTTTTATAAATCACATTTTCTTCTTGATTTCCACTACAAACAAATTAAATTTTATAGATTTAAAGAAACGCTGATTTTTTTCCATAGGATAGAAAGCAGAAATTTCTATTCGTGTCCTTCGAAGAGGAATTTGTTACTGTCTTTTGAGTCAGTTTTATTCTGGTAGGAAACCTATAAAGTAAATTTCACTCTTGTCTTTTGTTCCGGAAAGTAATAAAAATTCAACTAAGGTTAACACAGATTTAAAATTTTGGGACATATTGACCTCAGATATGTACATTTTATGATTAAAAACCAATACCTACCTTGTAAATATCAATTGTAACGTTACTCAGTTTTAACAAAATTGTTTAGAATTCAAAATAAAATTGTTCAAAATTTTATTACGGTGTTGATGATTTGGTCCTTATACCTCTCAGTTATTGAATACGCATATGAATAATTCTCCTACAGTAGCCACACCTATTATAAATGCGCCTACATAGTAACTGATTCGTATCCATGTAAATAACTAGTTCATTCATGCCAACAATATGGGGACAAAATTGTTGTGGAATTTCCGATGATAAAAAGGAAAAATATAATAATTTGGCAGACCGATAGTGCAGACCTTGGCCATAGAGTACAACTTTAAAGCATAAAGAATCATTTGTAAATAGAAATGCTATAAAGAAAATAGCGCAAAATCTTCGTCAAAGTGTAGATAAATGGTGCCATTATCCTAGAGATAATTTAAATCTCGTAATTTTTTATTTAATTAAATGCGGATCAGAAGAAATAACTTATGTGTGAAATTTTATTATCCAGTTTTATGTTTTGAATAAAATAATGATCACTAGCGGATTTGATTTCATTTCGGTATTTTTTTGGTCAAATCAGATTTTATGGATTATTTCACTCTGATTTTTTTTCTATTAATTTAGTAATATTATTCGATTTTAATATTTCGTTTAATGTATAATATAATTATATTATAATTACCATAGAATATAAATCATAAACTTCATTAATTTTGCCTAAGCAGAAAACTTTTTTGTAGCAATAATTTTTGCTTATTAATTTGGCTGATTCCTGCCAGCATTACATTCTCCAATTGAGTTAAAAAGGTCTGTGTAGACTTCATTAAAGTGCCAGCTTAAATTTTCGTAAATTGCTTTTTTGATTATACCTATTAACTACGGAATAATTTTGTATTCTAATGCATTTACGGAAACCTACCGCATCCATAATAACACAACCAGTTCAAAAGACGTTTAAAAGACATCTTTTGAACAATTTGTGCTCCTAGGGATGATGCTGTGTAAGCGATATATTAAAAAAGTCTATTTTTTAAATCTGTACTACTTCCTTTCATTCACAGTAATTTAAGGAATGATGAATTAATATTTTACATTCTTCTTCAACAGAAATATTTTTTAATCGAAAATACATTGTGTGAACGTCAACTTTTCTATATCACATGCAGATTTTAAAATTATATAAAATTATGAAATTCATTTTCTTTTTCCGATCCTTCTTACTTCTATACAATCGATACTTCTTAAAATAATGTGAAGTTTTGCTATAAAGAAAATCCATTTGGGTTTTTTTCTAAATGTAATTTATGCTGATGAACACAAAGCGGCTATGCTATTAATAAATCACAAAAGGCAAAGGGCTCCATATCATTTTACGCAACAATAGAGCTCTCTTAGATCCAACGTGAATGGATTCTATAGCATTATTATTCCAAATTTTCATATATCATGTCAGTCCTGTCATAGAGAAACGCCCAATCTGGATACTTTTATGAACTCTTTAAATATCTATGAAAGCTAAAATGACTGAAGGAGACAGAATACAGTAAAAATAACAAATATTGAGCTGCTTTAGTTATAACATGTTGTCTTGAGATAAAAGCCACGTTTTGACAATATTTACTGTCATTCATTCTAATCAAACAAATTTATTCTAGTAATATAATGTATTTCTCTAGTACGCAAAAATATTATTTTCTCTAAAATTGTTTACAATGCTTATGTGTTTACTTTTTACGCATGCTATTTAATGAATGCCAATCAAACCCAAGCTAAAATATTTTAATAGTTTATCTTCTTGTTCAATTAAAGCGAATTATTTTTGTTAAATAAAAGACGTGGTTATTTATGCCCTAATTCCATATTTATTTATGAAAAAATTAGTCTGTAGTATGAAAGAAATATAAGCCCTAATGTAGGTTTCGCTAGTGATTTTTAATTGATATTAAAATTTACGAAAATAGTTTAACTTTTCAATAATAATTCATTCGGTATAAAACTGATTACGGAAAATTAGAGAGATACTGTCTTATTTTTAGTTTTATGGAGTTTTCATTTTGTAAAATTTACCTAAGTTTTTTCTTCATTTTAACAAGACTCTGTATTACTAAATCTTTAAATGCTACTATTGTTTTTAACTTGCAAATTTACATCATAGAATAGAATATAAGTTGCATATTCTATTCTAGAGTTCATTTTCAACTGCATCTCAATCTGAACAACATCACAATTGACAGTTTAAGTAAATTCACCTACTGAAATGGATATTATAGCCGCATAGCTAATTTAAACGGAACTTTCTGAGGTAATTTAAGGATCTAAGGATTTACAGAGATAGGAGATATCAATAACTAACCATTGCCTATAAATGACGGACACTTTAATGGTAGTTCTAGTGCATTCCTTGTTCAGAGCTGAAGCTCAAGAAGCCCCGATTAATATGTGGGTGGTTTAAAAATCTATTTAAACACTTTTCTTTACATAATTTTAAATGTTTATTTAATTTGCAATATTTGTTTACAAGCATTCGATGTACTCCTCCTTCTCCATAATCACAGACGCCTAACTGCTTGAAAATGTTTCGTGGATACATACCATGTATATTCGTTTCCATGTACGTTGCGATTTAATATGCCATCTTAATTCATCTGCCAGATGTCTGTAGTGATTATTGGTAATACGAAGACATGAATCAAAGTCAGTAGCAGTCATGTCAAGGCAGTAGGGTGCATGAAGGTCCCTTCTGTATCGAAGCAGATGTTTTGTTACATACAAACTTCTGCATTGCACTTAAAATGGGTACCTTATTGATCAGAGCTCTAAATGATGCTCCAAAATTATCCTATGTTGTGATGTATAGGTTGCTTTCTAAATAACCAGTTTATGCATTTTAGGCAAATGATGCACAATGAGGCGAATGAATAAGTGAAAATCCCTTTAAAATAGAAATTTGTCACTTAATTAAAACCTTTTTTTAAAATTGTCTTAGAAATATTTTAAAAGTATTTTTTTTTTACAAAAAAGTTGGTAAATTAAATGATTACTTACAAATAGTGCATGATATACAGTTGAACTTGATTATTATGTCAATGGAAATACCAGATAATCATTTATGATCGAGTTACCTTAATAGTGAGCTAGTATTCCTTGGCCCAGTGAAACAGAATATTTTGACATTTTATAAGACAGTTCTTTAATTTACAACCAGAGACACTATAATCGAGTTCAACAATATTTGTAGCCCCCCTAAATCAAATCCTGGCTCCGCCACTGTATATAGATACACATGTATATATATATATATATCAGTTTTTCTCCATTTCCACAACCTCAACTAAGTACTTCTTAGCTACTGCAGCTAGTACTACGTAAAACATAGGCTAGATATACTAGTGTAATATTTATTTTATTACTTATTCATTTAATTATTACCAGTTTTATTCTTTTTATTTATTCATTTAATTATTACTTTTTTTATTTATTTATTCTTTTCCTTTCCATACTTCCAAAGTATTATTAATATATCATTTTTTATTCACACTCCATGGCATTACTTGTCTATTGATTGCAGTAAGCCTTCTCTGATGGCAACATGCACTAATACTGCCTCCATTACTGAGCTTTGATCTTCGTGTCGGTCCACTTCCTCGTTGTTTTTTTCTAATAGCTACGGTCGCGCCCCCAAGTTACAAAAGGACCCTAATTTTGGTCAGGTAACTTGCAGAAACCTAGCTATTATTGTTTTTTTCGATTAAATTGAAATGTGTGTGCGGTGGCGCCTGATGATAGAGCACACCATTTCAATATTAATTCCATTTTCGGACTATTTCTGATTACATGTGATTAGGCTTAAATGCACACCAGTTCTAATTTGGCGCTCTATATTCAATTTTTCCACTCTTTCATTGCCTTAAAAGGCTATATTTAAACACTTATCCGGAATAAGCTCGTTAATTGGCACCATGTGCTATCTATTTTTTATATTTTCTTCACTTTATCATTGGATTATCTTGGGATTTCACTTCACGTAAGTAAGCTATTATATATTATATATATATATATATATATACATGTGTATCTATATACAGTGCCTTGTAGTAATGGTGCCCAATGGCTATTTCCTAAACTGTCAGAGACACACAGTTCCAATTGCAGAAATGCTTTAAATTGAATAATCTATTGTATCAGAAACAATCGTAGTCAATAAAGCAATTCTTTTAAAAATTACGAAATTTGAATTTTTATACGGTCCCCCGGTCCTATCAGTTATGTTTAAAAACATTTTCCTTATACAATTTCTAAAAAACTACACACTAAAAAAAACTGCACACTAAAAAAAATCGTCCTTCTACGACCAAAATTGACCAATTTACAGCTGCTTATACTTAAGGGACTTGTCGAGATGCGAAACAGGGGTTGTATACAAAACAAATTTGAGAAAAAATTAATGTACATGGTTTTGAGCCTTGTAATATTTATTAGCTATTTCATTAACTATTTTACGATTGTAGATTGTACTAAATAAGATTAACGTTTAACCATGTGTAACCAATAAATTAACATAAAAATATAGCTTATACTGAAAATAGAATTTTTTAAACATTTTTTTTTTTTTAATGAAGAGATTTTTAATGGTGTCAAATAACTTAAAATACAAAAACGAGAGAATAAAACACTTCATTAAACATTTAAATTAGAAAATGAAACGTTTTAAACAACGAATATATGCATTTTAGAAAATTAAAATAATATTACAAATCCTGTTAGCGTAATATTTGCTCAAGGTATAGCTTCCTTCGGCTGCAATGTAAATATGCACCCGTGTAGAAAACAACTCTTCCTGTTCTTTGGGTAGCATACTTGGTGCTCACACTTGCATGCAACACTCATGTACAATTTAGTCAGTCTGATACCGGAGAAACTTTTATAGAGCCTGATTACAACCATTTGCTTACAGATTAGTATTCTAAAATTAGTTTTGTTTCTTGTGCAAGAAATTGTATAAAGAATTTGTTTAATATAACTGATAGGATGGGGGACTGTATAAAAATTTAAGTTTCGCAATTTTTATAGGAATTGATTTATTGAGTTGGATTGTTTCTGATATATTAAATTATACAATTTAGAGCATTATTGCAATTGGTAGTATGAGTCTCTAACTAAAAGTTTAGGAAATAACCATTGGGCACTAACTAATGGTTTAGGAAATATCACTGGATATCCTGTATATTTTATATAATATTTTAATTGTGTAGCTTTATGTAACTTTTAAAGTTTTATAAATAGATACATACATTTTTATGCATGTTGCATTCACACTTTAATGTAGGAAAACATAAAATTCAATATTCCAGAAATTATAAATCTAAACACCCTTGAATTGTCAAAAACATTTCAATTATATAACCTACAAATCATAAAATATGAAACACGTAGTAAAAGAAACGGATATACTCCATAAAATATTACATCGTACATCATAACGTAATATTTGTATGTTTTACATTTTTTTTTTTACATATACTTCATGTATTTAGTTCACTGAAAAAAATCGCTTTCACAGAATTGCAACCGTTTATCATCATTACTTCGGAAATTCCTTTGATCTTTTTTATTTCATTCATTCCTGTCGGTCTCTAATCACGATTGCATCCATTCAAATGGAGATTTGCTTGCAATCGACTATTGAGATATCATTTGTCCATGACTTCTGACGCTAATTGAATATTTGGCCTTCGGAACAATGATCTTTGCAAATCAGACCTTAGTTTTTACACTCCCGGAAGAATTGATGATTTTTTTTTTAATTTTATGAAAGAAAAGTGAATATTTATTGAACATAAGTTAGTTTATTACATGCTATTTCGAAATATTTCTCATATTACATGATTAGCATTTGATTTCAAGGTTATTGAGCTGTTTTGTTTTCGTACAGTAAAATTCATCAAAATGATGCCTATTTTAGAAGATCCAAAAAACTTAGCAAATACGGAATTACACAACGAGAAGCAGGGCTTGCTCCAGCAGTTCGCCGCTCCGGACACAAATACGAAATGTCGTTCCTCTTTCTGCTAACACTTGACAAAAAAAAGCCTGTATCCTGACTCGAAATAGCCTATTCTTGCTCATTTTAGGTCGAAAAAACGAATGTGTAAATGAAATAATTTCAATTTTCAAGGTACACAAAAGCCCATAGGAGAAAGATACACAACAAACTATATATCGAATTAAAAATAAATGGAAGGGGAAAAAAATCATGTTTAATAAACATATTGCAATAGGGTTCATGTTTCATCTATTTCAGTATGTTTATTAATTATCTGCGTTCCATTGCAGAAATATGTTGATGAGACCTTTCACTGTGCCTATCACTTACAGTTCCACTGTTTTTAGGGGGGAAATTCAAGATGAAAGTAGAGGAAAATAAATTGTACCTCAAAAAGTAATCCAACATCAAACTTCATATTGGCGAGAACAAAAACTTGGCCGAGATAAACAGAGCCAATTCCAGAGCAACCCTAGAATATCTATATAAATAAAATTAGACTTTTGTCTGTACATTTCTTGGAATTCAAAAATTTTGCGATTTCTATTCATTTTAAGCACCCGGAAATCCGATGCGACCCTCAAAAAATAAGTTTGTCTGTCTGTCCTTCTGTCATTCTGTTATTCTGTCCGTGACGCTTTTTTTGTTTAATCATCACGTAAAAACGACTGAAGCGAATGATATGAAATTGAGTGTCATGATAGGTGGTCACTCAACTTAAAACATAGGTGTCGAATTTTTGAAAAATCTTGATTGGATTTTGAGACTTTGCAAAAATCCTTTCAAACTGCGTAAATTTGTGTTCAAGCATCACGTTAAAACGACTGAAGCGAATTGTATGAAATTGGGTGCCATGATAGGTGCTCACTCAACTTAAAACATAGCTTACTATAACAAAAGTCAACTTATTATTGCATTATGGCATAACTTACAATGAAACAGATTAAAGCACTTTATGCAAAGTTTTTTTTTCTTTTTCAATTGTATACTAATATGTGTACATTTAGTATGTAATTTAAACCTATTTGGAGTAGTGAAATTGAACAAATCAAAGAATTAAGAGAGATAAATAAAAAAACTGTTTGTGTAATGAAGTAGACAAAATTTTTCTCGTGGGAGGGTGAGAGGGGGGGGGATTTGTAGATAGAAAACTTCTTCATATTTTATTACAGGAAAACTATAATAAACTATTGAGATAAAAAAGCAGGCTTATTCGTCTAATAGAAATGGTTCCTTGACGATTTCGTCGAATCCTGACAGTTTATAAACGTAGTAATTATGCCGGAATTCCAGACATTTAGAGAATATGTCAGTCACACACCATTTACATACGTCGTGAAAGCATGGAAATTCAAACTTCTTGTCGGGTGCACATGCCGTTTAAAAGGAAACACTATATTTCTAAATATAATACATTATACTACTAGTTGTTAGCTAATGAAAAGCAATTTTGAATTAAATGATTAGAAATAACAAGTTTTAAATTAACTTCTAATCGTTTAGATAAAGTTATAAAATTTATATTCATAAAAGTTTGAACATATACAAAAATATATTAAAGTTAAAATATAATCTTGATTTTTAATTTAACAGATAAGTAACTCGCACGAACAACTTATGTCACTAATTTACATTTTAAAGGGTTTCCATTTTTTCCCCCGGTACATTTTATTAATCGTTTTGGCTGTATTAGGTATTTTTAATAAAAGGGTGCAAAAAATTATTTAATCTACTCTTATAAACTATCTAAATATTTTCATATATTGGTTAAAAAGTAACCTTTTTTATATAAAATAAGTAAATTATATTTACTGTTAGTAAAATTGCATTTTAAACTGTATTCCTTACTTAACTAAATTTACTAATATTTTATTTAATTTTTAAGTTACTTTTTCACCATCTTTCACCAATATATGAAGATATTTAGATTGTTTATAACATTGAATTAAACAGCGTACCCACCCCCGCCTTTTATTAAATATACCTACAGTAAAAACAATTCATAAAATGTACCGGGGGGAAAAAGTAAACCCTTTAAAATGTAAAATAGAGACATAAGCTATGTATGCAAGTTACTGATCAATTAAATTAAAAAAATCAAGATTATATTTTTCTTTAATGTATTTTCTCTGTGTTCAAATTTTTATGAATGTATATTTTACAACTTCATCTAAATGACTAGAAGTTAATTTAAAACTTGTAATTTTTGCACATTTAATTAAAAATAACTTTTTATTAGCTAACAAACTAATATTAAAATGTATTATATAGAAATATAAAATGTTTCCTTTTTAAACGGCAAAAGTTCACAAGATCAGAACAGTTTGAATTTCCATTCCTTCACGACGTATGTAAATGGTATTTGTCTATTCTCTGAATGTCTGGAATTGCGGCATAATTACTACGTTTATAAATGGGCAGAATTCGACAAATTCTGCGAAGTCTTTAAAGAACGACTTCTATTAGACGAATATAAGCCGGTTTTCTCTGTCCTGTTGGAGCGATTCGACAAGGTATAACGTAAAATCAACCACTATGAGCTGAATTTTATAAACGAATTCCGAGAATCTGTCTCCCTTCGCCGTTATAGCGACGAGTGTTCGACCAATATCGGGGATTTTCTCTTCCTGGCGGTCACCCTTTTCCATTCTTACGCCGTAGTTAAGCGAGATTGTTATCTCTCACGGTCACCCCTCGCGGGTAATACGCCGTCGAGAAGTTCAGCGCTCGACGGGCAAACAGGTGGACATATCCAAGGATTTTTAACGTCGATGATTACGTCGAAACTACGTCGACGGCGACGTTAATTCGATGTATCGTGGCTGGCTGGGTAGGCATCTAATTAAAAAAATTTTGCTTAGATTTTGAGATTTTGCGAAAACCATTTCAAACTGCGTAAATTTGTGTTCGCACATCACGTAATAACTGCAAAGGTGAAAAAAAGATATTTGGTGAAATGATAGGTGGTCACTCACCTTAAACTATAAGCATCTAATTTTAAAAAATTCGATCAGATTTCCAGATTTTGTGAAAATCGTTTAAAACTGAGTGAATCTTTGTTCCCGCATTACGTAATAAAGACTAAAGCGAATGATATGAAATTTGGTCACACGATAAATGGTTGCTCAACATAAACTATAGGAGTCCAATTTTATAAATATTTTATTAGATTTTGAGATTTTGTGAAAATTCTCTCAAAATACGTTTATATTTCTTCAAACATCACGTAATAATGACTAATACGAATGATACGAAATTCAGTGATATGATAGGTAGTTGCTAATCTTAATTTATAGTCGTTGAATTTTTAAAATATTTTGATTACATTTTGAGATTTTGCGGAAATCGTTTTAAAATGCTGAAATTTTGTTCCAGCATCACGAAATAAAGACTGCAGGGAATGAAACGAAATTGGGTGACATGATAGGTTGTCACTCAACTTAAATTCTAGGCGTCCAATGTTTCAAAAATGTTGATTAGATTTTGAGATTTTGCGAAAATTATTTCAGTATGCGTAAATAATCGTTCGCGCATCGTATAATTTCGACTAAAGCGAATGAAATGATATTACTTAGTTACTCTCAAACCTATAATATTTTAACAATACATAAAAATTATAACTTCACTTTCTTTACTTTGGCAGCATACTACATCCATTCTGTGTACTCCTACAATGCTGACGAAAGTTCTTACTTTTTGGAAATTTGCATTCACTAACCCGTCAAGGACGGGTACATCAGCTAGTGAACCTATAAAATTAAAATAATGAAACCGCAAACAAGTAATTTTTAAGATGATGGAGGACATCAAGAATAACTTAGGCCAGAAAAGTGCCAAGATAGGGGAAAGCCAAAATTCATTGCGATTGCAGACTGGCGTAATATGATCTATTTTTAGCGCAGACCGGGACACTGAGAAGAGGAAATATAAATAACGGAATGCACAATAATCATTATTACTGTGGCAGCTATAATGTTGAAAATAAAAATAATATTGCACATCGATTAAAGTGCCACGATACGAGTCAATTTTTTTTTTTTTTTTTTTTTTTGTCTAAAGCTTTTTAAATGCAACGAATGCTGTCGACAATACCAGATGTCGCTAAATCTCATAAAGTGAAATGATATAGATAAGAACATTTTAAAGAAATGCAGAAGAAATAAAATAGAAAGCAAATCATATTCAATTAAAAATCAAAGTGATTTCACAGGTTAGTTTAGGCATGTTTGTTTCACATTCATGTATTTTTATTTTTCCAGGTTTAAGAACTTAAGAAACTTTTTTCCAGTTTTTGTTTGATTGTAGCTTTCAACGACTTAAGGGACAAATTTGGACCTTGTTGCTATGCACAGTACAGTAATAAGGTATAATGCAGTAATTCGAAAACTTTTTCTAATCCAATATAAATTATTCACTCATATCCAATTCATATCTCTAATTGTTATTCTCAAATTCTGAAAAAAAATATTTTCATAACATATTTGAATGTGAACAAAACCGTAGCCCTTTTTTGCATTTCGAATATAATATAAATCACAGAATTGGTCATAGAAATATACAATGTTTTCCTGGTATGACAAGTAAGGATTTCCATTATATCTATTCGGAAATCTATAAGTCCTCGAAATTATTCTCCTACCGTCATATCGTTTCTCACATTCATATGAAATCTCATTACGTGGTGTGATGGAAAATTTTGTATTAGCGTGTATTTACATTGATTTAGTAAACTAATCAAGTTCAATCAGCCATTGTTGTTTGCCGTCATGCTGGTAACACTGGATAAGATTAATACATAAATTTAGCTCAATCTTTAAGTTTTATTCAAATATTGCTATGTACAGGAAAAAAAATGTAGTTCACTTACTTATGAAACCTTTTACTCTAATGTACTTACTGCATAGAATTTCTGCATCCAAACCAGCTTACAGGTGAAAAGTTTTTTTTTTAATTTTTTTCCTATAAGAATGACTTTAATATTGTCGAGGAAATAATAATAATAATGATAATAATGATAATAATAATAATAATAATATTGCTGTCTATATGCTATAAATTAAATAGCAGTTCTTAATACAAGATTACTTATAATTTCTTTCTTTCAAATCTTTTACACAAGTGTACACTGTCTTTTGAATCTAGCAGTGCAAGCTATTATTAAAAATTGAAAAAAAGGCGAATTCCTTCATCTATATAAATAAAGCAATGTGTAAACTGTACGTTAGTTTGTCTGTCTGTCTGTCTGTCTGTGTCTCGCGTAGCTCCGAAACGGGTGATCGTAGACCTACCGAATTTTGTACGGAAATTCTCCAAGACTGGTCCCGACACACCTCGAAGCGATTTTTTGAAATTCGAATTAGAAAATGTTTTATTTTATGTTTTGTCCGATTTTTAGCGATTTTTCTCGCGTAATGCATAATAACGACGGCAATTGCACTCGCAAGAAAACGATATTTACATCATCGTATAGAGGAGAAAATTTTGTTTTAAAAACTGTTTTTTCGGACTGTGTAACATAATTTGCAGATTTTTGGGAATTTTTCAAATAAAATTAAATTTGACGCTGACTTTCGTAAAATATTTTTAAGACTGCTGCATCTTGAATTCTATCTGTCATAATTTTTTTATATTTCGGCAAAAGACGGAGCAAACAATTCGCCCACTTTTAAAAGAAGAACGGAGGAAAAATATAAATTAGGAGAATTTTTACGAATTTTTAAGTAAAGAAGGATTTTCATTTCAAAGCAGCTGCTTACAAATTTCGGTTTGATATCTTGCGGCTTGAATGTCCTGGATACAGTAACAATGATTAAAATTGCCAGTTGAAAAAATTAAATAAAATTACTTTAAAATAACTAGGTTTTTGCATCTGAAATGTGCGTCGTTTGGGTGTTACGAGTTTAAAACCCTTTTGAAAGTCAATCAGAAAACGGATTCACAAGCAAAACATACGCAACGCATGAAATAATTCCATATTTTATTTTACGTTGCCACAAAAAGAATTGAATGCTGTTTTTTCACCAGTGAATTATCCAGCATTACTTTCAATTGAGATTTTAAACGGGACACGTTTTAGAACCGCAAGAAATATTTTGCGGTGCTAAACAGGGCCTGATTATGACAAACAGGGACACCCGGCATTGATGAATTTGGGGAGCCTCCATCTATAAAATTTGTTTTATTTTTCATAAAATTTTGTTATAAAAATGAATATTTCAGATTAACATTTCAAATTGGGGGCCATTTCGAGCCTGGGGCACTGGGTAAAGTCGCGATTTGCGCGTGAGATAATACGGCCCTGGTGCTAAATACGCCAATCTGACAAGAATTTTGCATACAAATGTATGGAGAGCTGTTTTAGTGCCAACCATAAAGTGAAATGATTATCGTTTATACTAATGCGTAAATTATAAAAGTCACCAAAGAATAAAAGACTACATTCGTGGCAAATATCTAAGCCGTTTCTTTAAATTAAACGTTAACGATTGAAAAACGAAAATATATTGTATTGGTATCAGTAAAAGATAGTATAAGTAATAGTTAGTAGATATGCTAAAACAATATTGATCAAAGCACAATATACCGCATTAATAAATATTTCGTGAAACTAAGTGTTCTATTCCTTTTTCAACAACCATCTTACATCACAGCTAACTAAACATTAAGTAATTCTACGTCACGTTAATATATCCCGCGGTAGTTTCTACAGAAAAGACTGTAACAGAACTTTTTTTTCGTGGAGATTCCCTTTTGTCACAAGTAGTTATGATCACATTTTGGGGAAATGTTCTCTTCTTCCTTTCCGAAGAGCGGGTACACAACTATTTAACTATAAAATAAAACGATTCTCCACATCACGTACTATCTAAGGTGGTATAACTTAAATCTAAAAAAGAGTATGATGTAGAAATGAGATATTTTGAAAGTAAGGAATTTTCGCGCAAACCGTCACGCTTTTCTTTTTCTGATAGCGAATGACACCGACATAGTTATTGTGTCATAATATTAACAAGGGTCTCAGTTCAGTACTTATACTAACTTTACGAATAACTAATGAGTAACTTTACGCCAAGAGTCAAATTATTTTGCTTATTTTTAGATTCCAAATCACTGGAATCAATTCGAATTATAGATGTAAGAAAAAGTTTCGTTCCCTACCGGGCGGACAACGGGTACGCAGCTAGTTTTTACTAAAACTATTCTACATGTTATTTTTCTGTACTCACGGACAGTTTCAAGTTTTTTTGTTGAGTAATTAATATTTATACAAAACGACGGAAAACAAACGAGATAAAAACAAATATCAATAATTATAGACGGTGTCCCGAAACACTGGCGACAGCTTTCATTTCTGAAATTTTGAACATAGACATATATAATAAATTCCAAATTTAAGAAAAAAGTTACTGATTTTTTAAGAAATCCATTATTATTTTTTTTCAGGGATATAAACTGGAATGATTGCAAGATTGAAATTTTTACACTGATCCTGTACAAAAAGTTTCCCGCTAATAAAATATGCGCCGTAGATTAATAATGTGCTATACAAAATATCAGATTCTGCTTATGAAGAATCTCAAAGTTGTGTTCAAACAAAGATGATAAGGATCTATACAGTACTAATAACAGTTTTTCTGCAAACACTTATTTCTTCCGTCATCAGTATAAGGCACTTAAAACACCATTATCGGAGGTTTTTTCTCTTTTGAGAGCCTTCAAAAAATGGTTTATGTCATCATATATTTATATTCATATCACTGACATTTTAAAAAAAATTCTGAAATTTTGGACATAACCTCATAGTCAGAATTTACTGTTTGAGTTTGAGTGGCAATTTAAGTGCAATGTTTTGGGACAAAACATTGCACTCAAGTTTAACCCTCTAAAATATTTAATCAATTTCATGATAACCTGCACCATTTTATAAGTAATTTTGTAAGTTGTTAAAGATTTCTACGATTAATGCTTCAGGAATGAAAGAGAAAGCTAATGTTTAAGGGACACACGTCATATATTTCTAATATCGTGTAAAAATGCATTACATTATTTTAGAATCAATTTCTTCGTCGGAATGAGAAGTATTTTGCAGAAGATCTGTGCTCATTATTTAATGACGACCTAGTTAAGATAATGCTCCCAAATACATTGTATACCCTTATTATTTAATACTCTAATTGATCTTAATATTTCGAATGTTTAGACTTTTACACATCTCTCTATTCACTTTTAAATTGCTAAATTTACATCGTTAATAGTAAATTTTATCCTCGCAAATCATTCACGTAAACGAAATCATTATTCAATGGAATTATGTTATGGGCGGCACGCGAAGCCGTTTTTATTTTTTTTTTCATATGCCACAATCTCGCATAAACGAAACTGCGGCAGTTAATAAGCGAAATTTGGCATGTATGTGAGATTTGCAACATAGGTCTTCGATAAGAGAGAAATTCGCAAAATCTGTATCCTATGGAGGAGGGGAAAGGGGCAAAGTTTTCTGTCCAAAAATCCCTGTTTAACTCAAATATAAAAAGAGGTATCTATACAGTTCATGTTGCATAGTCTAGCCTACGTCGAACATTTTGAAATTCGTTTTGCGGCCACTCTCCCCTTTTCTCACATTACTTTCTTAAGAAAAAAATACAGAAATCTGTGAAATTCTTGCTTTTGTTGCTCAAAGTGCAATATATATATATACATATTCGAACGCATTGTTTAGGCACAACTGATATTTCATCAAAACCTTGTTAAAATTTATTTGTTTAAATTTAATGTTGTATCACTATATAAATAGTTAAAATACAAAACACGAAGAAAATTTCTGTAAAAACGACATATCCCTACAAGAAAACTAAGGGAACAAAACAGACCATAACAGCGCGTACAGATACCCAAACAGGTTGAAATTCAAAGTACAATGAACCATGAAATAAAGAAACGAATGGAAGGAAATTTTAATATGCTTTCTCATATTATAATGCATTTCAAATTGTAATGAAAATTGTCAAATTGTATATAATCTCTGGGACACTCATTAGGGGTCACACCCAGAAGATTATAATTAAAACCAACAAAATAGTAGGATTTCAGTTATGTGGCATATCAAAAGAGATATTCTCTTCACATTTGAGCCTTATCCTAACATAGAAAGCATGGTAATGAAAACATGGAATAACAAGAATACATGTATAATTAAAAAGCAAATTACGAGGAAACGCAGCAAAAATGGCATACCCCAAAAGAAAAAGCAGGTTGAAAATAGATGTACAGCTGCGGAAAAAAAAAGTCCCACTTGTACTTTTTTCGGCCGTTGATCGTCGTACAGCAAAGTTACAGATGCCAATCATTTTCGATTGACGTACACTTTAATTTGCTATGCATAAAAATTACATAAGAGGCCATCTACATATTAAAATTCACACCAACTTTTTTCCCCAATAGCAACCCCTAGATTTCACTTCATATTTCAAACATTTAGCTCATTTTAACCCCGGATACCCATTTTCAATAAATTTGAACCGAAAATGTGTGAGTTATAAGCACCCAAAATCCCCCTCCCCATATGTTAAAATATTTTTTCATATTTTAAATCATATCTCATATAATATTCATAATAAGAAGCTGATTTTTATTCGTACTATTAGAACTAAACGACCCAAACATAATTCACTATTATTATGATTTTTTAATAAAATATTAATATGAATTATTAATTATAATATTAATATTAAAAAAAATTATGAATAGCGACCTAGCCAAATTTCGATGGAAATAGATACAGAAAGTAATATTACATGGCTGTGCAAAATTTCAAATTTTTGCGTTCAGTAGTTTAATTTATATTAAATAAAATGTGTTATTTTCATGAGTTAAGGGATCATATATAAATTTATTAAGTGGCAATTCTTTAAAACTGCTTAAAATAACGTAAATTAGATTTCTTTTGCTCAAAAACACAGTAAAAGATAACGGTATTAAAAAATATCAAATTTTGAAGCAAATAAATTAGAGGTTTTTAGAGTTTCATGTTGATTCTATAAAGCTTCTATTGTTGCGTCTGCTATCATATCCCCCCAAAATAAAATATTTTCCAGGTATAGAATTAGATGCAGTAGATGTATATGTCTTCTAATACAACATCCTATTTCTGAAAAACTAACATCCTCAACTTTCCAGGCATGAATGTGACCTTTTTTAATATTGGAAACATTAGGTCTTTGGACTTCCCCATATTTTCGCAAATATTCAAAAAACATTCAAAATCACGTTTTTCTGTCTAAATTTTCATCTGACAATAAATTAAAGTACCATCAAAAGTCTTATAAGAATATTGCTCATTAAAGACAATTATATTAAATGAAGAAAATGAAATAACAAACACAGTGATAATATTGGCTCAGCATAAAAATAACTGCGTTTTTTACATGAAATTCAAACAAATAAATTTTCAATCATGAGACCGTTCTTCTAGTTCGACCGTAGCTGGATAACATTCATGCTTGCAGTCAGAAGAGCAGAGAACAGCCTCTCACTCCTGCCAACATTTCACCTGTCTAAGAGAACCATGAAGAGAAATACTTAATAACAATTTCAAAATTAGAAAGATTTTCAGAATCGTGAGCACTCGTTTTGCATTTTTCCTTTAAGTCTTTTGGGACAAATGAATGAAAGGTTTTCTCGAGCGAAAATTAATGAAAGGCGAAAAGTTCGAGAGCGAAATGAATGAAAGGCGAAAAGTTCGGAACCTATAAATAGCGCTTTTCAATTTGTAGAAAGTCCCTTAAAAACGCGCCAAAAATAACTCGCAATATCTCCGGAAATTATCATAGGAAATTGGTGAAAATTTATATTTAGGGTAATTTGAAGGTTTTCTATCGTTTAATAAAGTCAAAATACAGTGTTGCTTTTGAGAAAAACGAAGTTTATGCATAATTAAATATGAAGACGGCCCCTTATGCAAATTAAATTAATAGTAAATTAAAATATGCGTTATTTGAAAACGAATGGTGTATATAACTTTGCTGTATGACGAACAATGCCGAAATAAAGAGCAAGTGGGACATTTTTTTTCCGCAGCTGTACCATGTGCCACTAGTGAAGCAAAAATGAAGGAAGTATCCAGTAGTAGAAAAATGGGGTAGTCAGAGCATGAGTTAGCAAGATTAGATGTATAAATGTTGTCAAAATCTAGAAGTGAAATACTGGTATTGACAGAATATGAAATGATAATAGTAAGATTATGTAAGTGTTGCTAGAAACCGTAATGTAATATTATTTGACATTATTAACATGCAGAAATATTAATGAAATTGAGGTTATTAAAATGAATAATACTTCATTAGTAGTTGGTATGGCTAATTAAATTTAAATACAATTATAAGAGAGAGTATATATTTAAAACTATCATAAATGTATATATATGTACATAATTATTATTATTACTATCCGGTGTATCTAAAATTTTGAATATGTTCGTTAAAACTGATTTCATTTTCAAACTAAAAGCAATACAGAAATTTATACGTTATTCATGCCTAAATTCAAATTGCATTATAATGTTGTAAATTGTGGTTATTGAAGGTATTAGTACCATAAAATATTTCTGTAGCTATCTGAGTTTTAAAACCGAGATGGAAATTTCATTAAATTATCTCATCAAAACACCATTTTATTTTTCTATATTTCTGTAGTTGCTTTTACAAAGTGTCATACGGCAAAATACCACACGATATAAAATTTGATGTTCCGTACATTACACATAAAATAATTCTTAATTGGTCATCAAAATTTCTGCTTCATAAAACAGATGACTTGAAATACATAAAAAAGGGATTGTTATGATGAACAAATCGCATTATAAAAATGTAACCACCAAAAACGAAACGGCAGAACTTAATGCTTCAGAGCTGCTTAAAATCAGAAAGGAAAAAAAAAACTAACACGATGTCGATAAAATTTATCATCATCATCTGCTTTGAAACAACAGATAAATTCTAATTGAGGATTCTCGGCTTGTAGCTGTAACCATAAGTAGTAATTTTACACCAGTTTTATGACTTTGCGTCAGTCTTTATGTTTATGTGATGCGCTCGTTAATGATCCAACAGGAAGAAAAACAATGAAAACAAAAGTGAAAATAAAAAGGAATTTGGAAGAAATTTTGTCCCTCTTGGGGAAAATTAAAGAACGATAACAACGCCAAGAGGAGCTCGGAGGTGAGGTAATTGGGAAATTACACTCGCGCTGTGCATCAGCTAGTGATGCTTTCACATTTGCATAAAACTTCTAGCATTTTGGTCTTTTATAATAAAATTAGCCACGGAGATTTGTATTTTTCATGAACTGTTACAAATTCCATACTCACAAAATATGTCTAGAATTTAAAAGCGAAATTTAGTCATATTCGTTTGTAAATTTTATTTACAATCTAAAGAACAAAAAAACTTCAGATTTATTTTTTATTTTATTATAGCACAGAGCTCCGAAAAATTTTTCATACATATTTTATTCTTTTTTTAGATTAAAAGCAAAATGTTAAATATTTATGTATACATATGTTCAAGAGTCGCTTACTTGCGGCTATTCTGAACAAATTGTTTCAATTTTATGTTAAATAAAATATGACATATTGCACTTTTACTGAATAAAACTGGAGAGCAATTATTAACTGAATTAACATTGTCGCCTAATTTGTTCTATGGTCATACAGGTTCGTTTGATTTATGTACCATAAAGTATAATTTTATCGAGACATGAAGTAGTATGATACACAGTCAAAAATGTGAAGTCTTCAAAGAAGTTTCTAGAAGAAGATATGAAAATAAATCAGGAAGAGAATTATCAGAAAACAACGTAATATCAAAGTTTCCTTTTTCACAGCTTATTTTGTTTTGATTGTCTGCCTTCAAAATATTCTAAGTTAAGAAACTTTTTTTGAATAACTTAAAGAAATATTATATATAATATACAAACTATAAATCTATAAATCAATCTCTAATCAATAAAGCTGTAGATTAAAACAAAACCTTCTTTCATTGATTTTTATTGCTTATGCTAAAATAACACTGCCAAATGCTCTACAATTTCAGTGCATTTCTTTACAAGCCGTACTGTACAATTTGATAGTGAAAAAATGTTTTGAAGGGTGACACAGTGAGCATAAGTTGCATATTTAAAACAATTTCTGCAGTTTTTATTTCTGGCGGAAATTAGTCTGCTATATCAGCATCATAGATAGTGAAATGACATCCTAAATCCTTTTAGTTCCTAGATATGATTAGAGGCTTTTATTCAATGGTCGCAAATTGCTTAAGTTTTATTAATTCCAGTTCTAATAAATTATTAATGTTTATCTTACAGCCTCCACAATGACTTACGAATAATAAGTACATATATGTAATTCTTATTGTTTAATGTTGTCTAAAAGAACATTTTGTCAAAGAAGAAATTTAACAGATTTTTTTTTAAATCTCTATCTTTCAAATTTAATTTTCAATTTCTTCAAGTAAGAATATCATACATATTCAGCATAAAAATATTTGTGTACAGTAAAGACAAATGAATAGAATTGCTATTTCTGTAATTTCTTAGGATGATATCGTATATTTTACTTTTATAACCTTTCTCGCATTTTGATTCAATGAAGACTGGCTTTTCATATTTTTGTCCCATTACTCTGTGATGCGTCAAATAATAGAAACCATTTTCTGCTAGAAATATCGCTCTACTAGAACGCATCAACGTTCATTATTACAAAGAGAAACGAAGGGAATTCATATCATCTGGAAATTTAAAATAATAATGTGATTCAGAGCTCTTCAATGCTGTTTTATCAAATAATGCACTTCCGTAATTACAAAAACAATTTCTTTGATATTACAAAAAAACAAACATTAAGAACCATTTGTTTATCTCGCCAGTGTAAAAAAATTTCTTTCTTACAGAGTTAATATATATATATATATATATATATATATATATATATATAGATAGATAGATAGATAGATAGATAGATAGATATAGATATAGATATAGATATTTCGTAATAAATCTAAAGAGAAAAATATTGGATAGCAAGAACGTATTGATTATTAATAAGCATTTAAATGGGAAAAAAAAGCATTATTTTCTTATTACTGTCTGAAAAATATCTAAACAATTCGAAACCTCAAATATTTACTGAAAGTATTACACATGCCAGAAAATTATCGATTTTTCTTTCATATCGAGAAAACAAAACATAGCTGGCATATCTCATAAAGAGTTCTTTTGTGGAACTTAGCTATTTCAAAATTTTCTCCTTTACGACAAAAAGTCTTCTTTTGTTACATAAAAAATTATTTCTTCAAATATTTATTCAATGTATGTATATCAAGTTAAACTTCTTTCATGACAGAGCAAATTTTTAAAGGATATTTTTTAATGCAGTCTTGATATGCATTTTCTTGTAATTCTGGTTCTTATTTTTTTCTCTAGAAACATTTTTTTTAGTTTGACATTTATAAACCTGAAATTATGCAACTAAAAACGTATTAGAATTGCTTCTTGTTGCTACATAAAGGAGAAAAACTTCTAGCATAAACGAGATATCTATGCATATAGATAAAGCATTAACTGACTGATATGCTTTGTAATATATCCTAAAAGGTGTATAATATATTAATACATATATATTATATATTCTGTACAGCACATATATTAACAAAATATATTGACTTAATTTTTAAGAAACTAGTTTATCAATAGCATAACACCATCAACAGAACACGAAAGAAAAACTGGTTTTACAATGTATAAATAATAACAGATTTCCACAATACACAAAATGATACTTATTAACAATATGATCGTTTCTGGTGGTACAAAAAGAGCACTCTTTTAAGTTATAAAAAATTCAAGCATCACTAGAGCATATAGCCTAAAATGCACTTCTTGCAACTGAGGAAGAGCAGACATCTTGTACTGCCCAAAATGTTCACATTCTGGTTGATAAGTACCAATTTATATGTGTTATAGTACAAAGTTTTTATTATTTTAAGCTTCATTGCATGTCTAATGCATTTCTTATCACAAGATATTAAATAAAATTATATCATTTACCCTGATCATTTTAAAGCAACCCGCATCGAAATCGAACGAAAATTATACCAGCAATAAATAAAAGCATAAAAGCTAAAACAGACTTTTCATTTAAACCCAGTTTAAAGAAACATGATTTTTCTCAATTTCTGATTTTTACACTTTCTCACAAGATTTCAAAATAAAGTTATGAATGGAAAGTTACGATATTTTATTTATAGGTTGTGCGTGTGAATCTATATTCTCTGAACCTCAGATTGATAATGGGATCTACGCTCCTAATTTTGGCACATCTTACATAAAAAAAATTACGTTAATATTTTATTATAGTAATGTAATGAAATAATTTAAATATGTTTAATTCAAGCTATTGTATTGTATTTGCACCAGTACATCCTTTAAAAGGATATTTTTAATACAGTTTAATGATTTTTACACATTATATTAAAAATCTCACGTTTTGATTACAAGTAGAAAATTTTCTATAAACCGTGATTTTATGTTTAGCTTGGTGACAGATCATTGTTCCCTAGAGCTGTCAATTAGAAAGTAAAATAAATCAAAGAAAACAATTAAAACCAGACACTTATGTACAGCTGCGGAAAAAAAAAGTCCCACTTGTACATTTTTCGGCCGTCGTTCGTCGCACAGCAGAGTTACAGATACCAATCGTTTACGATTGACGCACACTTTAATTTGCTATGCATAAAAATTGCATAAGGGGCCATCTACATATTAAAATTCGCACCAACTTTTTTTTTCTAAATAGCAACCCCTCGATTTCACTTCATATTTCAAAAATTTAGCTCATTTTAACCCCGGACACCAATTTTCAATAAATTTGGACAGAAAATGAGTGAGTTATGAGCACCCAAAATCCCCCTCCCCCTATGTTAAAATATTTTTTCATACTTCAATTCATATCTCATATAATATTGGTAGTAAGAAGCTGATTTTTATTCGTACTATTAGAACTAAACGACCCAAACATAATTTAATGTTACTTGTAACTCTCAAAAATCTAGTTTATACAAGATTTTGAAATGTAAGAGTATTAATCATTCTTATATTTGTGGTATTGAAGTAAGTGATATCGGACACTATTCCCATATCAAATGATTATGCTAAGAACGTTCCTAGTTTTGACACACCCTGTAATAAAAATCTTATTTTTAGATCCATATTGATAATAATACTAATAACGTAAAAAAAACAGATCTGAAGCATTATTATGCAAATTACAGCTTAGTAACACAAAATCTTCATTTCAATACTTTAACAAAGCCTATTCTCTTCCAAGGTCTTGTGATATCCATATCTATCAAGAAAAATTCATACATAATGGATGAAACTACACAGATAGGTTCACTGGAGCAAAATACTTGAAAAATCCTTTAATATGGCCCTCACTTTATTAAGCGTATGCATAGAAGCGCCGGAAACTAGTCCAGGCAATAAAAAAGGGCGAAAATAAAACGCAACAGAAAAAGCTGAAAGCGAAATTAGGGGTTTCGCCTTTCGTGTCTGTACTCTACACTAAATGACAGGCCACCATCTGGAATGTAGAGCTATTAAATATAAAATAATGACGCTGCTATAAATAAGGCACATCGATAGATAATGGCATAAAATGCCCAAAGTAAAGCATGAATACAGGATCTTTAGGTTATTCATTGAAATTTCTTGAAGCGTTTTTGTAGAAAAATAAATGAAAACTGTTTATTTTTTTAAACTATAAAAAATATCGATTCTAACTGTTTCCCATAAATGGGGAATAAACAAGAAAAAAATTATCTTTATCGGACGTACGGCAAGGATACTTATATTTAAACGATCCCGAGAATTAATGTTTATGTAAATTATTTTCAGACAAGAGAATTATTACTGAACCTCTTTGTATCTTAAATGATTGTTCATTTCGATTTAGGTTTTTATGGATGAAATGGCCTTTTGCAACGCTTTATAAAAATTCATATTCAAAGAAGATAAATACGATGAAAAGCAATTTGTGGGATATGAGTAATTATTGCCGCTCGTAATATTTAAGTAATAAATATGTATTTCTTTTTCAATGAGAGGCATATTATGTTTGTAAAATAAAAAGAAGAAACATTTTATTGTGAATTAATGTTGGGTGAATGTTAAATTGGCTTTTTATTCTAAGCACAATAAATTATAGGTTTTAGAATAATAACATCAAATAAATAGTATTAATTTGATATTCAATAAATAAAAACTTTTTCATGAAATAAGTATAAATTCAATTTAAATATATTAAGCTTTTAGGCTCTCGGTAATCCGTTTTGAAAAGGACCTTAACTTTCAATATACGTATATATGTATATGTTATACACTCTTAAAAGTATGCTTCTGATTATGGAGGCACATTTTAACCATTTTGATCTCTGAAATTTGATTGCATTTTTAATACTATAAGAGACGTAAATCACATTTTTAAGAGAGTATACATAATACGCATACACGCACATATGTAAGCAACCAAAAAAAAAATGTTGTACTTCCATGAATGTACATTAGTCAACATAATAATATTATGCATTTTTCGTTTTATTTTAACAAAAATATTTCTTGTTTTAATTTATATTTTAAAATGTCACTGTCAAATATAAAGGTTGAAATGTTGGTATTTTTCGTTTTCGTGCTATCGTGCTTACTGCATAATTTACTCATTTTTAATTCATAACTAATTAGCGTTGTCATTTAAAAAACTCCGGTTCGATAACTTGCGTGCTAAACATAAAATCACATAGGCATCCGATGCTTTTAAAACTATTTAAAGCACCAACTTATAAAAAATAAAATTTATTTGAATATTAAGTTCTAGTAGTGACCAACTTAAGTTATATAAGTTTCTTTATAATGAAATATTGGTAAAGTCAGTAAGAAAAAATCCGATGCCAACGGGACATGATCCTGGCGAGAACATACATTATATACACTCGTCGAGATTTAAAAAAAATACCCTTTACAGAACTACAATAAATATAGACCGATGAAATTTAAGTAACGAAGCAGAGATTGGATAATTTTTAAAGATTTTGCATAGAATTAAAAATAATTGAATTAAAGTATGCCAAAGTAACAGACAACTATAGGCGGGGGGGGGGGTCAGAAGAAAGTGAAAAACATGTTATGATTAAAAATCGACGTAGAAAAAACTATTTTTAGATCAGGTGAGTCTGAAATTGTTACTCAGTAAAAGGCTATTGCATGCAGGAAAGGGCAATATTCAACTTTTGAAAGCCGAAGTAAGGAAAAAAGATAACAAAGTGAAATGATTGAATTTAAACAGATTAAATTTAAGAAATTGAAAACAGAAATAAATGAATATCAAATATGTGATCTACATTACGTGCTTATTTTTGAACTAGATTTGTTTCTGTAACTGCGAGTTAAATTGGACTGGTGATATCTCATATTTGTATTTAACGCTTATAAAACCCTTTTTATTAAATTTATGTCTTAAAGTTTAAACAATATTCATATATTTTAAACTATTTTTACTTTTAAATCAAACAGTAAATGGAATTTTTATGTTAAAATATACTGTATATAAGTGAACCTAAATTTTAATACAGTCAAATTGTAATCTGCAAAGGAAAAAACAGAATTAAATAAATTAAAAAAGATAATCTTTCATTTTAGGTACTTCGAATGTATATTATAATTTTAAATAAAAATTTGATATACATATCCTGCACTTTTGATCTGAAAATATTTATGTGTAGAAACTGAAGCTTTTCACTTGGATGTAAAACGAAGAAAAATATTTTGTACTGAGATGGGATAGTCATACAAATATATTTCTAAATTTCATATATCCCATCTGAAATAAATTATAGAACACCATAAGAATCTGAAACTGATCTCTAAAAATTTTTCTTAATGACTAAATTTATTAATATAAAGCTTTATTTGTACGATATGATATGCGGATACTCCAAATTATTTTATTAATAAATAGAAAATTATTATTAATAAATAGAAAAAAATAATGCCGAATATTTCAGACAATAATCATTAGTAGAAAAATAAGATTTTATGGAGAATTAAGCGAAATTTCACCAACTGTAATGAATTGTTTTCATGATTAGGTAAAAGAAATCATTTTTCATGAACGGAAATTCAATGGATTTCTTAATGGTTTTTGTTCATGAAATATTTATAACTAATAACTTTTTTTATTATACTCTAAATATTATAGACAAAAATATTAAGCTGGCAAAAATAGAGGACCCATACTTTATAAAATACATTAGTAAAAGAAAAAAAATAAGAAATTAAACAAGCTAAAATATCATTTCAAAAACACCGTATTTTCATTTTCAGAAGAAAGCATATAAATATTAATTTCATATGGAAATCAGTATAGTATAATAAAACAATAATGCACCAGCAATTTTTATAAAGACAATAATGGAAGAAGAGGTCCCAAGAAATATTCCTTCAACAAAAGAGCTGTAATAAAGTTTCGGCGTGTAGTCTCTCTTGTCAATATCTTTTCCGTTTTCCCATACGTAAGAAATATCCGATTGCTTATTTTCTTTTGGGAGAAAAATGCTCAAAGAACAATGCACAGGTCTAAAAAAAGTCCCATATATTGGTCGATTTTTCTCAAGTAAAGAGAAAATGTGAAGTAGATTTCAAACTGTCAAATTGTCAACGCATATCGGCTTATGCCATTTCTGAATGTTGCAGCAATTTAACAAAACAAAAATTTGAACTGCTTGAATAATTTTCCATTTCGCTTTCGAGCTTTAAAAGAATATTTTAACACTATATTCTAATAAATATCCATTTTTTATAACACAGAATGATTTCATGTATTTTCCTAATATTAACCAGGTAGAACAACAGCTTAAATATGTCATTCTTTTGGCAAACAAAATATTTTTATAGAGGTTTGGGACAGATCTAATATTACTTGCGATATTGTATTAGGTCGTAACGAAAGTTTCCCGCCACCGCAGATATGATCTCAGCAAACAGTTCGCGATGGCCTGCTTCCTCATATTTTGTCAAATTCAGATTTTTGGCATTTGAAAGTTATGTTTTTGGTCTCGCACCCTCCTGTTTCTGGGCCGAAGGCTTTGAAAGACTACCAAAACGTTGGCAGAAAATCATAGATGTGGGTGGTGATTACTACCCGCATTAACTTTTTGTTGGCGGAAAACTTTCGTTACAACCTGATATATTTGCAATGATCTGAGTGAACAATTTTAAATTCTTATTAGCGAATCCAGAGAGGAGGGTTTTGATAGGTAACGCACTAGCCAAATTATGCACAGACTGCGAAATAGTATTGCTATTATTGTCAATTCAAATTATTTATTAGACGAAAAAAAAAAACATTACGCCCATCCCTTCCTGCTCTCAAAATTACAAAAGTTTACGAAAGTACAAAGTTTCGTAAATTGTCCTTTGATGCCTATGAATGGACAAGTAAAGGTATGAGTGAGACGTAAAAAAATATTTTTAAAGTTTTTTACAACCTGTATTTTCACATTTACAGCATGATTACTTTAATTTTCAAAGATAATTTCAAGGTAATAAACATTCCAGCTCTTTAATGTATTTTAAAATATCAAATAAAAAATGAGGTCCTTTTCAGAGTAATAACCAATAGATTTCATTTCATTAGGACAAATTTTTTCTCCACAAATTTAGTTTGTAAAACATAGTAAAAGTGCATAAGCTCATGCTGCGTCACTGTATGCAGTTGGTTCGGGGAAGTGTAATGGGAGTTGTCCAGTTGAGCATCAATTTCATTATTTATAGAAATTAAAAAGTGGGTATTTCTTCTTTGCTTAAAATGTTGAGCTAATGTAAAATGTGTCAAGTAATTTGAAATATAAAAAACTACATGTATATATTTATATAAACTGATGCAGACACTCTACGCTTTTATAAAATTATATACTAAATAATCTTTCTAATTTATGTTTTAAAATGTCAGCTAGTTTTACTTGTAAAATCATATTTGAGAATTGTAAACATTCATTCCTGATTTCTATCATCAAAAATCATTCTAAATCACAAATGGAACAGTCCCAATCATCGCTAAATTTCCTGCGACATTCATTTTTTAAATTTATTTTGTAAAGAAATCGAAATAAAATTATGATGATTTTACACCGATTTAATTCAACCCTGGCTGTTTGTAAAGTTAAATATATAGGGCACATAAAATACTGGCTGATGTTTATTCAAACAAACTCTAAATAGTTTATTTTAAAATGTTATGTATATTTTTACTTTTCAATCTTGGAATCACAAAAGGGAACTTTTTGTCATCTCTCTAGTTGTCATTTTACTTTTGTTATGCATCAAGACGTGTGACTTTCAAATACATCTACTCGAAAAATTTGATACTAAAGAGATGTATACTTAAAGGTTCGTGGCTGATGTCCAATTCATAATCTAGACCATTCGTGGCACTTCTCTCCCAAAAATCTTTATATAGAAAATCAGCGTCTAACACCATTAACCGAAATAACATTGAACCGAAATAACCATTTTAAACATTGTTTTATTACGAAAACATTGAGTAGGGATCATGTACTGGCTTTTAAAGAGAAATGGCTGTATGTTGGGCATATTTGTCATTCTATTATCAGATTTTAATGGTTCCACCGCCAAACCATATCCTACAAGTCAGAGCTCCTTACATCCATCAGAGAATTCCAAAAATACCGGAAGCTATCTAGACCCATCGTGGTCTAGATAGCTTCCGGTATCTAGATTTTAGCTGGCGCTTTTTTAATTTTTTAATTATAAAATAATATCTGTATTATTATTAGAATACTCAAATGAAATGTATTCTTATTAATTTGAATTTTAATGAAAATAGTATGATGTGTTTGAAAATAGGTAAAAATAAGAAGTTTAAATAATATTTAAAAACATAAAAACTTACACGGAAATATATTCTACCTAAGTAATACATTGAATAAAATACGGTTTACCATAATTAATATGTGACTGCAACTTATTTTAGACTGCTTCACAAATAATAATAACACAGTTTCGTGCAAAACTTATCACAAAACATTTCTATTCTTGCTTCTTTTCTTTTCTTTTTCTTTTTTTTTTTTTTAGTAATTCACAACAACACAGTTCCAAATTGGATCCCCTTACAGAAACGTACTTGTAAGTACTTATCCATCAATGTCACTTAAAAATAATAATATCTTTTATTAAAGCGTTAAAAACTATAATTTAACAGTAATTTCTTTTCAAGAACACAGCGCTAGATTACGGTTTGTAATGAAGAAATTTCATTTCAGAGTTTTTCTCTCTTTCTCAGCTTTGGAATCTCTTTTAAACATAGCATTATTTCCAGAAATGCTAGACATTAAACTGAAACAAAATATTCTTACAAATGCTTCTCTCTTTACAAAATAGAAAACGTGACCGTGATAAAAATGGCGAATATGAGACTTAGGTTAAAATTTTTAGTGGAATAAATGGTACTTAAAAGAATAAGGAACAATTGCAAGGAGTGGTAAGAATTCAGATAACAACTGTTTCATTTAAAACTTTAATACTTTAAACGGTAATTAGTTTTAGTTGGTAATTATTGGATATATGTGGAAAATGGCGGTCCTGAGGCATTTAAAGATTAACGTAAGTATTTGTAACTATTTTTCGAGAACGAAATTGTTTTCACAGTAAACTCAAATACATAAAATAAATAATTATTTATGTGATTATTATGTTCGAATGATAATTAAAAAAATCAATGTTATCAGTAAAACAACAGTCTGAAACGTTTACCCCAGTAGCACAACCATTTTAAAAAAAACGTTGGAACTTTCAAAAGATCTTCAGCCTGCGTTCTCATAATGCAGGTTGAAAGTCTTTTGATCTAATTGTGCTATTACATCATGAAAGCCCAAATGTCTCACATGCAACAAACATGCACTGTTCCAGTCCATAA
The DNA here is from genome assembly GCA_038373885.1 of Cheiracanthium punctorium. NCBI lineage: Eukaryota > Metazoa > Arthropoda > Arachnida > Araneae > Cheiracanthiidae > Cheiracanthium > Cheiracanthium punctorium. The sequence continues at coordinate 102,741 of JAWZYV010005881.1, read as the reverse complement.
ATCGTTTGTCGATTTTGGATACGCCCCATGTCTTCGAGGTTTCCCCGAGTTTGCAGTATGAAACTGCAAGTTATAGTTACTTTGAAAACACAATATTGAGTAATTTATGAAGCTTGTTCGTTAGGTTTATTTATTTTCCTTTCCATTTTGTGTTTAGTTTTAGAAACGACGAAAGTGGGGGACGTTCGGAATTAATATTGAAACATTTAGAGGGAATTCTTGACTTTCAAAGTAGAGTGTATAACTAGAGTAGAGTGTATTATTCCGCGGTATATTTCATCAACCATCATCCATTCGCTTTTTCATTGATTTTTAAAATAATTTCTGGGTCACTATATTTTTGTGATTCTTAATTTTTCAGTAATCCGGTACATTTTCAATATTGCTAATCTACAGATGCCACAGTTACTTTTACCAAGTTAAAGCTTCTTGTTAAATCAGTAAATGTATCACAAGAAACGTAATTTATAATTTTATATGCAACGAATTTTTTTATTTAAATTTTTCTGCAGAACACGTAGCGAAAACTTAAAACAAATTGTTCTAACAGTGTAGGAATGTATACGCTTAGAGGAAAGAGACCCAAAATGATCTTACCTAGTAAAGCGATCCACATATGTTTTCTTATACACAGTCAGCGCCCTCTACCAGGTAACACATAAACTAGTTGTACGAAGTCAAGAAGAAGCAACGGCGGTGTTTAAGCGATCAGAGTATTACTTGTCTGGGTAGAATTCTTGAAAAAACCTGGGTTTTATCATATAAGGTAAGCACTAGCCTTCCTATTATTTATAAACGCAGTTTTTAATGTGCCGAATTATGACTTGGTTTACTGAATAGAGTATGTTCTTAGATAGCAATTTCACTTGCTAAGTTTATTATGTTTCTCAGCGTGTTTCAGTAATATCACCTAAAGTGGAAAGCCATATTGCCGGATAAAATGATCCGTCGACTGAAGAAACTCCAGTACCGGGCAGCCGTTCAACCGTTCTTAAAATGTGTCTCCTCATTAAATTATTTAAATTATTTCTGCGTTGACTATAGGACACCATTTTTAATTTTAATTTTAAAATATACCATTGTGTTTTTGTGACACCTTTCCATTTTAAAATTTTCATAAAATAAATCATGCCTACTATATGACTGTAAAATTTATTTTATTTCATTATGTATAGTACTAATTACTTTTATATCTTTGCCCATAAAAACAATTTAAAATTATTTTCAAATGAAGAATCATTTTTGCCCTTGGGTTGAGGGTAAAATGACCCTTTTGACACTTTCTAAAAATTCTATTTTTTTTCATTAGTCATTGTGCTTTTAAAATATTTAAAAAATGTATTTATCATGCGAAATGTGGTGTAAAATATGATGGCAAAGGGCCCAGGTTTTATTGAAACATTTATGTTATTTTATGCAAGTTTTAACCTTAACGGAATCCTTTTGTGCCGCCCCTTCCCCTCTATACAAAACTATTCTCATTTCTTCTCATTTCGCATTTTATTTATTCAACACCAATTGCTTCAGGTACGCTGTTTTAAAAAGCTTTTGCATTAATAAATATCAGTTAAAAATAGTATATATTTTAAGTATTTATTAAATAGTTTATTATCTTCAAAATAATAATTAAGCAAACGATTTTTTTTCTTATTCTGCACAGAGATAAAATTATTAATATGAAAATTCTACATGGAATTTCTTTTGGCCCCAAAAGCATGTAAGTCACAACTTTGAAATGCCTTTAGTATGGCTTTATTTTTAGCACTAATGGTAGATATGAAACTGCCGCAAAATATTCCTAGAACCTATTTCCCTTTTACGTGACCGATATATAAATAACGGATATCGTCGTCTATGTTTATATAAATGTCTGTCACACCTAAGTGTAGCTGATCACATCCTATGTTGGGGATAACCTGTTGCTAGATAAATTTGGAATATTAATAATATTATAAAAACAATCCCCCGTGCTTCGAAATAATATAAGTTCATAGCCCACTAAACAAAATGTATCGACGTAGTGTTCAGTACAATAAAACTATAAAAAAATAGAATAAATTCTACAAGAAAGGCGTTTCTTCTGAGAATGATGAGCCGACAATGCATTGATCCGAAAATGAATATTCTTATTCTTGAAATGTGATTACACTTATTTTACTTGAAACTAAATCGATTTTATAGTTCTATTATTTTTATAAAAAAAGACGCACCTTTCGTTAATAAAACATGTTTTAATACGATGAAATCTTCGGGAATGAAAAAGTCTCAAAATGTTTGCGGAATTAATGCATACCTTCTTACGAGTATGAGGATTCTAAATGCAGCAAAAAGTCATACAATGCATATATAAGAACATTTCTTGTCAGTTTTCCAATTTCTTTATTTTATTTTACTTATGGTTTTTACAGCTCAAAATGTATTCAGAAGTAGAAAATAAGTAAAAAACAGGAAATTGTTTCGCATCGTTTAAAAGATTGAAAAAAAAGAGCCATACATTTTACTAAAACGACTGTGACAAATGGTAAAATCCTTAATGATACTAGATTTGACACATTGGTTGCTGAATTTCTTTCGTACTAACAAAATTCAAAACCAAGAAACGATTTTAGGACACAGAAAAAAGAAATGGAAAGCGCAAAAATATGATATTATATTCTAAACAGCACATACATTAAGCAGCTATCCAAATAATGCAAATGAGACAATTTTTGGAAGTTGATCCTTGAAGATTTGATATCAAAAAGCACAATGCTTATCATTCAATGAACTGAAATTCCAGTAAACCTGTATCTAGAATTTAGAGTAAATTTGTCAGTAAATAAGATTTTGCAATTCAGTAAAAGACATAATTTTGTATATTTTTTCAGTATTTATTTGACTAATTTTATTTATATCTGAATGCACTTTTTGTAAGTATGGCAATTGAAATATATGCATTTTTTATTTCATCACCAAATGCTGCTTTCTTCAAATCTTACCTTTGAGCATTTTTTTCACAAATTTATGTATATTTATTCATACTATATGAACTTGCACAAGTATATATGAAACACATTTATTTACCTAATACATAAACAAATCATTCCACATACAAGTACAATATCAAAAATCTATGGGGAAAACATTCCAAAAGAAATTGCTTGTTTCTTATATTTAACCATTTTGATTTCAGCATCAGCCAACAAATTAGACATATATATGAATATATGATGTTTGTAAATTACATACCCATGAGCTACTGTCTTTTTCCTTTTTCTCGAAATAAAAAAAAAATATTTAAGTGTAAAAAAAAGAAAATGTTCGGGCAGTTAAAAAGAGTAAAAAAGAACGCAGAACATTCGACTCCAAAATGAAACCGTATCTAAATTATAGGTCATTCGTTGAAATGGCGAAATAATGAAAGAGGTAAAAAGATGACAAGTATAAATAAAGTAATATCGATTTCAAGATTTCGTTTTTTGCACAATATTTTGGGTGAAGAATCGAATGACTTTCATGCGAATTACAAAGGGAACTAAAGTAATTTTTTCTATAATTTAAAGAAAGTTCTGGGTGAAATATATTAATTGCTGTATATTAATTTTATCTAGTAAATAATCACGAAATAAATTATATTTTTTCGATTTTTGGCTTGGGAACAGGCGTTAACTTATCCGTCCCTTCATAGAGGGGTAACGCTGGAGGCCCACTAGGTGCTCCGATAATAAAATGGACAGTTATTTGGGCCTAGTAGTGGAGAATGCTTGATGAGAAAGTGCCCGCCCTTTGAAAAAAATTGAAACCAAATGTACTATATTTTTAAACTTTTAAACACCATTTACTGAAAAGCAAATAATATTTTATGAAAAAGTATTTCAGTTGATAATCATTACTGAGTAGTTGCCTTCCAAAAGTGAGTGATAACAGTTTTGATCTACATTTTTATTTAAAATTCTTCTGGTTTACGCAGTTTTTTAAACATTAGTACTTACAAAACGAGAACTGGAGTTTTCATTATATAACATTATAAATATTTTATTACTGAATTAAGAGACATTTTATATTTTGAAATATACTGTTTTAAATTTATTGTTACAAAATCTTTAAATGCATTTTAATGCAAATCCTTTCTTAAATAGCCCTTAAGCGGAATTATAAATAATGTTTGAACTTTAATGTTTAATATTTTCAAACTTTAGGTGCATACCTTCTATATATAATTATATACAGACTGACCCCAAAAACCCACCTAAGGTTTTATTCTTTAGAAATTGATCATAGGCATGACAATATAAATTACAAAGTTACATGAAGAAGGTACAGAATTTTATGACATCTATGAAACTTTCGAGGCTATTAAATCTGAATAAATTCAATATTTAAATTTTACCAGGGTCTCGGTAGAAATAATATTCCTTGTTAATAAAATGTATCTCATATATTAATTAGGGGGCATATAAAGCTTCAGACATACATCGTAAAAAGGCTCAAAAATGTGTTCAAATTATGCAGGTGGGGGGTTATACAGTACTATTAATAGTATTGTTTATTCATTTAAGCATTTTCCCCTTCTTAATGTGAGTACGACCCCCGAAGCGCTGCCATACAACGTGGTTTTTGTCACTTTGAGAGACAGTGAAAATGGTTTAAGTCGCCGTATATTTATTTTAGTACCTCCTACACATTTTCGGATAAACTATTCCAATTTTGTATATCAGTTAAATAATGTATGGGGCACAATTTACTATTTGGGATTTTTTCCCGCGGGGAAGTAAAAAATTCTTAATTTTTAATCTACTGAAAATTTTAATCGAAGCCATAAACTGTTGCACCTTTTGTTCGTAATTTTTTTATTTATTGTATGTGTCTTTTATTAATATTAAGGAGTGACAGCCTAGGTGAGTGCTTTTGGGCCAACAAGTAACCACTCCAAGATAAAACATTTACCACCATTACTCAAAAATGATTAAAAAGTTAAGCAAAAAAACCGCAATAACATCTGCACCGTTTGTAGGATCAACTTGAATTTTTTCATAATTATGTATAAAAGTAAAGAAAAAATAAAAAAAGCAATCTGCACTAGTTTAAAAATATAAAAGTCCACCTGTTAGCTAACTTTTAAGTGATTTTTTGTTTTTTTCAACTCCATTTTATTTCTAGAGTAAATCATTTGCGTGACAAAATAAATTGACGCAAGTGACACTTACGTCATACTAAAATCACGGTCATCAGGCTTTGAAGGGATAATTGCAATTTCAATTCATTTAAAACAGTTTTTCTAGATCACGGAGCTCTTTTTGTCGCAAATTAAAATGTTTCGTCTGTATGGAACATTGATATGAGAGGGGATTTTTCCAGCGAACAAATTCTTTTGAAATACGAAAAGTTCTTGCACGTTTTTAGAATAAAATGCAATTCCGATTTTGGTATGTAATAAAAGCTGAATATGAATTTATTTATTTTATGTGGATGAAGATTAAATATAATGGTTGTAGGTATATTTTGTTAAATGTCTTTTCTAACGCCCTCTGTAATTAGCTCCACAGCGGGCTTTATCTTCTAGTTATAGCATAAACATATAAAATTGAGATTATTTAAAGCGAAAAAATGTTGAAATGCATCTATATAACTTAATTTACTGAGGCATCTAAATAGAAAAATGATTCTAAGCAGCGTTTTTGAAAAAAAGTGAAATTCAATACAGTATTTGACCTTGAAAGACGAAGTTGAAGTACAACAAAACTTCACATAGAGAAATGTTCTGATATTACTTACCTGAGAAAAATATTTTCATAAATTCTAATGAAGCGGGAGTAAATACACTTCCATTCAATGTATGTTCCCGATTTAAAATATTCCCGAACAACAATACTCAGTCCCATTTGCATTCAAATGCATTTACTTGGAAACGCATTAGAATTTGCATACAACCATTTCGCTTTAACGAATATCTAACTGGTACACTTATATCGAGTAGTTTATTACCCTCCCTTTCTTTATCCTACACCCCAAGAAATAAAAGAAATATACTTGTAGTACCACAGAATTTGAGAAAATCGCATAACTTTTCGAATGTGAAAAAAATGTACAAGCTTTTAACTGTTAATCGATATAATCGTGTTCATATTCATTTTTATTTTATTTCAATCACAGCTTTGAATATATATGCATTGTATTCAGAAGAAAAATAAACGTAAAGTTTTATGCTAATTCATAAAGTCATGTTATTTAGAATATTACGTGACTTTAAAATCTTACTCGTGTTTCCGCTTTTTTAAATTTGAAGTAATTATTCATCTAGTTTTAAATGATTTTTGGTGGGAGGGGATAAGTATACCAAAGGCATACAGGTTACTGTTGCTTTAAAACTTTCGACCATCTACTATGAAATGTAAAATAAAAACGATTGCACAACTTAAAGATTTATTCACTTTTCATATGGATACAGTTTTACTTCTACATATATTTTAATTTTTGACATGTACTTTGAAAACTATACCATGCTAAACATGGATATATAGAAAGAAATGCATTAAGTATCACAGTTAATTTTATTAAAAATTTATACTTTAGTTTCTAGAAAACAATACTCCAGAACATTTCAGCGATTGTTGTTCACAAATTTAAATAAAATAACTCACTCCTATATTCCGAGTAACAAAATGAGTTACAGTTAAAGTATAAGTTACAGTACATTTAAATGGGTTTCAGAACAGAATTCCTGCAGTACACAAAGATATCGTTTAGTTATTAATACCACGGGCCTTGTAGGGTAATAGGCAATAATGAGGAATACTAACGTATTTTTACTATCCAACACAAACGAGAAAAAATATTTTGTTCAATTCATGAAACTCTGTTTATTCGAAAAAAAATTTCTATTTCAACAAAAACTTGTTTGTCTCTATTTTAACCAGGTAATTTTGTTGAAAATTATCCTGATAAATTATCCAAAACATTTCTAGATAAACAGAATATTTGGTTGGTGAAACGAACATTAAAATTTTTGTCAATGATAATAGTGACAATTAAACAAAATTTCTTTTCCAGCCTTGCAGTGTGATTAAATCTACTCAACCTTTCGACCATCTAAACTCACGACCATCTAAACTTTCGACCATCTACTATGAAATGTAAAATAAAATGTTTTTACATTGTATTTTTATTGCACTGTGAGAGTTTTAATCTGTATTTAAGAGTTCTGATAGAAGAAAAGTCTTAGAATAAGGTGAAACCAGATTGAGAGATATTTTCAACAGCTTCAGAACTAAAATGAAACCATTCCTAGAAAAATATTTTAAGAGTATTTTCAAAATTCTTCATATGCTTACATATTTTATTAAATGACTCAGTATTACTATGAAGAAAAATTTTAATAGCAGATAAATATTTTTATATATGCGCTGAAATTAGCTGACTCTTAAATTGTCTGGACTTTGTAACTTTGCCATTCTGTTATCATCTTCGGTATACTTTATGGTCTTACAATTTCGCTGTTCTGTTACAAATTCAACAGAAAGAGTAGTTTTTACTCCCTTCTTCACTTCCACCTATAGGAAAATTCAGAAGCATGCTTTACGATTCCACCAGTTTAACATGCACAGTCACCTTGTAAACACGATGTTTAACATTTTGGATTCAAACTCAAGTCCTTCGATTCTGAGATCAACCCCCTGTCAACCCAACTGTCCGAAACTAGATAGAGACGGAAGAAATTCTGAGGAGACTCTTGTTTGCGATCTATATTACCGCAAATATTATTTCTTATAGCTGGAGGGAACATTAATACTACTTTATAACGTGGTTTCCAAATCTGTGTTCTTTGTGAAAGTAACAAGTGCTCCGCGAAAACACATCTTCTTGCTTTTGTCTGAAATTTGCACAAAGTGCTCAAATACCCTGATTTTGTTAAACCAGAGAAACTGCGCATCTGTCTGAGCTGTCTCACTGCGCATTATTGTTTTATATATTATAAATATTTTATGTATTATAAATCGAATAATCGAAAAGTTATTTCTTCTCTAAATTATAAAACTACTGCACCGATGAATACTTTTTTTTCAAGGATTTTTTTCAATGATCTCTATCGTCCGGAGAAAGTTCAAAGCTACTGATACCCGGAAACGACCTTTTACAATTCGCGTGAAACGTTAACTTTCCCAAAAAAAAAAGCTCTTTCTGTTCTCAACCAAGTAGTGATATGAATGGCATTTTCTGTTGACATATAAAACAAAATTTTGAAATGTGTACTACTTCATGAATATAAAAAACTACTGAACCAATTTAAGCGAGGTTTCCCCCCCCCCACACTAAATGATCCTTGCATCCAGGATCGTTTTACAGGTTACCAGCAGTATACAGGTTTAAAGTTATTAAATAAAAATTCTGACCATTATAAAGAAAGTTAGGGGATAAGATGTTTTTTATTTTTTTTTACATTCTCACTTGACGTTTATTCAGCTACGGAGAGTAATTATGTTCTTCCTCCTTGATACCATGTCGGCAAAAACGGAAAAATTTTGCATCATATTTTTTCTTCCCTTGATCTAAACAATTGGTAATAGGCATACCAAATTTTGTATGGGAATTTCCTAAGGAAAGTCCTGAGAGACCTCCAAACTATTTTCTTCGAAATTATTTTATGTTTTATTCCATTATTATTAAAATTTTATTATACTCAAGCCTATTGTTTACTTTTAGATATTTTCTTTTGAACTTTTAAAATTGTAAAAAAAGAAAAAAAAAGAAACGTGTTAAATATATGTATATATGGTCAAATGTTACTAAGAACAATATTGTGTGCAATTGTAAACCATTGTAAACTAACTGCTTTATATTGTATAACACTGATGCATTTTACCAATTGTAATCCAAAAGTTGTGCTGTAAAAAAAAAATAAAAATGAGGGTTAACTGCTGCTTGCTGGACCTGAGCCTGAAGCAAGGGTTCAGCAAGACAGTAGGACACGTCAGGAACTAAAACATGCTTTAAACCAAATAGGTAGGCAGTTCCTGAAGGTAGTATCCTATAGCATTCATTATGATAATTATTTTAAGATGTTTATTTCATATATAAAGTTTTCCCCCTTTGTCTGTTCTACATACCGTTGGTTCTACATACCGTTTATTTTCCCCTTTGTCTGTTCTACACGATTCGTTGGATCTGCTTAGAATTTTCTATACACCTGTAAAACGACAAAAACAAAGCCGTAAAAATACGACAATATAGTTTTTACTAAGCAATGTAAAGTCTACCCTTTTCGTTTAAGTTGAGGTTATGTATTGTAATGAAAATTTTGCATTACGTGTGAAACAAATTTATTATTTTTCTTTTTTTAATCTATTATCCAATCTGTTTTACTCGATTTATATATGATAGAAAAAGTCAACATTCTCCGGCAGAACGGTTACCTCACTATTAAATAAGTAAATGCAAGTTTTCTTAATGCCACAATTTAAAGAAAACATGCATAACCATTTTAATTTCAAATCATTGACTACCTATATAAATTGATATGACTATTTTAGATTTCATAAAAGTACAAGAAACAAACAACTAAATGTTTCAAATGGAAACTTATTTCATATTTTGAACCATAACTGACTCAGGAAATAACTTTGAACGTGAATAAAATATATTAATTAAATAACACAAGAAGTACTCCCCCCTCTATTAAAACTACAATGTAAAATCAATACTTTTCAGTTTTACTATAAACCATCTTCACTATCCTATGTTTCCCCTTAGAAAACTAATCAATATTATTTATCCAAAACCTCTTGGCGACCCAGCTAAAATTGGCTGTAGCTGTGAAGCCTCTCTCCAATCTGCAAATTCTTTGGATCAATTCGTTGCTTCGGATACTGATTAAATAGTTTTGTCAGGGACTCATACGTCAGACTTAATTTTCTGTAATACACATTTAAAAGAACCGCAGTGTTTTTACTTTCTTTCCTGCTAGCGTCAAAAATATTTAGGTAGAGTCAGAGTGAAGTGTTTTGCATTAATTAAATGAAGATTCATTTTTCTTTGTTGAGGAAGCTATATTACTCGGCAATTTCTATTCCCGGAGCTTTCACTGACATTTTATCAGTTGATTGGAAGTGGCGGTGTAGTGGAGTTGAAACTTGATTATCTATCACAATTTGCAACGAGGCATTTTCTGTTAATCGTCGATTAAAGAAAGTCTGAAGTGCAGTTATAAAGCAGTTTATCAAAAGTAGAAAATCATATGGCACAATTAAGAAAATGTTTAGTCATTCTAATAAAGTACTCATTCTAGAATAGACTTTGCACACAGAGGCAGTTATTTTGTAGTATGTTTAATTAATAATATTTCATTGTAGGAATTTAACACTCTAAGGAGTGAAGCATTGAGTTCTAGTTTTCATAGATTATAATTGCTTTAATCGAAATTTGTTGTCTTTGATATTTTCAAAAGATTTAGAACTCACTAGAAAAGCAAATATTTTGCAGCACGGAGCTTTAATTTTTAATCTTGAAACCAGATTCAATATTTAGTTGAATTTGATTGTATCTGAAGTTGAATGTGGTTGAATTGTTTTCTTATCACAGATTGTTTTGCAGCGAGGCATTTAAAAAATTAGAACAAAGAAGCTGCACTCAGTATAAAAAGTAACCTTGAAGGTTTTCATAAAAATGAGATCGAAAATTTTTACTACAGGTTTATTGAAAAAACTTCTGCCTTGTTGCTCTAGCATACAAAACGGTGAGATGCAGTTAGGCATTCAAAGACCTAAGAGGGAAAGCAAGGATGAGCACAGTATAAGAATATTTCTCACCGCATTTGTGAAAAGATGCGACCGAACAGATTTAAACAAAGGAATATTATTATTATTATTATTATTATTATTTACTAGCATTAGGAAATATGTCTTGAACGGTTATTTTTTCCCTATTTTTTTGGCTCCTGTAGAAAACAAATTATGTTAGGCACTTTATTTCTGACGGAAAGGATTTCTTTAAATATGAAAAGATATGGGTATTTATATGGGGACCGAACACACATTCTACAGCAATCAATGTGTGTAGGTAGGCATTTAACAGCAAAACGACAAACAGACAGGTAAACAGAACTCCTGAATATTAGTAGGAATAGAAGAACGGAAAGTAATGTCGTACTTTTTAGTTAAAATTTACGCTAATAAATTTTCAACAAGTTTTTAATTACAAATAAAGCTGTGATTAAATATAGGATTGAGGTTTGTTACATTTTAAACCAAGATTTTGTTAAGTATATTTTAATGAAAGATGGCCGCCCTCTCACTTTTTTACATCTACTCTCTTTGGAAGGCAATATTCAAAATGTCCAGAGATTCATTTTTAAGTATTCGAAAGAATTCTACAGCAACGATTTTATGGATCTCTTACCCCTAAATTACGAATTTTGAAAAATATTAACTGATCTAGGACATTTGTTAATATTATCACACGCAAAATTTCATAGTGTTAGCTTCATTAGTTTTGGCAGGGTTAAATATTGACTTACAAAAGAAACACAAAAGAAATACAAAAGAAAAATTACTTTTAATGCTTTTAACATTGTTTCAAACTGTGAAAAATTATTCTCGGAGATGCGCTATTTATGCGCCTTTCTTCATTTAATAAATTCCATATTTTTAAAAATCATTCTAACTCAGTTCCAGATTTACTGCAATATGACTTCCTTGTAAATTTTCTTCAATGGATCTAACAATGTCGTCGTTTGTAATTAAGTGCTTTAAGTTAACGTTGAATAGAATCTGCCGTATAGCATGTTATTACGAAAACCCAGCACATCCAATCATAAATTTATGCACATATAGATAAACCTTCGCGTAGGGTGGTAATCCAGTTAGCGTGAAGCTATTATGTGTAAGTGGGACTTTCAACATTCACTATTACAGGAAATGAGATAGTATTATAGGCTGAAACTAACAGATCGGAATTATTGCTTGCAATAAAATTCTGTCGGGAGTGTGGATGAATAATAGATGCGCCGAAATTAATTAATTGTCAACCCTGAAGCCTAAACAGATAAACCGAGTATTTACCATTTAAAGATTGGTTAGATTAAAGTATTGTATTGCATTAAACTAATTCCATCAGCACTATATTTCCAATAAGAGATAAATTTTATAAAGGAGCATGCATTTAAATGATAGTGAAAATTTAAAAAAAAACTTCTTTGGGTGACCATGGGTATAAAGAGTTCCATGTGCAGAAATAAAGTCATCGAAAAGTTAGTACATATTTTTTTACGGGAAATGACGTGCTAAAAAGTAAAGGATCCTCGTGGAGATATGTCACCCGCAACTATTTTTATAGAAATCAAATCTATTCTTCGTGAGTGGCAAAAGTCAAAACGTCAGAGTTTGGTGTTCCCAGAGCGGGAACACTGCGTGTTAAAGGGTTAATATAGATTACTCAAAATTATGCAAGGGGCATATATTCGCAAATACTACTATAACACATCCCTGTTTTTTTTCAGTATTAAAAAAATTATTTATTGCATTCTGCACGTTTGAATTTGCGACATTTATAAAATTATACTAACTAAACACGATGTCTCTCCAGTTACAATAGTATAGTATCTCATACTTTCCAAATGTTATAAATGTGCACTGATTTTTTTTATAAATATGTATTAATTCTAAATTTTCACTTGCATGCTTAAAGCAAGGAGAGATAGAAAAAAGGCAACTTTTGTAAAATGTCTAATTATCTTGATAATTAAACGCATAATTAAAAACATTATCAGTTATTTCGTAAAATTTCTCTTATTAGTTAAGATTTTATAGTTTTGAACATCGATTTCCGAACTTAATGTATGACATGTGTTTAATGTAATTAATACAATGAAATAAGTATGAAAAAAGAATAGCCTTCATGGATGATCATATCAATAATATCTGGGTAACACTTTCATGTAAACTCACGAGAACCTTGTATAACCTTGTATATTATGAGTTCCAATAGCCAAACTCATCCTGACAGAATCAATTTAGTAATCCAAGTTTAATTACAAGTTAGTGAATTGCATTGAGTGAATTACAGTATCAAAGATTATTAATATTACTTAACATTAAACCGCCAAGGTGGTCACTTTTGACCGTTTTCAAACTTTCACTTTGTTCCAATTTAGTGTATCAATTTGAGTGTCTTTGACTTAAAAGTCACTTAACTTAAAATTCCTAAAATGCAAAACGTAAAATTCCTACAATGCAAAAAACTATGATATCTTAATTCTATGTAAGTCGATGTAATTTATTAAGTCATTATAAATTACCAGATTTAGGAAGTATGACGGTACTATACCTAGAAATGCCAGAGCAGTCAAAACGACCGCAGTCATTTTTAGTTCGCATTTCACCCATTAAATACTGCCACTCTCTTGCTTTTCTTCGGAAAGAATAAAGATCTGAACAAATTCAAATGCGTTTTAGCAACAAAAATGTCTTCATTTTGATCAATTTGCATTTGTAGCGAATTAGCCGCAAGGGGTCGCAGATACTTGAGTCTTCCGTTGTACTAAAATTTTCAAAAAAGTACAGGCTTGTGCATGATGAAAAAATCATGTTAAGAACGTGAATGCAGGACATAATTTCAAACTAAATGTTGAACTGATTTTCAAAATAATGTATGAGAAGTAAATATCTTCAGTTAAAGAAATGTCTCCGAATAGACCTATCATTTTCATGAAAAGTGGCCTTATTTAAGCACCAGTTAATGCACAATTCCTACTGAGCTAATTTATATGAGTAAATCGGTATATGTGAGTTATAAAATTTCTGAATAATATTATTTTTCAAAAAAAAATAGATCCGGAAACTTGGACTACGAATGTCTTCTCTTGAAAAATGAGTATTCATTCCAGAATCTCATTTTCCCATAAAGAATGAGAAAAATGCCTTGCACGTAGCCAATGTACCTGTCAAACAGAATTAAAAAATGCAATCGAATTTCAGCAAAAATGCTCAAAATGCACTTGTTAAATTAGAGGTACACTTTTAAGAGTTTATGTTTATTCATATAATTTTTTTTTTAATTTCTTCTTAAACAGCATCTAATATCTCATGAAAAACGTTTAATTATAGAAATAATTATTAAATACAATATTGGTAATAATAATAAAAATAGTATTAAAAGATATGAAAACTAAACAAAATGCAAAGTAAGCAGTAGTAAGGCTTTATAGATTGCATCGGTCAACGCTTCTATGGTTCGGCATACGTTTTTGACGGCGGTTCTAGTGTTAAATGACAATAAAATAACTAATGTGCTTTGATTTGAAACGATATTTTTTACGAATCATCACCAAGTTAAGAGCGCATCTTTAACAGGGCTAATTTCTCCAACAAGCTTGTTATTTTTTAAAGGTTACAAAGTCCAGTTAAAGTTTAGTTTCCTTTGACATAATACTACCAAAGATAATTTTAAACTAGTAATCTGTATAATTTTTAACGAGCAGTTTCATTCTACATTCTGGAGAATTATAATTTTTCGCAGACTATTCCTCTAACATTTGGTTATGTTCAATTTTCATTTACAGGAAAATGCATATAAGTATCCGGGCCCGAAAAATCCTAAATTTATTCCATGGAATTTGGGCCAAGCTTATCCCAATTTTTCTCTAATATAATCCTAATTAATTAGGATGAAAATAGAATTCTCAATGCATCCCATTTATCCAATACCCAGATTTAACCAAACAATCCCGTATATGAATATGGGATATCAGTTTTCATTCAGTATAGTGTTCAATCCCATATATGAATATAATCCCATATATACAAGCATGCCTCCATTTTAAGTTGTTATTATAATTGTCATTATTTATATATTATTAAATAATGGCTATATACTCCTTTTAAATATTGCTATTATACTCCCTTTAAAATATTGAAAAATTAATCATTTAATGTAGTATATAACTTACATTCTAAATTTATATCAAAAATTTAATAAATAAATAAACAGATATTGTCTAGCCCCACGGTACTTTTTCTTCTGTTAAAATGAGCAACTTTATTTATGCAATAATTATTCATTTTATACCGATAAACCTTGCAATAATTTGTATTTTAACGAATTTCGTATCTACGTTTTAGCAATACGGAATTTTTTATGAGAGAGACAATTTGAAAATATAATTGGCTTTTTAACACATTATGTTAATGTTATTCGTGTATCACTCGCCTATTAGTTATAGAACCGAGTAATTCAATAATTCGTTAAAAAGGAAAAGGTTACCTTTCATCTCAATTTTAATAAGAATTCATCCTGTCGACTCTGTGTTTTTAATTTAATCTATTTATACTTAACCCTCTCGTCACCCTGAACCTCATATGAGGCTCCTACTTCAAATAGCAATATTTAGAGAGAAAACAATTGAATTTAGTATTTTTTTTTCTTTCAGTGATATCAATATCATTAATTCATATAGAAAGTATATGAGGCTCTTAACTAGATGCATAAATCGTGCCTAGATTGCAGTACTACTCAATTTAGATCATTTTTTACAGTTTTCGCTTCATTGTTTCAGGAGAAAAATTAAGAAAATATTTATGCTGCTTTTTTACCGTTTTTTTTTCTTTTTAAGGTAAGTATAGTTTTTTTCTTATTCTTCAACCTTTACCTAATATGTGCATCCTTTTAAATTAATTTTAGCATAACAAAAAGCTTCGAAAATGCAGAAATTAATATTATGAAAATCTAATATTAATCCACATTAGAAAAAAAATATTTTTGCATGATTTATAATAGTATTTCAGATGCATTAAATGCTAGACAGATTTTTTTTCTCTGATTTTTCATAATTCGGGGACGAGAGGGTTAAGTTCAATTATCATCATTATTGCACATATAGTCAACATTGACTCTGTTTTATCCTGAAGCACTAAAACTGGTAGCCTGCCATTAATCATGCAATGATGGCAAATTTGCTTTATGGATTTCCCTAGGTACGTGAATATTAGGCTAAATAGATTATGTAATTAAACCGTATGTTCCTGCATAATTCAAATTCCTCTACTAATACCCCGTTGTTACTGGGTGATTAATATTGCTTCATGATACGCAATGAAAATATTTCAATTCAATCAACATTGATAAACATAACGAACTCTTACGTAATCCCTTCAGTGTTGTAATTTCCGTGTGTGCATTTCATTAGAATTCACTGAAATGTCATCTACGTTTTGATATAAGTCAAAGTAAATTCACAAAGTGGAAATAAGGCTTAGGCCTCACTTGTTTCATTTTGGCATTCAGTGCATTATTAATCATCGGAATGTACTGAATTGCTATAAATATTTGAAAATGCACCATTTTACAAAGAGCTCGTATGTGTTTCTCATTTATTTTTTGTGGGGTAATTGAAATGAGATAGTTAATATGTGGTAATTTAACTTTTTAATTCGATATTCTACCCAGCAAATACACACAGGTTCTCTGAACGTCTATTAACGGTCAGGAGACGTTTTCTGCACGTTAATAGACGTTCAGAGAACCTGTGTGTGTTTATTGGGTAAGTTAAAGGACATTTCAAAACTTTTACCACATATAAAAACAAAGCATTAAAAAAAAGCAATATGGAACGTATCTTAAACAGTGTGATTTGCTTGAAATTAATAGAATCAATATTTTTGTCTCGACAATCAACAAACTCATATGCTTTTGAGCCTGTTTGCTTTCAATTATTTTTCAACGAAATGTTGTGCCCAATACTTCCCAAGTTAAACGTAAGTTTATGCTTTTCCTCAAAGTATAGTAAATCAGTTAATAAACTTACAGTCAGCTACTAGAACTGACGATAGAAGCTAATTTGCTTCCGATTAAAAGGATACTGCATAAATGATAAATAAATATATGTATTCTAACGAATTAGGTATTATTGCATAGTAATAAAGGATTCATTTTTGCATTACAAATGAAAAATCATGTGAAAAAAGGAACGACCGAATGCAACTTCATCAAATAAGTTTTCATTAGCAACCGTACTGAAGTTGTTGTGATATGAAGTGGTTGTGAAGGTGTTGAACTATGTTGTGTATTTACGTGAGTGGTGGATCAAGGGTAACAGCTAGTGGGCGGACGTCAGCAACCCCGCTCCCCCTCCCCCTCAATAACAGACGTTGCTTAAAAACAACATAGTGTTTCGTTGTACTATTTGCTCAGCTAAAATGGACTATTTTGATAATTTAGTCACTCCCAAAAATATTTACTGTAATTTACTGAACATTCTCCTTAGAACAAACAAGCTTTTCTTGAAAATTACCCCTTCCCCCAAAACTACCTATATTTATCATTAAACTACGTCACATAACGAAATCATCCATTAAATCTCTTCCCTAAGACATTGAGGAGAAAAGTTACGTCATGTGGTAAGAATAAAAGTAATATTCCCTTGTTTCTGCAAATTGAGGTGATTTTTAAAGTTATTTTTCTGGTAGGAAAAATTCTAATAACTAACAAATAAATATTTTTTTTTGTCTTAAGTACTCTGTATTTAATTTATTTTTAGAAATAGATCACAGAGAGAGTGCATAAACGCTTTTATGACACAATGTAAAGAAATAGTAAGAAACAATTGACAAATAAAATTGATAACTTTTCGAAAAAAATCGAATAAAAAATTCTTACAATTTCAAATATGAAATCGATGATTTCCTCTTTCTTAAAATTAGCAGAAAAAAAAACTTTTTTATGATGCAAATATTGTAAATTTTATATTCCTGATTTGACGGATACTGGTTCAAATGTAAGAAATGTAAGAAAAAATGCGGTTTTATAAAAAAAAAATATGGAATCAAAATAAAGCTAAATCCATTTTTTTAAATGCCTCGAGAGGAATAACTATTCCGTCTTCCACTTGAATATTTCTAATCTCAATTTCCTCTTCTGCAATATATTTTCAACAGTCATCAGATACATATAAATAATATATCTTTTATTATTATGTAGATATTTTTCCTATTATAAGTAATAAGTCACATAATTTTATTCAAAGCAATATAAAAATAACATTATACCTGATTATCTTTTTTATTCCTTTTCTTTTACATTTCTAAACTATTGCTTCTTACCTGAAAAGAATAAATGTATATTAATGTATATTGCCAAAACCACACTATAGCTTAAATATGTTAAATGAGTTATAGATACTTATCAGAAAACACTTATAGCATATAGAATATAGGTCGAGTTATGGCAAACTTGTCCTGCAAGATAGGCAGGAGCACACTTATAAAAATCCTACATGACGCATGCGAAGCTCTACAGTGGTCATAGAGTGGTCACATACATAGCATATTTAACATAGCTTAAATATGTTAAATGAGTTATAGATACTTATCAGAAAACACTTATAGCATACAGAATATAGGTCGAGTTATGGCACACTTGTCCTGCAAGATAGGCAGGAGCACACTTATAAAAATCCTACATGACGCATGCGAAGCTCTACAGTGGTCATAGAAGACAAGACAATCTCAAGCTACACATCCCAACAGAAACCAGTCATAGCAAACAGTAATGGATCACTCCAAGTAACTCAACGTTTTTTTTTAAAAAGGTGAATTCTATTTGCACCCACACTAAGTTTTTTTTAATAGATTGCTCTAAGTGAAAATCGTAAAAATGGAAACACTTAAAAGTGCTATGCTTGAATTACAGTATTCAATATCAGATACCTGCAAGTTCATTACAGATATAATTATGGAACTTCTGCACAGCCGAATGTAGCGCAGTTAAGATGTACAACATGGTCAGGCAAATTAGTTCGATAAGCACTAAGCTCGCGCGGCGGTAATCCTCTACGTTATAGATACAGTTGCTCAATGGCGCAGCTAATCAGAAGGAGACAATTGCATACAGCAACTCTGTATTTGAAACAATCATGGCGCATTTAGCATGTTCTGCTTTGAATTATCTTCTCGGTGTCAAATTCACATACTCTCACGATGATGGACGACACGAAGTATCCGCTACATTCACGGGATACTCTCTGGTGAAAGACAGTTCAATTAAAATAAAATTGTTTTTGTTATTCATGGGTACACAAAATAAATATCTAATTCGGAGTTTCTAGTTTTTAGATTAAACAAGCCCTTTTTTTTCATCAATTCGTGATCAAAATTTAAAAGTACGCTGATAATTATAACATTAATCAGACTTTTATAAAAAAAATTAATTGTTGATGGAATAGTACCAAAAATAACTAAAATCTTGATGCAAGTGACATTTTTTTTAAAATTCATCAATAAAAAAGCTTTTTATTAAAAAAAATTCTTGTCCTTTTGTATTCCATAAATTTTTATTCTAGGGGATATTTACATACATACATGTACCTAAAACTGCACAGGGGTAAAAAAATATATTGAATGACCAACTTTTAATGAATATTCAGTTAGAAATATATATATATATATATATATATATTTAACTCGGCTGTTCGAGCCTCGTCAGGGGGAGACCCCCTGAACTCCCCTAATTTTTACATTTCGTTATTGCCACATTAAAATGATATTAATTGACTATGTCATTTTATCTCTCATCTTTCGCGTATTTCGCCTGGCAATCCTATGTTGAAATTCTTATGATTGTAACCGATTTATAGAAAAATAGATGTGATGCATATTCTACAGCTTACGAAATACTGTAAGAATAGATTAAAGCTGTTGCGAACTAATAGTATTTAAATATATGTAAAATTATGTCGCATTTTGGGAAAAAAATTTCGGACAATTTTCAATGAAGGGGGTGAGAGATAAAATGACATAGTCATTAATATATATATTGGTTTTGTTAAATATATTACGCATGTAATAAAAATATTTTAAGGGGGATATACAAATACACGCTCTTAAAAAAGCATTCAAATGTCAATTATGTACGAAAAGTAATATTCATCATCAAAAGTTAAATAGGATATCTAGAACAGGAAATTTGACTTACACGCGAATACTTTTTTAAGTGGACGTGCAGAGTCTCAACATCTACAATAAGCCAAGTTGAACGCACTTGTAATCTTTAAAAATCAAACTATTGTATGTTAACGCTTTTTGAGTAGTCGAATGTTACATAAAAAGCAAATTATTTATTGAATATGGATCTACTATTGTCATACTAATTTAAAAAGCCATTTATTAATAAGTTAAAAAAATAATGAAAAAAACCTTATACATTTATTTAGATAAAATATTCGACAATTTTACAAATGTATCCAATACGTTTTCAAAAACGATCTGACATATTGAAAGATAATACAGTTATGGTACTTAACACAATATATTTTTGTAGCTGTAGAGAGAATTGTTGATCATGTGGAACCATACCATTCATGTATCAGTGTAAACAGGATAATACTATAAGTACAATGCACAGTAAATAAATAAATAAAAATCTGATCAACTCTTGCAAAAGAACGTAAAAACAAACGTATATCAAAAACAACGTAATGTATTGAATACGTTACAAAGTTACCCAATATTAATTCAAATTCACAGTTTTATACAAAACCGTATGAAACTCTGATAATTAAGTACGAACTTGATATGGAGTTGTACTGAATATGGAGATTTCAAAGTATTCGTCGTATCAAAAATATTACTTCTTATGGTAACAAATTATCTTATAAATTCCATGGAATTATCATGTTCTTTTTTCTAAATTTCGTAACAAAATTAAAGTAAAATTTTAGCAGTTATAAAATTCACCGTACATTGTTTAAATAATCCCATAAAACGTTAAGTATTGAAAGTTTTATGGAGCATCCTAAAAAAATTAAACTATCTATAAAAGAAATTTAAAAAAAACTGAAAATAATTTATTAAACTATTTAGAAGTACGGAGTGTATATGAGTTATTCCCCCTACCAAGTTGGAAAATCTGCAATTACAAAGCCGAAGAATTTACAACATTTTTAGGGAAATTTAAATGAAAGCTATCATTTAGCGCAAACAATTACGTGCATCATTGCATAAAATTACAAATACCAGTCAATAAAATTACAGTTGGTTGCCAAATTACCACGAAGAGTTATTATTTTTTTTTTTGCAATTAATTTGGGGCACTTGATTGCAATTTGAAGTATCATAGCGTTGCAGGTATGAAATTACAACATTTTGTATATGTCTACAATTCAAATAATAAAGGGCTAAGGAAATTTTAGGGTGCCTTTTATGTTTTAAAATACACTAATTACTGAAATATTTTACTGATATTGATTGAATCCTTTTGGGTTAAAGATATTTTCACTATTTACAAAAATATAGAAGTACGATGTACGTTTAGTCCTATAGAAATCAAAGAAAATATCAAGAAATACAGACTAACACAATTTTAGCCTTATTATATACGTTAACCACTATTTTTTATTAACACTAGAGTTTTCTTTCATTCCATCTGGGTTTTCCTGTCAACGTATTTTTGTGACTAATTTGCGTCGACACGTTTTCGTTGCAATTTTTAATAGTTTAGCTGAACTTACCTTGGAGATATCTTCCATATATGGCGAAAAACTGGTAAACTTTACTGTTTATTACATAATGTAGGTAGAATATGCTTGGCAAAGATTACAAAACAATTCTGTTGGAAATTTTAATATTGATTTCAATTTCATAGAAATGATTAATGGAACAAGAAAGAGAAACACAGCTCGCTTATGAATTATGATGCACATTCCAAACAGTATTTATAAAGGTGAAGTACAGTCGGAATATGCTTAGAGAAGATAGTAAAACAGTTTTAGTTGTCAAATTCAATATGAATATTGGTTCGGCACCCCAATGAATAATGATATAATTTCAAGCTTAACAGAATCAGGAAGAAATATAGAGACGACGCATGGATTGTGATACGCTTTTAAAATATAGCAGTTTAGTGCTTAATTCAAATAGGAAGTGTTTCAAATTTTAGTTATCATTTATTTTATATTTTCTTAGCGTAAAGAAAATAAGGAGTTTGTAATAAATAAAAATAAAATCATTTATCCTATTCAACCAGCATTTTTTTTAAATTTAGAGAATTTTTTTTCTTTTGTGGCTGTCACTATCTATTTTTCAACCAAGTTATGTAAGGTTAATGTGAGCACTTACACAACTTACCGAATTACCGAATACTTAATTTTAAAATAGTTGTAACTTCTTTAGCTTTGTATTCTAGTGTATTTAGTTGGAGATATATTATGTTTACCCTGTATATCTAAAAGGATATTTTAAAGTTTTTCTTGAGTAGTAATTGAAACAAAGTAAACTTCCGCTTGATTTCATTCCCATGTATGAAATTCCTAATGTTTAATTTTTACAAAGTATCTATAATCCCTAAAATAACTCTAACCCATCATACAAGAAGTCTTTCAAACTCAGTTTGCGACCGCCATTGTCTGTCTCATTTATGTACAAGTTGAACTCAATTATTCCATTTCTATTCGAACTAAAGCACTGTTATTCGAAAATGCCAGATGCTAGCCAACAAATAGGTAAACGGCGTTTAGAACAAATGGAAATTTTCTCATAATCAATGCAGTTTTCGGAATCTGGCAGTTCGGTTCAAGAGACAAACAGATTGCACAGTGTTTAGTAATACAATGGGTGCACACATGGCAAAGGTAAGTAAGTGCATTTGCGTTTAATTGAATTCAGATTTGCTGCTTTCGATTTAATGGCGCCAGTTATTCAGTTAAGGACGTTACTCAGAGTTATCATTCGTAAGAGTCAGACGTTACTGTTTAAGGTATATTTTTACCTACAGATCACAAGTTTCAGCTGAAAAGGCAAATATTCATTTCTGCTTTAAAAATAAATATTTATAGATATCTTGAAGAATTTATCTTAATCCATGTACAAAATGTATGTTATTTGAAATTCTATTATCTATATAAATAAAACAAAGAGTAAGCTGCCCGTTAGTTAGTTTGACTGCACCTCGCATAGCTCCGAAACGGGTGATCGAAGACCTACCAAATTTTGTATGGAAATTCTACAGGACGGGTCCCGATATACCTCGAAGCTATTTTTTCTGAATTCCAATTATTTTAGGAGATATCGATAAAAAAACATGTAGAAAAAGGCTCATTTTTGCTTCCTAATTTCGCAATTGTAACCCCGCTTTGGAAAAAGAGAGACTATAGTATATCTAGATTGCCATATTTAGCAAGTTTATTAAATAATTCAGACTCTTGAAGTAGAAATAAAAGAATAACGATTTTTTTGTTTAGATTATTTGTAAGGTTATTTTTTATTTAAAATATCGTGTGCATGTGGAATCAGAGCAGAATGAAATGTTTTATACTCAAAAGAAAAATGGGATTTGGAAATTTTTCGAAACTAAAATGTGCAACTTTCTAATTTGGCGAAAAATAAAATGGTTGATGTTTGAGTTTGAGGAGATGTGATCCTAACGCTTCCGTAAATTATCGTCTGCTACTTCGATTATGAATACACCTGAATAAGTTTAGCATTTAACCATCTTATTTTTTGTAACCAGGGGCGGCCCAAAGCAGTAAGCATCGCATCGGGGCGCCGGCTTCAAAGGGGCGTCATTTCGAACACAAAAACTAAGTAGAGCATAAAAGGGGGCGTCTTTTTTATATTAGCAGGGGGCGGCACTCACAGTAGGGCCGCTCCTGTTTGTAACAATCTTAATTTTAAATTCCATTCAGAATCTGACAGATTTCAGTGCCAAGGAAGCCGGTGAAGAACAGGATTCTCTCCGATCAAGATTTTTTAAGATGGCGAACCAACTGGTCGCCGGAGGCGGCTAGTATATGTATAAGCAAGAGATCTAGTTCAAAAGTATTGTTATCTTTTTCACATAATCAGGAAAGGGTCATGCTAGTTTAACAGAAACATGAGAACCAAATTTTCTTGGAGATTGTAAAAGTGAGGTGGTTTAATAAATAACCATGACTATGACTATACGTATATTTTAAACTAGAAGCCGGTTGTGAAGGTTACAATGGCCGCTAGGAAAATCAGTCAACAAGAAATGTGTCTACACTCAATATATTTCATGTTCGCCGACCTAAAATAAACAACTTCACATTCAATTTTTACTATATACTCAAATTGAATTTCATGCTCTTCTGGTAACGCACTGAATCTTTTCGCATTCGAACTATTTCATTTTGTGTAAACAGACCCTATTGTATCAAAGCTTCATGGCAGACGAAGTTCATTTTATTTGTGGAAAAAAAAAGATCCGCGTAATCTAGAAAAACTATTTTAAATTAATGAATCACAATTTTCTCTTCAAATCCAGATAACCGTCTCGTCAATAAACGTAATTGTCACTCAATACTTCTAATTTTGTCACGCAAATGATAAACTTTTTTTTTTACTCTCGGGAATAAAATGGGGCTGAAAATAGCAAGAAATCGCTTAAAAATGAGGGAACGGGTAGATTTTCAGACTTTAAAGTATTGCAGATTGTTTTCTACATATTTGTGCATAATCATGGAAAATTTCAAGCGGATCGCGCAAATAGTGTAGATATTATTACGCTTTTTCTGCTTTGTAATCTTTTTGCAGTAATGGAGGTAAGTTTTATCTTCGAGCAGGTTGCCCGGAATTGTTACAAAATCAGTGAATCAGAGATCAGCTTAACTATGAAGTAGGATATCCATATAAAGCACTTCTCACGCTCATTGGGAGACCCAAGCTCAGTCGCTCTCCCAATGAGGTTCATTTAACTGGAAGCCGCTCTCTTTCGGACATCACAATCCTAAAAGGAGGATCTGGCACAGCTGTGGAGTTACCAGAGGATATTGAAAACAACAACATCTATACATATAGATATAGTATGAATGCAAGCATATAAAGTAAATAGGAAAAAATACGAAAGAATAAATTCAATCGCAATCAGTAACTTAATTATAAAGAAACGATATGCTTGCGTGTTTATATATTATACACTTTTTTTCGATGATTTACATTGCTGAAAACAATTACAGGATATTGAGGTATGGGTGGATCTTGCGGCTGGGCAATCGTATAGTTGACTGATGTATAATCGATAGACGTGGTAGTCTACATAAAAAAAATACACATGCTTAGTAGAAAATAATGCATTCTATTGAGCATTTGGGTACAAAAGGAAAAAAAAAAACAATTTAGGCATATGAAAAAAAACGAATAAAAAAGGTCCTTCCTTCAGTGAAAATGTTTTTAGGGGGTGTGATTTCCCCGGACTTCCAACACCTTTGAACCCCTTTGAGGCATGGTCAATGAGGCTATTAAAGAGTCTTAGGAGGATAAAGAATCCAAAAATCCCAAATCGATTTTTCAATTTTGATTTCATTTATACTTTTGAGCATTTTGACCCCAATTTCATGCAACAAATCCAAATAGAACCGGGGATACACATAAAAACGTTTTATGAAAGCTTCATATTTGAAAGCAATAAGCTAACTTTAAACTGCGTTTTCTCAAAGCGCATTTTTATGAACTATGCGCAATATAACAAAATTTCTATGATTATTATCTTTCCGA
Organism: Cheiracanthium punctorium; assembly: GCA_038373885.1. Lineage (NCBI taxonomy): Eukaryota > Metazoa > Arthropoda > Arachnida > Araneae > Cheiracanthiidae > Cheiracanthium > Cheiracanthium punctorium. The sequence goes on along the minus strand of JAWZYV010005881.1, from coordinate 77,272 downwards.
AATTTTGTATAGTTTTAACTGATGTCAGTATCTATAGAATGGATTAATATTAATAATTTTAAAATTGTATTTGAAATTGAAATCTGAAAAAAAAATCGTACTTTATCGTTATATTTCTGTTAAAAATTTCAAAAGTTCTTCTCTTTCATTTTTAATATTAATGGTTTTTGAATTCTTAATCCTCATTAGACCCCTTAATGAGGAGCTGGGGTATTCTGATCCACTCCTCTAAAAGAGCTATTTCCAGTTCTCGGAGAGTATGTGGGGGTGGTAGGCGGCCAGCAACTCGTCTCCCTAGATTGTCCCAAACATGTTCTATTGGGTTTATGTCCAGAGAATACGCTTTCCATTCCATTCGTACGATTCCTTTCTCGAAGTCATCTACCGAGCGTGCACGATGTGGCCTGCAGTTGTCGTCCTTTAGCATGACGTTATCTCCAATTGCTGCAGCGTACGGGACTACAAAAGGTCTGAAAATCTCATCCCTAGATCGACGACTGGTCAGACCGACGACTATTCCGAATGATGTGGAGATCGGTGCGCCCATCAGTGGAGATGCCAGCATATACCATCTCTTCCCCGACGATCAGACACTTTCCACCAAAAACGCTGGGGTGTTTCTAGTGCCACGTTCCCTTCAGGTGAAAGTACGCCTACTATCATGAACAGAAAAGCGGAACTCGTCAGAATAAAGAATATTGCGCCATTCGTTTCTCGTTTAGTTGACTTACTCTGTTGCCCACTCCCTGCCGGCCCTACACGATGATTTGCTGTTAAACTAACACAAACCATTGGTCGGCGAGCATACAGGCCTGCAGCGTGGAGTCGGTTTTGGACAGTTTGAAATGAAACTCTTGTGCAAGTAGCCGAATGATGTTGTTGTGGAAGCAGAGTGGCATTTATATTTCGGTTTCTCCGAACCGTCAACGTTAAGTATGGATCTTCATTGGCCGTTCTTGCAAATCTACGACCTTACCCTGGTCTTGCATTTCAAGTCTCCATGAAACGGTTCCAGATCCTTGATATCACACTTTATGCGACTTCAATATCTTTTGCTGCTTCGACTTGTGTTTGCCACCCTTCTAACCGACCAACAACTCTCTAAGCTTTTGGTTTAGTTAAAATCCGTTGAAACGTCGCACTCATAAAAAGAAATTTCTTAGGAATGTCGATCATCCTTTTTCGACATTATCTTTTATTAAGTTGAAGACCAAACTTCATTCGCTGCAACTAAAGCTTCGTGAAACTAAACTTTTTCACGTGAAACTAAAAATTTGCATACCCAAGTTTGAAAATATGAAAAATTTTCATTTCTGACTGTCTTCTTCCATGTCCGTTGTTTTATATAAAACTTACAATATCCTTTAATTATTTTGAGCAGTGTATTTTTACATGCATACCATTTTATGTTTCTATTTCTTTTTTATCCTCAAACCAAGAAAAAGGTAGTTCTATTTTTTGTTAGAATACATTTTTTTTTATTTTGAAAAAGAACGGGATGTTTGTTTCTTTATTTATTTGATTTATGATGCAAAATGTGTGATAAGGCTTAAATGTGCAATATTTTTCATATTCAGTTAAAACTGTTGTCAACTGGACAATAGTTTTAACTGAAAAATATCCATTCTTTCATTTACATAACCATAATTGTGGCCATTTGTTTTTGCAATGAGCCTTTAAGTAGTTAGCATTAAAATTAACTAAGGAATATGCATTTGCGCTCATTTAATACAATTTGGGAGAAAGTTTTGCATGAAATCATATAATTTCTGTCAATTTGTTTAGTTTTATTTGATTGTATTTGCGTTCGAAAAAAGTCCTTTTTCTGATCTTTAGGGTATTTAAAAGAATTTTCTCGCCTCATAACAATGAATTCCTTTATTTATGCAAAACTAGGATCACGTTTTTCTTTCAATAAAATTCTTGCAATTTCAAAGAAACAAAAAATAACGTCTATCGTTACAAATGTAAATTTTATCGTCATTGCATATTTTAAAGCTTATATTACTTTTGAGCTATACCTATAATAAAATATAAAATTTATATTTACGAGCATCACTTTAAAGAGTGTGTAACCTATTCACTACAGTATAACTACAGAATAAACACCATCAAAAATGATAAATAAAGCTTTAGAGGAATAAACTTCCACGTTTTCACAGCCTTTAAAAATACAGCGCAGCGTGATATTTTATTTTGAAATCCAATTTATCTGGAGGTTCTTAAGCGGGGAAGAATGATGCTACCAGGCCATGGATCACCTCTACTACATTCTCTGAAAAAAAAAAAAAAAACTTTTATCTAACGGCTCGATCTTCTTTTACCTCCCAGCAACACGCATCACCATAGGACTAAGAAATATATTGGTGGTCTTCCGAGTTCGTAATGTATGGCTCGGTATCGGGGCTTAAGTCGACAGGTGAGAAGAAAAGAGAAAAAAAAAACCTTAAGAAATAGTGCTTCAAGTCATACAAAACTTTGAAGATTTATTCACAACTGTTGGTCAAAAAAATGCATTCGGAAGAATTTTCAGCGTCAAATCTATGATATTTATGAAACAAGTGAAATTTTATTTGTAAATGGTATCAAAGGGGGGAGGGAGCGATAGAAAAAAAGCTTGTGAGTGTTACTACAAAATTAAATAAACAAACAGCTAATTTATTTATTATAGAAATAGTTTTTAGCACAAAATACCAGTTTTTTTGTGAATCTTCCATAATTTTATTTGTAAATGGTTTCTAGGGGAGAGATGAAAAAGAAATTGCAACAAGTGAATAGCATTACAACAAACATTGTAAAAACTCAAGCACCTTTTTCACTTCCTTATGCTCACGAGTACATTTGAAAAATATGAATACTGGTAAGCTCTAGTTTAAGCAAGGAAATTTAATATCGTGCCAACATGAGATTGAAATTGATCTAAGGAGGAAGATTCAAGAATTAATTTTTCGATTATTTAGTAGGGGATCAGAGATGGATCAATTTTTAATCACAATTTAAACAGTACTTTTAGCCAGTAGCTTTTAGCCTTTAGCTTTTAGCCAGTAATGGATTCATTTGTCAATTGGATAACGAGCCTATTCACACATGTCCTAGTGCAAAATGTGTCCATTCCAGCGATGTTGAAAGAAAGAATTATTCAAAGAAAAACTCCAGTCTAGGGGTGATTGAGAACTTCAAGGTCGATTATTCCTTTTTATACAGGTTGGTTAATAGAGTTTTACCATAACAGAATGTATTCTTTCTTGATTGAAAAGAAATTAACAATTAAAGATGACTTGATCAAAACCAATCCTCAACTTAAAAAAAACTATTCTTTTCCGTATAAAAAAATAAAAAGAATATCGGAAATCCTCAAAAATAATGAAGGATTGACAAAGTACAAATAATTTTATCCTTTAAAATTGCATGGAATCACTATAAATGACATTAAATATTTCATCTTTGTACCTTGGTACTTTCAATTGTACCTTGTCTTAAAAATTCTATTTTTGCCATACACACGCATACACAAACACATATGTATAGTAAAATTACACAAAGGTACAATTTACTGTCGTTTTCTCCCTTTATGATAGATATATTGCAAATATAAATTTAAATTAATCATTTAATACAACTCTTAATATTTTCAACCTGCCTTAATGATTTACACGCACTTTTAAGGACAGCTTTTATTTAAAATTATAAACATTTTATTTTCCATTCTAATACTTAAACTTTTAAACACTTTAGCCTCTGTTTTCTGTATAATGTCAAAATAAACAGACATTTTAAGAAGATTAACAGAATTGTCTATCTATGGATTTTTTTTTTATCGTTTAAGTAAAAAATATGTTTTAAGATAAAAGTTTAGAAAAATATCTTTTTAAAAATATTTCACTCGGAAAAATAATAAATGCATATAGCACAGAAATGAAATTTATTCTAGACCCAATTTTTCGGAAAAAGGGAAGAAAACACAAATGACATATTATTATTCCTTATATATTCATAAAAAAAACCTAGCAATTTGTTAGTTGAAAGTAGAAAAAATTCGCATATTTCAACTTTGCATTATCGCATTTTATCTTTTTTTTTTCCTGTTAGCAGCTGGCCCGAAGCCAAAATATTTTCTTAAAGTTTGATTAATTTAACAGATCACTTTTTGTCTGAATTTAATGAGACAGCCAAAAAAAAAAAAAAACGAGTATTACAGTAGAACAAGTTTAAGATATTTAATAAATTTATTAATCGAGGTTTGATTATTCGTTTTGTTTTACTATTTTTTATTATGAATGTTCAGGTTTTTACTGGTTAGTTAGAAAATTTTGCACTTTGGGACAACTGCAGTCTATTATAAGGTTAATGCTATATATTTAATCATTAAACATCAAATGATATCCTACATTCTGCATTAGCTTTACAATATTACTTCGTACTTAATATAAAAGAGATATTTGTTAATGATACATTTTCAGACGTAAATTTCTTATTACATGGAGAGATAATTTATCTTTAAAATTTATACACACACACACACATATATATACAAATTTTAAATATAATTAAAATTTCAATAATAGTTTCAGTTTTGCTTTGCAATAGCATCGGTATTCATGTTCTTATTTGATAGACTGAATGAAACCTTACCGCACCGCTCACTGCGTGTTTAACGTATATAAAATTACCCTGATAATTACATAATGGCATACAGTATTACTAATATTGTTACTGATATCGTTAACTAGAACTATTTAAGAGAAAGGAAATATAAACTTTACCAACGTTTAAAGTAAACTCTTATCGGAAGTATGTGTATGCATTTAAATTCTTATTGGAAAGTGAATATAAAATATCGTATTTTTAATGGCTCGGTCAATTTATTTAACACTTTCTGCTCCTTAAATGTGGTTTTGCTGTTTTTTAAAGGGAACTGAATGAGAGAGCATGGATATTTAACTCAGCTTTTGGGAAGCTGATCATGATAATATGCAGAATGATAGACTGTACTATACGATCCTTCAAGTAACTATATTTAGGCTAGATAAAGTACTACCACACATATAAACGAAATTTATTTTCTTGGCTTTTAAATTTGTAAAAGTAAATACCAATATATGCTAATTCCGAAAATTTGTAATTTTAAAGAAAAAAAAAAGTAGTATCTGCTCCCATGTATGGATTTTTAACCTTTTACATAGCGCATTGAGATCTAGGCATACTTTAAATTAGTTTTTTACATATTTTGCCTTCTAATACGTTAGTTAAAGTATTTTAATCATTTAAATGGGGGATTTTTCTTTACAATTTACACTGTGTTTCCATTTGGGAGAATGGGTCATTTCTGACTATAACTTTCATTGATTTCAAAAAGTAAATATACTTATAGGTAGTTTAAATAATAAGTGAAATATTAAGACTTATAAAAGATTTATTTTTAAATTTCAGTAAAGTAAGTTTGAAAGGGGAGGGGGATATCAAGATAGCTCTGTAAAAATTTCTGAAAATATGCATTTTCAATTTTTTTCCCAGTATCCCAATAATGATAAAAATGCAACTTCTATTTCAAAAAATCAAGTCATGTTTTAACTTTATATGGAATTTTTTTTTCAAGTAAATATTGATAAAATTTTAATTCGATGTTCCCATTTGGGAGCATTTGCCTCTAAAAGTTTTAAAAGAATTCCATAGTCCAAATCTAATACGGAAAAATAAATATATAATTCATAGAAACGCCATTATTACCCTTAGGCTTTTATAAAATATCTTTTTCTAAATTAAGTGCAGCAAAATGAATTGCTTTTTTTTAGTTGCTTGCAGTTTGAAATCTCTTTTCAACTTTATATGGGTCATTTTTTAGTTCTTATAAACTATCCGGGAAAATGTAACTGAACGTTGTATTTAGGAACTGTTTAACACACCGGTTTCAAATATCAAGTAAAAAGGGTGCCTGTTGATCTTTTAAAAACTAGTTAGTTGACTATCATAAATTTTGCTGCCGGTCTGACCTCCTAAACGGCAAAAATTTCTAGAGATTACCTAACGTAGTATAATGGTACCCGTGTTTCGTCCCTTTTTCGGTTACAAACCAAAGCTCTAGCTGTCTCAGATTGCTCCCTTTTAGCAGATGAACTTTGCTACAAATATCTGTACAACTACATTGTTAATTAATTATTATAGTTAGATAAATAAATGACAATATACCTATTCCAATCAACTGATAATGCGTTTTAAAATGCATCTAAAAACATACACTGAAACCTGTTTTCCTTCATTAATGTTGACCCCATGAACAACTATGAGCAATTCGCTGCAATAAAAACGATCATGATGGCCATGATAAACGGGAAACACAATATTTAAAGCGCAATATCCCCCCTCCCCTTCATCAGACATAAAATAACATTCAACTGTTTCTTTTATGGTGAGCAATGAACACGCTTGAGAGACAGTTCAATCATTTGCTAGAGAATCCCCCGCTTAGAATGTTTATATGTACGGTCATTTAAGGTCACAGTTATCAATACAAACTCCGCGATAAGCATCAATGAAAGAGTGGGAGGTGCCCGATATCTCCAATGTTGAGTGATGGAGATGTAGGATTTTCCAAGCCTGATCTCCAAGATGCGATGCGATACTCGTACAGATTACAGCGGATAAAAATTTATGACCTGCAAACTGGTACGGCTTGTATGGGAGTTACTTGTTTTCAGTAAAACTGAGCTTTTATTGGTAAAAAAATATATCGTTATAAAACACGTTGAAATCGATTTTTCTTTTTTTTTCTATGTGTTTAGCTGGTATTATTCTAACAAATTCTGTTCAGAAATGAAACATGCTGGCATTAATAGCTTTATAAATGCTCGCCATTATGGAAGAAAGTTTGAAAGTGTGTACCACTGGGAGAATGTATTGAAGGTAATTTCGCTACTTTGAAACAATGTTGAATCTACGAAAATAATAAAATTTATTCTGGATAAAATAATAGCAATATTTAATTATATCAAATAAGGGAAATGAAAAATTATAGTTATTTAATGTAAAACTTTCTTTACTAAATGAGTTCTTTAATAAATGCTGAATGGTTTAACAGCTTTTATAATTATCGTAAATCGATTTAATAAAGGAGAGGACATTTTTAAATGCATTTGTATGCAGTTAATGCAATTTTTCTTCAATTGAAAGCTGGAGTTCAGTATTGTTATATCAGTTCGCGTCCGTAATTGAACCTTTCGTTTATTTTCTCTAGTTTAAGCTATCATAAGAGAATAAATGTGTTTTGAAAGTATTTTAAGATATTAGAAGCTCTTATACGTGACTCCCAATGAGATTTCTCATGCATTTATCTTAAGTGAAATTAATAAGTTTCGTACTTAATGCAAAATTTTGAAATTTTGAGGGAGCTGACATTTTATTCACTATTGAAAAGTTCAAAAAATTTTGCTTTTAAATAACTATGAAATTACTACAGTTGTATGATAAATTATTTATTCCAGTATATGAAAAAATACAGTAAAAATAAACATGTTAAGACCTAAAAAAGACTTAAAATTACCCAAATGGTTTTAAATTGCAATTGCAATAAATAATTTTACTGTAACTCCGGAAAAGTGCTTATATCCAACTCTTATAAAGCTTTTTTCGATAAAAGAGCTGTACTACTCTAAGTACAACCAAATTTAAACATTTTTATTCTCCAAAACTTTGAGTTTATCATTTTATTAAACTTACGAAAATACATAGTCAAACATTTTAATATTTCATTATTTCAATATCATGTGTTTCTAAATATGTTACAATATCTTACGAGTTGTCAGATATAAAAGAAATCACAAAAGTTGTCATATCAGAAATGTTCAATTAGGTGGTAGTTGAAATGATCTTTTGTTGTTGTTGTTGTTGCTGTTCCTTGAAGACTGCATACACTCTGTGTTTAAAAATATTTTAAAAGAATAATTACTATTAAAGATATCAAAATAAATGTATTGAATAAAAACCAATTTTGGGAAAGGTTAGTTTTTGCCATAAAACCTATAGGCTGCTTTGTAATTTTTTTACACTTACACACACTTGCAAGTACAATATATAAATATTATGGATTGATTTACAGAATTCATTTTACTTCAAACAAATATTTAAATTATGAGCACATTTGGACATTATTTATATTAAGAATAGTAGCAAGCTTTTTTTCTCAATAAAATTAGTTTTACTGAAAGAGAAAAATATGTTTTTTAATTATTAATTTAAATTTACTTTTTTAATTATTAATTTAAAATGTTTTACGATTTTTTTCATTTTATACTAAATTGCCTTATTGCACTAAAAATAGGAAGCATTATTAATACTATTTTATTAATATTACTTTATCATTATTAACCTCGAATAAAAACTATTGATGTTTAAAAAACATGCATATTTGCTTCTGTGTTTTTCTTCGAATCCTTTAAACCACTCACACAAGTAATTTATTTGCGTAATCATACGTGTGATTCTTCTTTAATAAATAATTCCCAGTGTTCCAATGTATTTAACTCGCATATCACAGACTTCTTTATCTTTTCTTTAGGGAGCGAGCAGCAGAACCCAATTTCTCTCATTGCACCCGAGAACATCCAAGCATCATAAAAATACCTCCCTCACACACGAATAGCATGCTCAAGCAGCAGCTGAAGTCGTAAAAGATCCGCCCATCGATATACAACTCCTTGTGCGAGATAAACTTGCATAAGTCTCACGTACGGAGGTGAGGAGAGTCTCGTTTAAGTTGGGGCGATGGAGATGTATGACCCAGAGTTGATTTCCTGAAGAGATAACGGTGCATGTGTTTAGATGCTGCCATCGGAATTTATGAACTGATCTCCTGGCCTTTTATGGAGTGAGGGTGTAAGATAGCCGGGGATGTATGGTAGTTTCCGTTGCCATCTAATGGTGTAGAATTCATGCAAACTGAAATATGTTTTGGTTGAATAAAGTTTTATTCTTCCGTTCATTATTAAAACTCCCTGTTACCTGAGAAAACTGATATATCAACATTAAGAGTTCTTGAATTTTAATTTTCCGGAGCACTGCTTTGTATGATGTAAAAATAAATAAATTAATTATGTTATTTTCATCATACTTAAGAAAAAGGAAATTCAAGTAAAAGACAAAATAGTTTTATCCTTTCTAACGTGTGGCTGGCGAGATTTTTCTTTCAGGCTTCGACATTTTTGTACCACTCGAAGAACAGTCACATGGGATAAGTGCATTTTTGTGTGTGTTACTTTAAAGGAAAAGATTTAAATATTTTTCAAAGGAATACTGTAACTTTAAAACGCGGCAAATGAAGAAAATTTTAATCAGTTTAAAAATTTGATAGTTATGAAAACAGGAGAGAGAATCATTTAGAAATCTTAGAGCCACTTAGTCCATAACAGTACATGTCTAAAAAAGAAATATTGCCGAGTAAACAACAAAAGACAATAGGCGTCTCTTAACTGACCTTAGACAATTTGTCCTCAATGAGCGTGGCAAGTAGCTTGGCGAATGATATAAAATTTTCCTTTATTGTAATCACTCCATGTTCTCCATGGAATAAAATTTACCATACGATCTCTTTTATGAAGCAAAAAAAAATGGCTTCTTATGTCGTTTTTAGTGTCTACTTGCAAAGTTACTCTAAGGTAATAGGATAAGGCTCATAAAACTAGAAAAATAGTTACCAAGTTATTGTTTTACTGTAGCACTTATACATTAGCAAATTTCAATAATATAATATCATGAATATCGGAAGTCGAAAAAGTTTAGTAAACCAGCTGTCAAAGAATTGAAATATATAAACCTAGATTTACTCTTAAGTACTTTTTTATGTTCAAAAACAATGTATTTCTTCTAAAATTTCAAAATAAAACTGAATACTTGATGTCCTTAAAACAGCTAGTTAATATACAGTCATTAAAATACGCTAACAACAAACAAACTAAGTAACAGTTATGACAGATCATAAATAAATAAATGATAAACGACTTGTTAAAATAAAATTTAAAATTGAGTCATTGAGATATTTAATATTTTTACATATTTGCAATCGCAATGCATGAAATATTTTCAAAAGTCTGGGCTGTAGCCAAGTTATAACACAAAACGTATTATATCATTGAGTTATGAAAAAGCAAATTATAGTTTTTGTCATTCTTTCATGCGAAATACATAGAAACATTTTTCTTAGGTTAAATTGATTTTATTCTTTCAAAACAAGAACAGATTTTTTTTTACTAGTTGTATAACTTTATGATGCTGTATATTGCGAAAGAAAAGCAACTTACCCTTTATTTCTGAAAAGAAGACGAAAGACAAACAAAAATTACAACAGTACAAAATAGTTATCAATTGCTTACGAATGCTTTTCTGCTATAATTGAATTATATCACGTATTTTGTAACGAAAACAATGAAAAATATCTCCAGTGACGTCGTTTACCGTTTCTGAAAGAAAGAAGTGAAAAAAAGTCTGCAATTTTAAATCTAAACTTTTACCAAGAAATAAAAGAAAAACCGTTTTAAGCTTTTTTCAAAAGTTAAATTTTTTTATCCATGAATAATCTTTGATATTTCAAAAGTATAAATTTGATTTTGCGTAAAGAAGGTACCTGTACCTATTATTTAGTCACAGTTGCAAAAAAAAAACCTAAACAAATTTTTTAAAAAAGAAAATCATAATTTCTGGAATCTTTTTATAATTAGTTTTTATTGTGAAATAAAGTTTTTATTGTGAAATGAATTCTTTCATACAAAATATAAAATATACTCTCATAATTTTTTGATATTTAAATAAAATAAGGAATAGGTTCTCAAGCAATCATCGAGAAGCCCTGGGGGTTCTCTCAGCCATTTCGAGGGTCAACGAAATTATTAAAAACGGCCGGAAATAGTTCATAAAAGAGATACAAAGTGTGGATGTGAGGAGAAATAAAAAATGTTTTCAAAGCAATATATAAAATATGAAGTCATTATTATGCTCTATGATTCTTATACAATTTCCGCAATTTCCTTTTATTTTATTTGATCTCTAATAATTCAAAAATTCCCAATTTTCAGCAAAGTGCCACAAAAATTTATAATTTAATTTAAAAAAATTAAGTATTATATCATCTTTTTTATTTGTTAAATTTTGACTTTTTACGATATTTTATTAGTCAAAATATCCTGTTGTTTAATGTTGGATATGAAAAAGCTTGACTAGATATTTTCTTGGAAATTTTTTATTTTAATAAACTCAAACAAGTTCTTGAACATGTGTGCAATTTGTTTTTCACGGTGTTTACTATTTTCTGAAAAATCTCTTAATATAATTGAAGTTTGGTTTTCTGTATACAGTTAATTATTTATTCGTTGTTTTAATTAGTTCTAGCTCCTAAGCAGTTATTTTTCTGTTATTTGATTTTCGTCGTTCAGTAATTTTTCAAAAATATTCCTGAATTCCTTTGTGACCTCAAAGATTTGTGAATTCGTGCCTTTGTGAATAAATGTAATGTTGACGTTAAATAAATCATTTTACATTGGCTAATTTTGAATGTTGTTAAAAAATTTGTGTGCTATTTTACTTATTTTTTTTTATCTCCCCATCGCATTATTTTTCCCAAAGGACAGCATTTTTCAGATTTACTTGTTATTAAGGCATTTTAAAAACTCAAAACAGAAAATAGCAAATACATGAAATATCAAATTCTAGGTTAAATTTGCGAAGCTAATTAATGCCGTCAAAATAATGCGTTACAAGCACCTCTTGTATAAACAAACATTTATATAATGAAATTTTCAAACAAAGAGGTTTCAGTTAAACGAGAGGTAGGAGTAAGGTTTGTAGCTATATGTAATTAGGAACTGCAATATAGCACTGCTAAAGTAAACAATCATTTACTCGATTTGGAGACGTTAAATTAAAAGCATTAATTAAGAAAAGTTATTTCTACTCATTTTCAAAATTAACAATATAACAATATTTATTTACAGTGAAATTTTCTGGAAGCTTTATTGAAAGTTAATCTTATGCAGAAATGTTTTAGAATAGTCATGTATATTTGTGGTAATTCGTTTAGAGATGCTAGGTAATTGTTTACTCAAAAAGAGCTCTTTCATGATTAAAAATATGTTTTGTATTTTTTTTAAATTGTAAATTTTACATTTATTCTGAGCACGCTTATTTAATATACAGGGTAATAAACATAAAAAAAATATTTTCTGGATGAATACATTTTTTAACTACTGATATTGAACAGATTTCGGCCAGTAAAAAAGGTCTGGCCTTCCTCAGTTGTTAAGAAGCATCCATTAGTGCCAAAGACCTAGTACTGAAATGAAACTTTTTGTTTGGAAGATTGTTCTTTTAAACTGGGGACTTTTTGTACGGCCGGAAAGATCATATTGCTGATGAATGCATTCATGTGTATTATACGAAGTGTTTATTAATTTTACAATCTGACACCAGTTTTTGTTGAGTGCTTTTTTGTGTGTGGGGTACTTGTGAGTTTGCACAAAACACATTAAATAAAGTCGTTTAATAATATAACTTAATGCCCGATTTTAGTTAAGAAATCGCTGAGCGAAGCTACATTACTTAAATATCGCCTTAGACCAGCATCTTTACAACTGTGCTCCTCGTGAAGTTAGCAAGTCCTGAGCGAAAAAATACGTTGTTGCAGCCGCCTCCAGTTCAATAGCCTCAAATTTACACAAGTTGCTCCGCCAAGACTTTCAAAGTGCTGCATCGGAGAAAAAAATTTGAGAAACTCTGTCTTAGATGAATCAAGCATTATTTGCACAGAATGGGGGAAAAGTAAAATCAAGCGCAAGGCTTCAACAAAGCAAAACAATACAGGACAATTTCCAGTCTATGGAAAAATTCTGTCAGTGAATATTCTTCGACGATATCACGATCATTACCATCTCATTTTAGTACTATCAATATGAAGCCCATATCACCATGGCAATTTGGTTAACATCACAAAAAATTGGTCTCGGAGGTGTAAGCAAATAATTGTCACTAAATGAAAGCATTAAGCTTTGCTGAGCCTTCGGATAAACTCAGTAACAAAAAAACATTTTACTATAACGGAAGCACTTTCTATGACAATACAAGAGATTTTCTTAAACATTAACGTTCAATTCTAATAACGTAACGTTCTTTGTTCAACTCTGTTACATTTTTCATTTTTTTTAAAGCTTCAACCCATGATTTCAGAACTTTGAATTAAACGAAATGACAAAAACTAAATAATACTATTAAAATGCTTGTACTCTATATGCAAATACGTCTACATGGGACTTAGTTGTATCGGTTTCAAGAAATATATGCATAGCTTTCGCTAAAAGCAACAAATTTTAACGTAACTGGTTGGTGGAAAATGCATTTCCTTTTGCATAAGTTATTACAATTTTGATATTACTAGAATAAAGATAGAACGCGAGACAAAAGATATTCCTCGACTACGATTTTATCTCTCGCAACATCACGTCACGATTTGACCTTCCGGAATGATTTATCATAAATATCCACCCCCAAATTCACCTAACGCTAGAAGTTAGGAAAGCAATTTTCCATCCATTTCTCGAATTCATATCGTTGGTATTTATAGTCAAATGCAGACATCATTAGGGTTTCGAAACATTTGGAAAATTAGGAGTGAAAATTGGGGGATCTCAAAATCAAGCCGTATAATATCTCTCATAGGCATTTGCTATGATTATTTTGGAATATCGAGATGAAACTTTGATAAAAGTTCTCCGTGAAGTATCCGAAAGCGAATTAAATATTTCTCCAGCGGAAATAAACTTCGTAATTTTAGGGCTTGGTTGAAATTCACAGAGCTAATAAAAGATATTATATTCGATACCTCATGATGCACAACTTACATCGGATGTACAGGTTTAGATTCTATAACCATGAGCAATAAAAAAAGCTGTTTGCTACTATAAATGACACCAACTGAGTTTGGAAGGTTCCAAATGATATTTGTGATCTTTTATTGAGAAATTTTTATGTTAACAGAGACAAAAGTAAATTAAAATTTCTTTGAAAAACTACCTTAACGAAATGATTTCATGATGCATTATAAAAGGCATAGATACTGCTGAAATTACTAATTTATTAATTTAAAAGCAAGTTGGAAACTTATACATTTTGTTTTAATCCATTGTATTGTATAATAATATGCGTTATTTTTCTAATAATTTAATTAACTAACTCGGTTCCTGCACATAGAATCAAATGAAACTCCATGTATTCACTGATTTTATTTTTATTTACATTTATAGTATTTTAGAGATGATTCGCTTTAATGCTCTATCCAATAGCGTTAATTTTCTAAGCGAAAAATATAGTCAATATTTGTTTTTGTTGCATATAAATTGGTTAATTAGAGTCAAGTTTTTTATATTTAAAATTTAGTTTAACAATCAAGTTTTCTAAGTTTATTTTGAAGTTGCCTGGTTTATCTATCATTTGGTGCGATTTTAGATATGGCTCGGTATTATAGGCTTTACCCTACAGTATTATCGGGTGAGTTCTAGAGGGAAGAATTGACATCTGCCTTAATCCTGAAATTGGAAGAAAGCATCACGAAAAATTATGAAAGCAGCAAACATATTGTTTCCCAGTTAATAATATGTTGCCAGTTGTTGTTTATGGATTAATTCCGAGTATGTTCGGTTCTGCTTGGCGTGCTATGTTTTTCGGTCCTTTGTAAAAAAGTAAAGAAGTGCTGATTGTCTTCTATGCTTAGTACAATGGAATGTTCTGAAAGATCTTACTGTAGTGCAATAAAGGTACTCCAAAGAACGTCTGCTTGTTGAATGCTTTAAGTTCGTGCGATTTATAATTTTTTCGGCAGCTGTTGTCTTCAAATGAGCCCTCAAATGAGAATGTTTGTGAATGAAGTTGAGAACTTGTTGTTCGTGATTCTAAAAGCAAAAAGCATTTTTAATAGCAGTTCTCACCAATTCGACATGTTAATCATGGACATTCTGGACACCTTGGTCCCAAGAATTCAAATCTTTTAAGAATCCTTGCTTATCATGTCGATTTCCATGCAAGTTTCCATGCAAGTACGTAACTTTACGTATTCTGTAACATTAGCCTCCGCGTCATGTTCTGCTAATAAATCGCAGAAATCCACTAATTCAGAACTCCTAGCATATCCAAACCATACCCTCATTGCAAATTTCAGAATACCACTACAAACTGAAGACAACGATCTTCTTTATGGTGATTTTCATGAAAAAGGTCTCGGCAGAGTAACTAGACGCGTCTTTTAAATCGATCACCTCCGAAGACAAAAAGGCTTTTTCCAGACTTGCTTTGCCCACGTGGCCTTTGTATGTGTGTGGTCATTAAGCAAAGTGTCTTCTTTACCCTGATTAAAAACCGAGTCTATTAGTGCGGCGTGGAAAAGTTCTTTGTATGCTCGCCGCGTGATAATGTCGTGTTGAATGAAGAAAAATGGCCGGCGTTTTATTGTTGGGCTTAATGAAAGGGGTACTTTATTTCGGGTACTTTAGATTGGATGAATTGGCTCTGGAGGGACGTAGACTGTAATTGCTTTTCGCCAGCGAGTTTTTATAGAACACCTAATAAAGTATATTATAATTAGGGATTTTTTTATCGTTCGTAGACTGCATGGCGAAACATCAGGGTGATAAATGAAAAGATATGTAACGTACGTGAAAACAAAATTTTATGGAAAGTCATTATTTACCAGGAAGTATCAGAAAATTTTAAAATAATAGCAAGAGATGAAAAGTGTGAAGGAGTGTTTCAGTTAAAGTGTTAATATGGATATGATTATCCGGATCAAACCATCAGTATAGACATCAAGAGCATTTTAAAATTACCGTTAATCACTTTTTGTTTTATTTTTTGGTAATTTAAAGTTCATGGAGTGAACGATTTTAATATTTCTTATGAGCAATTGAGAAAATTGTCAATAATAAAGTCTACAGTTTTATGAAATAATGGCTGTTTAAAGTTACTCTTTTTTTTTTCGAATTGAAAACTAAAAAAGACACATGAGATAAACAACAGTTAAACTTCTATGCAAGTTTTGTACTCATTATATCCTTGGTCTGTGTCTGAAGAACTATTTTAGAACACTTAAATGTAGCAATAAGTGTTTAAACATGAAAATTATATCAAACATTGTTTTATGCTTTTCGATTCATGTTTAAGTTTATCTTTCGTTCAGTTTCAGCAGTTTCAGTTATACTTCAATTTAAAAAATGATTCAAAAAGCTTAATTCACATTTAATTAATTATTTTTCATCCGTAAATTGTTTAGCAAATAATGCTATTAACACGCGATTATACAGTATATATTCAGTGTTACATAGTGTTTTGACTCTAGTTAAACTAAAAATAATACATGTGTAAAAAAATCTTGTTATTGTTTTTTAACAAAATAATAACTTTTTATTACTTGATTACAAGGAAAGTTGAATGTAATTGCTCACCATTGTAAAAAAATAGTTAAAGAACATTAAATTGCAGTTCCTTCTTTTTTTTTAAATCAGCCTTATTTTTCTTTACTGAATTTTCCGCGCAATATTCGAAATCTTCTAACATTTTGGAATGACCTTTGAACTTATGTTTCTCTCTCTCTGTTGAATTTAAAACTAAATTTAATATTTCTTCAAGTTTCACCAGTTTCTCTTAACATAATATTTAAATAAAAAATAGAAGTAACTTTATATGTTTTTTAATTCAATAACTACATCAAGTATCCATATAACTTTATTTCAATATCTCTTGATAGTTAAATAAGAATTTCATTTTTATAGTATTACAAATTTCGACTCTCGATTTCTATTTCTAGTCAAGACTATTCTCGTGTTCTCTTGTCTCCAAAAGTCTTAAATTTTAAGACCGTTGCAGTAAATTAGAACATGAACTTTTGAAGTCAGCCATTGTCGTGAAATGCCTTAAATCAAAACTCCCTCGCGCTCTTTAGACCACAGTGTATGTAGTTTTCACTACAGTTACGAATGAAAAAAATTAAGAAATGTTTCTAAAATAAAACGAAATGCAAATGAACGAAGTAGATCAGAACATAGCAAGAAGAACCATCAAAACCACTTTCCTATGGCGATACTTAAAATCTACGTAAAATGCAGTCAAAAGTATTCGCCTTTTGGTATACAAGATTGACCCAATACCAGTAACGTACAGATCATTTCCAGTCTATCGTCTTAATCATACAAAATGTCTTCTCTTTACTCTTACGTTTAACATAGGCGAATATATTTTGATAAATAATTTCTATCGCTGAGACGATGAAACTGCACTAAAATTAGTTTGCATGTTCACAACTGAAAGCGAACATTTTCAAAAAATATTGGAAGCAAAATTTAACTTAACAAACCGTGAATCGAACTCGAGCCCACTGTATGAAAGCCTACAGTATTTGACAGTTAGACAATATAGGATTCTTCCAGTAATATTCAGAAAATTTCAGATAAAGTGAAATTAATTTTACAATACGATTTTTACATGAAAATATTTTTTCATGAGAATAAACGACTGTCATCTTCATTTAAAAAACAGCAACTTTCGGGGTCTGTGCTTCGATAGACGAAAAATTTTCAGATTGAAAATAGTTCATGAATATGTCGGTGGATACTACTGCTCTATATGTATAAAAAAACGCGATTTTTGAAATGAAACATTTAATAACTGAAAAGAGTAAAGACAGAGTTTGAATTACAGATGGATTGGAATATAATAAATATGATACAAATTGTATGCAAAATTTAAACTAAAATTTCATAACACAGCAAGCTAAGAATGGGCTTGGAAAAAAAGGAAAAGAACAAAAAAATTGTTTTTTTTTTCTTCGTTGGGATAGTTACTATTTTTGTGAAATACAAATAGAAGCAGTCTATTTGCTGTAAAATTGAAACATGATAAATTTCTAGTTCATCGCCTTAATCCCTGTGATCAGACAGTGACACCAAGTTTGGAACTTTTTCATTATAATTTCGTGGAAACAAGCCGTTGTTCTTGAAAAAGACGGGATTTTCGGGATAGCAATTTAATTAATAAATGAATTACGATTATCAAATAATAATAATAATAATAATAAGAGTACTCCCAGTGTCGTTGCAGTTTACAAGCATGCAAAATTTTAGATTGAATGGACAGAGAGAAGTGTGTTAAAAATCACTTGGAAATTTAATTTGAACGACTTATCAGATCAAGATAAATATTAATAAAAAGCTTTAAACAGTCACATATACACGCAAATATGCGTTACACATTTTTCCCAAAAATAAGTAAATTGCCAAGGTCTATGGAAGAAAAAATTCTCTAATTATTCTTAAGCGCTCGGAAATAGATCACCGTTTTCATTTAGTCCAAGCAATAAAACATTATACGCTTCATTTCTTTTTTGTTTTCGCTTTCAACACATTATCACGTCGTTCGGACACAAAGAGTGGTCCCACAGCACATTAGAGGAGGTTTCTAATCAGAAAACCTAAGACATTGAACTTAATTAACCGCATTTAGAAGGGTAAAAATGTGGCCTCCAATTAATTAGTTTAAATTTATTCGGAAAGAATAATTTTGTTTGACCGTGACATGTAGTATTTTTAATTAGACAGTTGAATATTATTAAGATTTCTTCAAACAGTTTTTGCTTCCTACGAAATAATTTTTACTTTGGAATAAGAAATAAATTAAAAAAACTACTTTTTTTTTTTTTTTGTTTACACAGACAGCTATTTCTATTCTTGTAAAATAGCTCATTGTCAGATTTAATATTATGGGAAAGTCAACAAAAAAGGAAATAAGTCAAGAATTGAATAATAGAAAACTTTGTAAAATAACACCATAAAGGTTAAAATAAATAAAACATTTGTAAAAAAACACACATAAAATAATTCTTATAACAAGATCTAGTTATAAGTATCATTTTATGCTTGTTTTTTCGCAAAATGTTTATTAATTTTAATGTTTAACACCAGTAGTTTGAGTGTTTATCCGTACCATACAGGTTACTTAAACGGCCATGCAGCAGTTTCGATCAGTTTTTTAAAAATCTAAACAGCTGTATAGCCGTTCAAGTAACCTTTATGGTGTTATTTTAAATTTTTTTTATTATTTTATGTTTTCGACATCACTTATTTTGTGTGTTTTTGTTATTTTCTTCATTTGAGTTGAGCACTGGTTTTGTACACAATTTGCATCATTCTGGCTTTGTCGTAATTGAGGTTAACACTTGATTGAACAAAGAGACTCTCAGTTAGATTCGATTAAACTGTCTTCTTTTAAAAATTTCTTATTACACACTTATATACATTCTTACTTTAATGCAGAAAAAGATGCACTATTATATCCTATCTAGGACCCTTTATTTAGCAGCAGCTATTGACATTTAATGCAAACTTTTGCGTTCTTTATTATGTGGTGTCTGTGGCAGCAGTTTTTTTGTGTGCTGCTCTTCTGTTACATTACTCTAACAAGGAGGAGGCACGGCTTAAGGGAAACGGATTTCAATGATCTTTGGCACATTGAAAGTGTACAACGTGAATGTACTACATGTAAAATACTAAGACGTAATACTCAAAAACAGTCGAGAAAAATTAATATTTATAATCAATATATATATAATTCGTCCCAGGTACGAATCTCGTTAGTTAAATAGCTATTATATACTAGTCCAGTGTCACTAACAACAATGAGGTTGATACTCAAGTGCAGAAAGATACCTTGAAACGATACCTGACTGTTTTAGTATGGAGAAGAATATGGCATGATACCGAAATGGATTCTAGCCCTCTTAGCGTCTTGGAAATGGTCAAATAATGTAAAGGGCAAAACTTGTTGCTTTCGTGGTAAAAATTTCATGCAGCTTTAAAATTATTAAAAAATTAAAATTTTGTCGAGTAAGAATATTTGTAATGTTAATTCGGTTTTTATATCGCATTTTTAATTTTGATGACGTAACACATTAACTTCATTCATAAACTAAAATGCTTGATTATCGTTATCGTATGGACATCAAAATACGTTCTTTTAATTTGTATATAATTTCGACAAGAAAAACAATACAAAAACAAAAATCTTCTTTAATATTAAAATTTTGTATGTGCATATTCGAAAACATTTTCTGGAGAAGCAATTATAATGACATAATTAAATAATTTATGACTGAATGCAGAGTACATAATTTGTGAAGCATGATAATCTTTCTTGCCATATCCACCTTAAAGTCACTAGCATTAATTCCCGGCATTAATTTCCTCAGCCCTAATGTGTTTCATGAGCGCCAGAATAAAATATCTCTTGTGTGTTAAGCGACATTTTTCACTCTAAAAATGCTTAAATTAACTTTGCGTTTGGCTCAAAACTTTATAATCATGTAAAGTCTTACTTAAAATAAGCTATTTTCGAGTATTAAAAAGGACTTACAGGAGTAAACATTAGTTTAAGCCTGCCCGATTGGGCATTTTTAAGTATGCCCTTCCGGGAAAGTGAACACGTTGATGATAAATCAAATAACTTATTTTAAAGTAGTAAATACGTATTCTTAAAAAGTAAAAGCCGTTAGTGTGTTTATTCGTGGTTACTTTATGTGCAAAGCTTGTTTGTAAATGTGGCATTTTGTAAAATTTTGTAAATGTGGCATATAAAATCGACCTTTTATTGAGAGCGAAATTTGGTACAGTTATGTTTTTCTCGTAATTTAGAATACCTTTAAAATAATTGCGTGGGAAACATTTGTAATATCGCTGACAAGACACAAAAAATTACATTATTTATTACATTAATAAATTAAATTAAATCTACTTTGAATATGTTCCATATGAATTCATTGATCAGGACAGCAAATTATTGATGTGGTATTTTTTTGCATTGGTTGGTGGATTAAATATTCATTTTGCTCCTTAAAAATAAATAAGTGGATGTTTCTAAACATTAATAGAACTTCAGATGTAGGAGAACAAATGGCTCTCAAGATTTATTGTCTCACAGTTTTTACGGACAATAATTGTAGCGTTTTAATATTCCTCAAAAGAAGACACTTCAGTTATGCATTTTACTGTTTCTCATCGTATAAAATAAATAATTTGAAATTTGAATAAGACCACACTTCGAATACACCTTTCTCAATTAAGTACAAATTTTGAGATAAGTTTAGCTTATACCATAGTTTATTTTAACATCAAACAAACAGTTTTGGGCAAGTATATGAACTGATACCAAATGAGTTCCTTAATGATTTAGGCAGATGAAATATTTCTTGGACTACGATTAGATAACTTATTGAAAATTTTCGATAAAGTTATAGGAGAGACGGGGATACAGGCGGTCAATTTTTAGGTTTTTAAATATAACTCTGGAAATACTTTTAAAACAGAATGTCAGAATAATGTATAGTGTTTTATTGGCTATCTATTGGCTATCTTAATTAATTTTACTTCAATTTTAAGAAAAGGTTTTGTAAAGTAAAAAAAAAAAAAAACAATTTTCTTACGTACTATTGTTGACCCACTGTACCTCATAAAGGGGAACACTGGGTCACCTAACAAGAAACACAATAAAAAATTTCTTTCACTCAATAGTGAGTAATTTAAACTTTTTTTATTGCCTGACAATACTTAGCATTAAGTAGATCAAAGATTATAAGCTAAATATTAAGTTTATGGTTCTAAAATATACACAAAATAATTAGTTAATAATGAAAAAGGAGCAAAAGTCAACTTTGCCACCCTTCTCTCAATTCCTTGCAATACATTTGGTTTTGGCAACTTTCTCACCATATCTTTACTGTCAGCTGCATAAATGTCTTCCTCAACAGAGTGACAACTTTACTGATTTCTTTTCATGTAGTGCACTTCAATTTCATTTTCTATTTTACCTACAACTTCAGTAATATAGTGTTTAAAACTGCATTTTTTTCTTGCCGTAGACCTCGAATAATGCAAAATCTCCAACGCCAACATTAAAATCTTCTACATTTGCAAACTGCAAATCCTCAAAGTGAGATTAACCAGAAAATTTTTCATTCTTCCATCTCTTCAGTTAATTTCGTCATTAGATCTTTCACTCTTCTTTTTTCAATCATCTCATTTCGATTTGTGAATATCCCAGGTGTATCGGTAAGAATTTCTGATTTTTTTTAGGTTGTCTCTCAGCTTTTACTCTTTCGCATTAAAGTTAGGAAAAATATTTTATCCTTTCTGGTGTCATTTTTTTGTTTTACATAATTTTCTTGATAAACTGAAGATTCTGTGGCTGATGTGGAAGACTTTAGATAAATTAGATCATTCAAACATTTAAAAGTAAGAAACTTACAGAAAAACAATAAATATATAAATGGGGACACAATGAATCACTCACCCACTGTACCCCATTTCATCTGACCCGGTGTGCCCCATATGAGCCAATGTATTATATTTCCCCCTCAAAATTCCAAATCTTTAAATATTCACTAATAGCACAAAATAATAGAAAATATAATGCAACATAATAGGAAAGTACGTAATATAAGATAATAACGCAACATAATACCATATTCATAATAACACAGCATAATAGAGAAGACGGTAATTTAAACCACATAACTTATATGTACTTGACAAATTTCAAGTGCAATAACATAAAATCTTACTTTCTTCAAATTTCATGCAGATGATCAAAAAACAAATAAGCTCTTTCTCCCCTCCACAGTCAAAGTGAGATGTTTAACTTTTCTCACAGAGTTAAGTTGTTTGATAACTACTTTAAATAATTTTGTCCTTTGAAAAGTATTCACTGAACCAAAAATATCTTGTAGGGACCCACTGTACCCTGCTCTCCCCTACTATTTATAAATATATTTTTTTGTTTGAATGTTTCTTTTTATCAAATCATTTCTCCTATATTTGCCATGAGATTAGGTTGGGAAAACATCAAATCCTTTTTTTATGTATATATTCCTTAGTGCTGAGTTGTAAAACACAGAAGAAAATAAATCAGAACATTAATTACACTGAAAAATAATGTTCGGTAAACTTTATCACACAAATATTAAAAAATAAAACTAGACTTCATTAGAGAATAATTACAAGATAATTATTTCAATTACTTTCATATCTGGAAATCAAAATCATAAAATCTGAGTTCTGTCTATAAAATAGCATTTAAGAAGCATATGATTCTTTATAAGTTAACTTTAACGACTTTATCCACAGCACAATCTTTTATTCTACAGTTTTGATGCATGTTGAAGATTGTTTATAACAGTTGAAACAGTCTATTTTAAATAAGTTATGCCTGCCACCTGTATCTTTAAGGATTTTATTGACGCATTCTGCATTTGACAGCTCGGTGAGTAATCTACATGGTGATCAATTTAAAAGTGTGCGCGTCTGTTTTTCCTGTTACCCTTAAATATGACGGACGTGTTAACTATTTTAACACTGAAGTGCAATTTGTTTAACCTCGTTTAAGCATGAGAGACAGTTTCAACACTGTTGGACCGTGCAACTTTATTTGTGGGGTGAAACAGATTGGAGTAAACTAAAAAATTACCACCGGATTAAGTAACTTTGTGAGACATGTGATGAAGATCACATGTCTAATTTTAATAATCCTTTAATTTTGGCTTTCTTTACTGTAATCTATCCAAAATCATGTATTCTAAATGATTTCTGCTCTCATTTTTCTGTCATTTCGGCTTTTAATCTGTATATTCGCTTTCAGCTTTCGTCAGATTTAAGGGTAACACAAAAAAAACGGCAGATACTCTTTTATATTGATCACCCTGTAAATAACTCAACAACTTATGAAATGCAGAATGCGTCAAAAAATCCTTAAAAATGCAGGTTACAGGTATCAGTTATTTAAAATCGACTGTTGCAATTGTTATAAACAATCTTTAACATGCAACAAAACCTGTCTAGCCTCCATACTAAAAAATTCCCAATGAGTAAAATGTGTCCCATACACTAATGAGGTGATGTACCAAATTTCAGACTTTCATCAAGCAACATCTCAGAGATATCTCTAAATAAAGATGATCAGGGGCTATACACGATTTTTAATGTATTCTTTTATTACTAGAGTGGAAAAAAAGATTTTATTTTGTAATTTCTGTACGACCCCTGAAATGGGATCATTAGATGAGATTTTTTTCCCTTCGAGAGCCATTGAAAAGTGGTTATGTCAGCGCTATATTTATCAATTTACATTGTCCACTTATCTCCAATAGAGAACAATCTAAAGCCCGTCACCACCTTTTTGGAAAAACATGTATGTATATGCATATACAGGATGTTCCGCGAAGAATCCTAACTTTGAAATTGAATAACTTAAAAACAGAGATAGATAGATGCATGAAACATGTTAATTAATAAAAAAAACATAAGAATTTGATTTTGAAGCCACAAAAATTTAAGTCACAAATGACACCGATAGATGGCGCTATACGTGGCACTACGGATACCAGAAATAAAGCTCAGACACCGAGGAACATCGCATCAAAATGGATTTAATAAACGCATCTTTCACACTACACACCAGAGCCGTTGCCAGGAAAAAATTTCGAGGGTTGAGGGATGTTGTGTTGCCGAGAGAATACGGAAGTCAATTCAGAGTGAAATTATTTAATCAATTCATGAGGACTGACTAATCCATATCAACTCTGCAATAAAGAAATAAGAAATTCATTTTTGATTCATTAGAGGATGAAATAGATTGTAGAAAACATATGAAAATGCTGTAATCTTCTAATCCATTATCAACTGACGAACTCAGAAGTACCGTTAAATTAAAATTGTAAAAAAAAAAAAAATCTATTCACTGTAGCCATTCCTTAACAAAATCGCTACCATATATTTCATTTAATCAGCTTACAATACGATTCCATGTTCTATTGGAGTAGATTGTTTTAAATAGACAGCTTTCCGATCACTTTCTAATCATGTCGAGTCCCTCCTCCCCAAAAAGGAACATTGGAGAATTTTCAGACGTTTGTTTTATGATTAAAGGTTTAGATTTTTTTAAAGCGTGTCAATCAAAGTATTATTGGACTCCTTGAGATTTTGTAAAATAATATCCTACATATAATAATAATATCCTCCTATAATGTTTTGCAAAAGACTCTATAACTGTTTATAAAATCAGCCATCCAACGTGAAACTTATGCTTATTAATTTTTTCGTGATTTTCTTTTTTACTACATTAATCAGTTTTTATCTTTAACTATAACAAGAGAAAACAAGTATATTCAAGGTCATATTGTTGCCAATTCATAATTTGGTAGAAAAGGGTTAAAGTTAAAACAATCAATGGCCAACGGTAAAGTGGAATTGCCCATCATAAAATACTTCAAAATCAGTACGTAAAAGTGGTAGTATAAGAGTCTTCAACACTGCAAAATATCTCATTTCTAATATGTTAAGCTGGAAAATATTTTTCAACTTACTACGCTTTGATAGTCAAATTTATTCCAAAGTTTTACGAATAAAGTTTTAAAAGAAAGAAATTGATCAAGACTTTTTTTAAGGTTTATCAGTAAAATATAATATCATTACGAATTGCGAAATCTAATATACATTTAAGTACTTTATTTGTGTCTGTGAAAATACCAGACACATACTTGCAAATTTTTCTTTATAAAGTACTATTTGTTCCAGTTAATATCAGAAATTGTTTCTTTACAAAACCAAAAAGGAATCTCAGAATTACAAAGCACACACACAAGAAAACGAATCTTCTTCTGTCTTACTCTTGAGTATCGATCGCACAGCAATGATTTTTCGAACTGACTCAGTCACTTATGAAGCTTCACTGATAAATGGCTTCAAGTTAGTGAAACTCTCTTTCTTTGATGTTTCGCCAAGACGTGAGTACGATTGAGAAAAAAAGAAGAAAAAAAAGACGAAAAAGGATTAGGACTTCTTATCGCGGGCCATTTCTCTACTCTATAAATCCCCACTCTAGATGCGACTAAATAAAACGAGGAACTTGTTATAAAACTGAATTCATAGCAGTGTAAGGTTTCTCCAGTATGCGTAGATTTTTGAGAAATGGATAGTATTATCACTTTGCAATGAGTATTTTGACGATAAGTGGCAGCTTGAGTATAATTTGCACTGAACAGCATCTTTACCTTTTATACGCTGCATTGAGATCCAGGCATATTTTAAATTCGTTTTTTGCATATTCTGTCCTTTAATGCTTTAAACAAAGGAAATTATTCATTTAAATAGGGAAACAAATTTTTAATACGATTTTCACTGCGTTTACAATTGGGAGCATGGGTCATTTCTGACTATAATTTACATTGATTTCAAAAACTGAATAAACTTATGGACAGTTTAAGTAATAAGTGAAATATTAAGACTTAATTAAAGATTTTCTTTTAATTTCAGTAAAAGTATGAATAAAGTTTGAAAGGGGGGGGTATCAAGGGCTCTGTAAAAAATTATGAAAATGGCTAATTTCATGATTATTTTTCCAGTTTTTCAATAACGATACAAATGCAACTTGTATTTCAAAATATAAAGTCATTTTGCCTTTATCTGCTGATTTTATCAAGTCTATATTGATAAAATTTCATTTCTGAACAACTGAGAACATTGGCTTGTAAAAGTTTTTTAAAAAGTTTGATAAAACTCTCACTGGACTCTGTTTCAAGGGCGGCTCCAGACTAAATTCTCGGAGGGGGCCATTGAACATTTTACATAGATCTAAAAATTGGTCAAAATTGATCAAAATGGAAATTAAACGCGTGGAATCGTTAAGCATGGTCACTAAATCTAAAGTTGTAAAACAAAATTTCGGAAGGGCCATTACGGTCCCCTCCGAACACGGTCCCCTCCTACGGGAGGTACAACAGAGCAAAGGTCGTCTTACTGGTGACGACTTTGCTCTGTTTTCAAGGTGTTATCCTTGTTGTTAAAAAATATTTCATCTTTCCTTAAATATTGTCAATTTTCATATCTGCTGTGTATACTAATCCAATTTCCCCACCCCCGCGATGGCCGAGTGTATAAGTCACACAAAGTAATAGACAGCCGAAGTGTGAGGTCATGATAATGGGGATCCGTTGCACGGTTGTCGTTCTAACGATCTGGCGTTTTGGTCAGTTTTCTCTAGATGTAGCGTGAATACGCGTTAGAACCTATTAGAAAGTCCTTCGCGGTAGATAACCCCCCCCTTATCCTAGGCAGATACTCCTCGTGCAGGTTTGCCTTAATACACACAATACAATACACATTACAAATATATCTCAATGTTTAGTATTTAATCAATTTATTTTTCTTCATATTCAACTTGTTTTGTAGCCATATCTTCACGATTTCAATTATTCGAAGAATCTTTAGGTAGCATACTGTATCGTAAAAACTTCTTTAAGAATGTTTTATATTCATATACATGAATGGTATTTGACAGAAGGAAATTGCATGTGTTGGCAATAGGAATATGATATGGTATTTGATGAAACTCTAGAGGAGGCATCAGTTTGCATATAATGTGGACGTTTCTAAACTGGACCACTTGAGATCTTACACGGTATGTAGAAACACCCTAAAGATGTATGACTATATCAAACAAGTCATCTCATAGTGTGCATTAGGCAGTACGTGACATCACAAGTACGTCACGTATATCACGTATATATCAAAGTGCCTTCAAGAGCACGCATCCACGAATGCTTTGTAGTGCACATGATAGTTTTAAGACATTTCTGAATGTGTTTTACCCATTTGTGTACTGTATAATACGTATGGGGCACTAACATTTAACTTGTGCAATGGACCTACAATTTATATTTTTTAAAACACGTAAATATCGCAAAATATATTTTAATTTTAAAGCTTTTAGTAATATTAATAGTAATATTAATAGCTTTTTTTCAGATTACAAATCTTCACATAAAATTTCTTTCATTTTTATAATTTTAAAGCTTCTTGAAAATCGGAGGATGAAAGCAGAAATACATTATTTGTCCATTTTCAAGACACTCAAAGGGTTAAATATCGAGGTACTAATATAAATATTATTGGATATGCATATCAGTAAAAATATACCAATGCACCATTATTTAGACAATAATGCTTGTGTCTCACTAAATAGAAGAATTGAGATATTCAGTGTAAAAATTGCTAATACAGCAAAATAATTCCTGATTTCCAAATGTATTTACTCACAAATTGTTTCTATTGATATTAAATAAATATAAGATATATAATTGTTTGTATTGATATTAAATAAATATAAGATATATAGCATAAAACTAACTTAGATGGTTGGGCGGGATGGTTATTATGGTTGGACGAACTCTTGAGTTTTTTACATATTTATTATTATTAATTTTTGAAATGTACGTGTATAAGTAGAACATTTCATGCATGAAACAAATTAGAAAACTCACAACTGTTCCACGTAAAAGTTGAATGTAAATTCAAAGTACTATTTAAAGTACAACTATTCAGGAATTGAAATTTATATTTTTTAATGACTATTAAATTTAAGTACTTTTAAAATTCAGGTCAACCCGTACGAAAGCTTAATTCGTACAATCGTTCGCTCAACATTTGTTTTACCGTATCAAATAAGTTTCCCACATTCTAAGCTAAATTATGCAAATATATTTCAGAAATAGACCTGAATAATAAGACTTTTGCATAACAGTTAAATTCTAATGCAGAGAAAACCTAACCATTAGCAGCTACAGGAAATTATTTGTAAACTTTGAGGAAATTTGTCCGATAGTTTAAAAGCAGCATATTGCTTAAAACATGATGCATATTTTAATAAGTAAGTGGCTTACAACAAGAATTTTGAATGAATTTAATTTTGTTTGGAAAAATACTTTGAATTAGATTGAATATAATTCCTCTTTTAATACTCGCTACAAAAATTGCTTGTTGAGTTCTTGTATCTCTTTTTTTTCTTTTTCGTAGTACTTTAAATTGTATGAAATGTTTTATTAACCTACAACACTCGAATCCATCTGTATTAGTAATAGATTTAGGAAAATCTATCTAAATGAAACATCCAATGGTGCTAATGGTGTAAATTTTGATGTCAAAAGGAACCCTACTAGGAGTGGCTGGCACCAATTTAAATAGGGCATTAATTGAATTGTTTTTGAAAATTAAATAAATTAAGGGAAAAATATTTCGATGCGAATACTTATTTAAATACACTTTCCCTAAATCAATTAATAGAAGAATAGTCATTAAAAAGCTGCCAATCTGCGCATGCGTGTGCTATACTACGGATATCGTTCGGAAGCTTCGATATTTCTCTGGTATGTTTAGCCAAGTAATTCCTGTATCTGTGGTATTCAGTACTGTAAGAGGACTAATAAGTACACCTACGAAAATACTGAACCTTTAGTAATCCAGCGGTGATTCATTAGAGATAAGGAATTTTATTTTAAATTTAAATCGTCGTTTATAAACGTTCATTAAGCTATGTAATGACATTTAATCTAAGAAATAATTAAGTGTATTATGAAGTGAGTGCACACAGAAGTGCAAAATGATATGATTTCATAGTATTTATTTCGAAATATACAGAGATTCAGAAGGGCAATATAGATGAAATATATTCAAGTACAATTACAGTATATGGTGAATAAATAATTACGGAAGTTAAATGTCAAATATTTATATTATTAATGGCAAAATTGAGAAAAAAAAATAAACCAAAGAATATGCATGAACACTATAAAATGTGTCAGGGGGAATTCAGAAAAAAATATCGTATGAAAGTTTTTAAAAAAATGAAACATAAGATTGTGCAAGAGAATAGCTTCTAAGTACTTATTAAAATTTAATCAGGAAAAAAAAGAACCGTTAAACAGATGAAAATATGTCCTCGAAAAAACATTAATAAAAATAACAATTTACAATATTTATAAGCATTTAATCATTTTAAAAGTTAATTAAATATTATTACTTTCCCCTAAAGTAATTTGTTTTAATATTTTATTCATCATTTCTTCTTAATTTTCTATCTGTCAATGTTTTATATTTACTTTTTTTTACACTTATTTTCAACAGAACGGCAACTTTCAATGTTTACATAGGCTTTACATATTTTTGTATTGTATTTATTTAAAGTATGATAATTTATTTTTTGTAGGTTCTTCTCTCTCTCAAAAAAATGTCGCAATGCAGATTGCACAGATTTTTTATTCGACTTTTTGTTATCTATTTTGTATTTAGTCAATTTTGCAATGTCATATATTAATTTGTTCTTGTTTCCTGCTTTGTATTTTTACGTACTTTGATTTTCGATGTTTGCATTTTTTCCGGAACCAGTTAATGCGTGTTATTTCTTTTCAAGTTCCATTATTTTTTTTTCATTCTAAATCGCATTACGTATCTTTTTAACGTAAAATTGTTATTTTTGGTTATCTTTTACGCCCTTTCAGTTGACAATGGCAGCTTATCGTAATGTATTCAGTATTTGCTCCTAAATCATTTGTTTATGATGTGTATATAGTGAGCAATCATTTTAATAGCTACTCTCTGATTTTTTTTTAATTTGTTATTTTCTACTTTCTGCCGCAGCTATCATGTGAAGTTCGTAATTGTCCTCTACTCAGGACCTGTAATTTGCAACAGCAACTATCTTTTTAAAATAAACAATCTTAATACAATGTCAAATTTTCGTAATTTTTTTCAAATTTAAAAATGTACTACGCCATTTCGTTTGTTTAAATTTGCTAGAACCATAAATTTTACGCGTTTTTATAGGCATTCGAATGTAAGACCAAAAACCACCTCGCGTGAAAATGTTATTTTAAAGATTAAGTAATTAAACCTTTGTAAAATAACACACATAAAAATTTAATTACCCCTTCAGTACTGATTATAAGTACATTTTTGCGTATATATTTTACAACCGTAAGGTTTTCACCACTGTATTTTACATTTGATTTCGCTTTTACTTTGACTCCTCTATGCTCCACAAATATTATACTTTTTAACGACTTATTTAAACCAGTTCCTAATTAATGTTGCTTTTTATAAATAACTAAATGTACGTTAAATTAAAGTAATTTCGTATTATCTAGACTAAATCTGAATTTTTTCTTCTATAAAAATATTTTATATGGGTATTATAACAAGAAAAAAAAAGTTAGTTTCTTTGAATTGAATATGAAGAAATTTGCATTGCAGATAGAAATATATAAATTAATTTTTATTTTAATTTTATTCATAATTTTTCGCAGGACATTTTTTTCCTTAAAATGGCCTTGCTATTCCTAGTTTTGCGTTATGTAATCCATTTGATATGAATTATTTTATTCAGAACAATTATCCAGCTCAACTTGAGTTAGAATTTGTCTTTCTTAAAATAAATCACTGATTAAAACGAAATCGAACAAAATAACATAAACATAGAAAACATTTTGTCTCTATTTTTCCGCTGTCTAGGCAAACTATTCTTTTTTTCCTTCTTTGCTTGTCTTATATGGAATGAGGGAGCCATTTTCTTTGACCTACCGTTTGTTCATTTCCGGACAGTTGCACATAGCCGGAATCATTTAGATATGAAATTCTATCTCCCTTAAGAAAATAGAAGAAATGTTTGAGTATGTCCTTTAGGGTGACAGAGAGAGCAGTTTTGCAATTTCTGCAAGCCAGCATTTCTTTTAATGTCACCTAGTTATTAACACGGTGTTTAATGCAATATTCCAAGAAAATAAAACATACAATAATATTTTTAGAAGATCACTGATTCGTCAATGTTAAACAAATCACTCGTATTTTTTTAATTTAAAAAATCTAATAAAAATAATGTATCGTTTCTTATTCTTTAGTTCTAGAGTTTAATAAATATTTTTATCATTGTGTATTTTTTTTCGTTGAGGACTTATTTCTTTATATAATTTCATCCGAACTAAACGATCTTGAAAAATTACATATGAGCTAATGCTTCCTCTTTAAAACACTTTTCGCCCTTGTCTCAATTCTTCAGTAATAATTAGTCAGCAAAACACCAAACAGTAAAATATTTTATAATCTTTGCATCCATTCTATCGTAACAAAATCTACGATCGTACTATTTAGTAATTAAAACGGTGAATTAAGCAAGGAGATATCTTGCTACCTAATACAATTAAATGCATCTCTAAAATAGTAATTAATGTAAAAGTAAGAAATAAAATGATATTTTTCCACTTATTTACAGTAACTAAAAGCTTTATATAAAGTTTCTAAACATTTTTCAGTTTCCTCCTTGTTTTAATAATGAACTAAATAAGAAATCAAGTGAACATACTAAGAATTTTACATTGGGGGTACTTATATGCATACGACATCATATGCATTAGTTTTCAGCTAAATAACTAACGCAATCCACAAACCTATAGTTAAAGTATCTGGTTACATATGATACATGTAAAATATCAAATCAGTAAACGTTTTTGCAAATTTCATTATGAAAAAAACAGCTTTTTAATTCTCTTTGTTTCGCTTCGCTTTAGAACAAAATCAACAAAGAAGATTTGAATTTAATTTATCGTTAATATTTTCAAACATAAGATATGAGATTGCTTCAAATATCTATACTTGATCAATAACATATTTTAGATAAACTTTAAAATAACTAAATTTCAGATATATAGTTACAGTATTTAAGATATATAGTTCAGTATTTAAGTTGTATATTGCTGCTCAAATTTTCATGATTAACAATTTTGAAATGGGTCCCGAGAAATATAAATAAAACATTGTAACTATACTGATATGTATTGTACAGGTAACTATACTCATAAATAAAACTAGTCACTAATTTAAACACTTGTAAGTTATTACAAATATTACTATTTCAAAAGATCATTTCAATACATCCTTGTATGATTTAATATGGAATAAAATAACAAATTGTTTGCATGCGTAGCACAATCAAATAAACCAGTATAACTTAGTCTTTAGATTTACTAATGTTAAAAACACTAGTCTGATATTAAAAGTAAAATATAGTGTTTCAAACGAGTTTTTCGATGGTGTTTTTTCTTTCTTTCTAAGAACATCTGTAGGAACAACGTTCCTTCTGACACTTTTTTTTATGATTCATTACTCACTTTCCCTTTGCATTTTTGTTTACTTTATGGTGAGTAGCAGCTTATTTCAGATCCCGTGATTACAGTTTTTTTTTCATAACTTTCACTTTTACTTATTTTACCCAGAGGTAGTATAAATATGGAAAGAAGCTACCGAGCTCAATGGTTATTAACCTCTGGCCTCCTTACCTCCATATGCTTCATGCTCCCATATTTCATTCGAGTTAAAAAGAGATTATTAAACACCACAGAATACGTTAACGGGGTGTGCTTTCATATAATTTTATTTTTATGCAAATTACATTAAATTATAAACATCTGGGAAAGTAAAGTAATGTGCAACGTGAAAATATTATGCTGGTGAAATCCATCCTTTTATAGATATATTTCCGTTCAACATTTTCATTGTTTCTCTTCCTATAATATTAACTCTGATTTGCCTTTGTGTAGCCTTTTAGATAACAAATAAAGTGGCTGTCAAATTACATTTTTCAGTTTAAAATTTACACTGTCAAATACATGAGTAACTGTAAAATGCAAATTGGATAAGACTGTAAACATGGTAGATGGCTGAAGTGTTGCAGGTTCGGCGGGTTTCGTGTTAGAGGCTGAAATTGTTTAGGTTCGGAACTATCGCGCTGCTGTCAATGGAATGATCTCGAGTTTTAGGTGGTTCTCTCCAGATGAACCTGCGTTTACACCCCTTAAAAAGTCTTCCGGCCATCCTCTAGGCGGTTGCCCTTCGGGTAGGGATGGACGCGAGACGTGCGAGACGAGAATCGGGGCTGTCTCGTCTCGTCTCGCGTCTCGTCTCGTCTCGCAAACACTTTGTCTCGTCTCGCGTCTCGCGAGACGTCTCGCGAGTCTCGCAAAATTAAAGACTGCGATTTCGCTACCATTTTATACTAACTTATTATTGGGATTTTATTGAAAATTAATATTAATAATAACAATTACTTACATATAGCCACATTAGTAGATATATTAATAACTATATCAGCATATATCGGCATTTGAAGTAAAAGAAATTGAGATTTAATCCGTATATATAATGTCACACCGAAAATATAGTATTTATTTTTATTTACTAGCTGCGTGCCCGTTCTTCGCACTGTAGTAAACGAAAATTTTCCTAACATGAGTAATTTCAATTAATTCCAGTGATGTGGAATCTAAAATAAAAGCAAAATTATTTGACTCTTGATGTAAAGTTTGCGTCATGAGTATTAACCTGGCATCATTGCAATATAATGACTCAAAAAACTACGTCAGTGTCATTCGCGATCAGAAAAGTGAAAAGCTTAGCGGTTTGCAGAGAACTCCCCACTTTCAAAATGTGTCATTTCTACATCATACTGTAGTTCTACATCATACTGTTCAAGTTGTAGCATTAAATACCTCAGACACTACATGAAATGGACAACCGTTTGTTTTAAAATAGCTGCGCACCCGCTCTTCATACGAGAAGTAGCGAATATTTTACTAAAATCATATCTGCATGAGACAAAACAGATTTTTTTTTGTTTTTTTTAAGTTCAAGTAATCTCCTCTGTTGAAATTACTGCGGGATATATTAACACAAATTAGAATTACTTATCGTTCAGTTGGTTGTAAGATAACCCTTGAAAAATTATAAACAGAACACTTTTAGTCTTTATTAAATCTCTACTATTTACTTTAACGTCAATTTCAAGTCTCTAAAATATGTGTAATTTTTATATATTAATGAAAACAAGATAATTATAATTATATTAACGATAATTATAATTATTTGCCTAATATTTCCAATAACATTACTGTGTGTGCATTTTTAGATTTCATTATAGTATCTCAGTTGGTTAATAGACGTCTTATTTTTTGTTTATTTTTTAAATTACTGAACAGTTAATTTGTTGACGACTATCCGTTTGTACTTTTCCACAATAATTTTTAGCGATAGTACTACAGTCGTTATGGTCGCCCTGTTTACAGAAAAATTAAACCATAATCCCCCTAATGTATATCCAGTGTGGATTTTTTAAAAAAATGAAAAGACATCTAACAGGCGAAGATAATTTTAGAATAGGAACCCAACTGCAAGATAAAATGATGGATAAATTGTAATTATTTGCCTATTGTAATTATTTGCCTGAGGTAAAAAATTTATAAAAGTTTTGCAAGCCGAAGGAAGGGAAAACATGATAATATAAACGAAAAGAGAAATAATTTTTAAAAAAATTGCTTGCATTTCTTTCCGTCCGATATTAATATATAAGAATAAAAAATGTCATTTTAATCTCCTTAAAATAGGCCAACAATAGGGAATTAACCGCCCCTAGAAAGTTGTTACCAGGGTGGGCGCCCCCCCCCCTACGCACGCCGCAACGTGCGGCAAAGTTTGAGGATAATATCGGTACAAGGATATTTCAACCAAAGATATTCAACCATATTTCAACCTACTCAGACTAAGCATCAATTCGAATGCAAGTTGCTCTACTTCTAATCTTTCTCTGATGTACCCGAAACCCGATTATCACAGGGGCAAGGGGGGGCGGTAGTCCGGTGCTCCTGAAGAAAAAGGGGGCCCATATATATCCCGATTATCTAAATTATAAATTCATATGTACTGAAATAGTAATTGTGGGGAAAAAACTGAATTTCCTCTATAATATAGGTATTACCTAATTGTCTATCGTTAGATCAAGTTAGAGATATTTTTTTGGGGTGATAAATACGATTTGATTAAAGTACAAAAACTACAGTTAACTTAAATGCAATTTTCGAGTACAACAGCGGTCAAAACTGGGTTAAAATGCTTAAAAAAGGGGGGCTCAGTAAAGGGGCTTAATGCGTAAAAAAGGGGATAGTAAGGGGGGCCCCAAACTTAATGCCCCGGGCCCCGACTAAAAGTGGTCAGATTTGAACATACCGTACCGCCTTTCCTATTTCTTATTATTTTTCTTTCAACTCTTCTCTGTTTTCTATTTTTTTTTCCGCCTCTTTCTTTATCCTCTCCTTTGTGTGTTTTGTATATCTCTCGTCAGTTCTAATTTTAAATGTTACGTGTTTGTGCGTATTGTAGAGTGCTGATAGTATACCAGGACCGAAAACGAAGGAGACGCAAGTTAAACGGTAGAGGCTTCAGGCAAATTGTCGCTTTTCAGATCGTATTTATGCGAGACGGAAAAAAATGCGAGAATTCTCGCGAGAAATCTCGCGCGAGACAAGACTCTGTCTCGTCTCGCGTCTCGTCCCGCAAAATATTTTCTTTCTCGTCTCGCGTCTCGTCTCGCAAAAAAATGCCTGTCTCGTCTCGCGTCTCGTCTCGCGAGACAATGCGAGAACGCGAGACAATGCGAGAATTCTCGGGTCTCGCGTCCATCCCTACCTTCGGGCGGAATTGTCATAATACACACATAAAGATAGTTTATATACGTATATATATTTATTTATTAGGGTGTTCAAATGAAAAGAGATTTAGCGCCAAGCCAAAAGTAATATTATAATGCTGTAAACCTTCAATAATTTTCTATGGAAAAAGGCAGAGTCACGTATCAAAAAAACACGTAATCAAAAAAACTGTTCTGTTAGGATACGTTAGTCACGTAATCAAAAAAACTGTTCTGTTAGGATAAGACTGTAAACATGGTTCAAATCTGTAAGCTTTACGAAACGTATATACTTTTCGAAAAGCTTACAGATTTTAGTTAGTTTACTTGGTTAAGGCTTTCGAAATTACATTGTTATTTCTGGTCCTCAGTTCGCATAATATTCAGCTCATTTGCATTAAAAAATTACTTTTTAAAAATATATGTTTTTCCGTTTATTATAACTATAAAGTTTTGAAAACTCCAAAGAAAGAAATCCGATTCTTAATTTTTTTTTACTTAAAATACTAACATCATATGCTACTTTGATACAGTTCTTTTTATTTTATTTAGAAAAGTTTTCGCAATATACATAATATTTAAAGACGTATGTCAGAATTTAAAGTTCCCATTTCTTACTTATTACTAAACACCTGTACATTGCAAGTTGCCCGACCAGTGGCAGAGAGCATAGCGACAGAAAGTGCCTCGTTCAAACCCAGGTCGCGCCCGTCGACCTAGCCGTTCCAAGTTTTCGGTAGTTTTTAGATACTTTTCGTAAATACGGGCTTACGGAGGGCACCCTTCATCTGCCTAGATCATTCCAGTATAGATAATCGGCCTAAATGTCACAAATAAAACAAAATCAATTATTGCAAGTTAATTATATTATACAAGTCATAATAGAAAATATATTTTGTCTCCTACTTCTGTTTTTACTTGTGAAAGTATATATATAAAAACATGGTTTATTTAACTAATTTGTACCTCAGAAATGTATGCATGTGTTGTTCCTATTCGGAACTATATTTGTGTAGGGCAGTGGCGTAGCCAGAAAATGCTCATTGGGGAGGGGGGGGGAGGGTTATGACTACTTCAATTCACATAAATGTATACGTGAGTGTGATAAAGGATGCATGCATTTTGTAAGGCATGCAGCCTTTATCACACAGTATATGCATTTTGTAAGGCAAAAAATTCCTAATGGGGGGGGGGGGTATGACACCCCTATCTCCCCTTGGGTACGCCACTGGTGTAGGGGAAACTTACATCTGTATGTATAATTATTTCGAATGTTACTGCCATACTTAACCCAGTTGCATGCTTCAGCTACAACGTCTAGGCACGAGCTCTCATTTTTATATTTTATCACAAAAAATAGAAAATAATGGGTCGATATTATTCTTTATGCTTCTCCTAGTAAAAAATTACATGGGCATAAAATGCCAAAGATTGAGAGATTGTCACATGAGCCTTTTACATACGGAATACATTTTTAAGAAAAAAAAATATAGATTGAGCATATAAACAGTTTGTAAGTCTTATTCATAGCACCAAGCGTCTGCAATAATTGGAGAGTCTGGCAAAAATGTTTGCACTTCTGACTATAAGAACACTTTTCTTTTTATTTTTGACTTAGAGAACTGAGGCCCAAATGTAAATGACGACTTAAATAAAAATGGTCCTACTATGAAAATACTTTTTTCTTTTAATTTTTATTTATAATTTCACAATTATTTAAGTATTTGATTGATATCTGTTCTATAAAAGGGTAACCACTAAACCTAACTTTGCACGATTTTGCAACTATTATGCTTAAATCTACACATCTGCACTGATTCTCTGAATTTAAAAAAAATGCAATTTGCTGCTTTATTCAAATTACATGACGATTCCTTTGAAATGTAATTTTTTTCTGGTGTAATTATTTCATTTTTCTACCTATCACGTTAAAAGGATTCACGTAGAATTTTTTTTTTTTTTTCGGATTCTCGTTCTCATTAATGAGTTGCGTTTGTAATGAGAAAATCATTAATGAGAAAATAATTGAAACAGTTAATTATCGTATATGTTTTAACAATTTTGTCATTTTCAGATACTTTTTTCTCACCTCATATATTATGAAAGACAAAAAAAAAGACTAAATTATTTTGTCGTTAAATACAGACAATAACGAATGAAAACTAACCTAAAAAAAATAATTGGAATTATTATATTACTTCTTCCATGAAACCTGTGATATCGTTAGTACACATTTTTCAGTATTTTTCATGAAACCTTCAAAAATGTTTTCGTAAAAAAATAGTGTCGATTACTATAACATATGAAAAATATTTTTTAGATATTATGTAATTACATACTCGTATTTTAGCATAGTGATAATGCACATAATCGCCGCAATGTTATTTTTATACAGGTTACAGCAAGCGCTCATTCCTTATCTGTTAAAGATAAGTGGACATTGGACATTTTACTTAAGAAAAAACAAATTCAAAATAAAATAGGAAAAAGAGACTAGTTTAAGAAAATATTATTCTTGTTAATTTTCAAAAAGTTATACTTTTTAAATTTGTATACGCGCCCCATACAAAAAAGTCCAAACTAGTAAAATGTGCCCCAATACTACAATGAGGTGAGATACAAAATTTCAGTATTTCCTCATAAAATGCCTTTTAGAAATCTATAAACAAAGGTAATCAGGGGGCTATACATGAATTCGAATGTAAACATTTATTGCTACAGTGGGAAAAAGGTTTTTCTTTCGTAATTTCTGTACAACCCCTGAAATGTGATCAACCGACGTGATTTTTTTTTCCTTCGAGAGTGATTGAAAAATGGTTTAAGTCAACATTTATTTATCTTCATATCTCTGACATCTATAGGATATAATTTATTTCGTCACCTCATTAATTTAAGGGGCACATTTTACTAATCGGGGATTCTTACGTACAAGGAACGTACAAAAATATAAAAAGTGTAACTTTTTGAAAATTAAAGAGAAGATTTTTTTCTTAACGTAATATTTTTTCCCACCTTATTTTGAAGAGTTTTTCAATTTTCATTCGCCACTTATCTCCAATGGATATAGAATCAAAGCGCGTCATTACCTCTTTGGGATATTCTGTATATGACGATATTGTAATAATTATAAAATTTTAGTGTCGTATTATAAAGAAAATTTCAGAAATAAAGAAATTTACAGAAATTTATTGTGTAGGTTTGAAGTGAAAGGCTGTAAGGCATATTAGATGAAATGAAGGTAATGCTAATTTCAATGTTTTCAGACACTTATTATATGAAGCATCAATAACAGTCATTGTTGTTTTTAATACCTTTTCCGAAATAATAAATGCGGCTAGACAATTACATCCACAAAAAGTAGTCTATATCAAAAATGTCTAAAATAGTTTTCAATAAAGTGTTAGAAACAGTTTTTACCATATCCATATGCATAGGTCAGAATACAATTAAAAAAAACAATTTTCTAGTTATATATAAAATATATGAATTAAAATAAATAAATCTGTGAGATATTTTTTCCCTTTTACAGTGAATATGAAAATTGTTGGTATGCATTTTCCATGTTAATAGTTACTCAAAAAGAGTGGGTTTGTCCATGAAATATCTCAGTTACGTGAAAATAAATATTCTTAGTTCTGTTTTCGTCCAAAATTAAAAATTGATTTTACGATTTTTATCCTGTACCTTTTCATATCTTTCAATAAAATAAACTTTTATCTATCTCTAAAATTAAAAATGTATCCATTTATTACAAATAGTTTTTTTATATACACTGCTCAAAACAATTAACGGATATTGCGGTTTTAGGTGGATCTTGTGGCTGGGAAACTTTTTAGCTGATTGATACATGGTCGACAGACGTAGTAGGTTATATGAGAATAAATTACAAATGTTTGGCAGGAAAAAATGCATTTTATTGTGCATTTGTGTAGAAAAGGAAAAATAAAAGCACAATTTGTGCATATGAGAAAAAAAGAATAAGAAAAGGTGTTTTCTTCAAAGGAAATCATTTTCAGTAGGGGGTATGGTTTCCACACGGACGGCCAGCAACGTTGAACACCTTTGAGGCATGGAGTCAATGAGGCTATTAATCACGAGTTGGGGTATTCTGTCCCACTCTTACAGAAGAGCTCTTTGCAGTTCTTGGAGAGTTTGTGGGGGTGGTTGGCGGCCAGCAACTCGTCTTCCTAGAGCGTCCCATTAGAGCGTCTATTGGATTCATGTCTGGAGAACACGCTGGCCATTCCATTCGTACGATTCCTTCCTCGAAAAGGAAATCTTCCACCAGGTTAGCACGATGGGGCCTGCAGTTATCGTCCATTAAAATGAAGTCATATCCGATTGCTGCAGCGTAAGGGACTACAATAGGTCTGAGGATCTCATCCCTATATCGGCGACCAGTTAGAGGTCCAGCTCGATTGATGTAGAGGTCTGTGCGCCCGTCAATGGAGATGCCACCATACACCAACACTCCCCCACCGCCAAAGCTGACACTTTCGTGCACGAACGCAGGATTATACCTACTGCCACGGTCCTTCCGGATGAAAATACGCCTATTATCAGGATGAACTGAAAAACGGGACTCGTCAGAAAAAAGAACATTGCACCATTCATTTCTCTTCCAGTACACATGCCTGTTGCCCACTCCCTGCGGTCACGACGATGCCTTCATGTTAGTCTAACACATACCATCGGTCGGCGAGCATGCAGACCTACACCATGGAGCCGGTTTCGGCTAGTCTGAGTTGAAACCATGGTGCCAGTAGCCGAGCGAAGGTGTTGTTGGAGAAGAGTATCGTTCATATTCCGGTGTCTCCAAGCCGTTAACGCTAAATAACGATCTTCATTGGGGGTTGTTGCCCGTCTACGACCTCCAATGAAGACCGGCCGAAGACCTCCTGGTCTTCGGCCTACACTTCAAGTCGCCAAAAACCGGTTCCAGATCCTGGAAATCACACTTTGTGGCATTCCAATGGCTTGCGCTACTTCGACTTGAGTTTGGCCCCCTTCTAACCTAGCGATAGCTCTCCAAGCTTCTGAATCGGTTAAAAAACTTCGCTGAGACATCGTACTCATCGAAACAAAGCAGTCACTGAATGCCGACCATCCTTGTCTTCATTGTCTTTTATTCAGTTGAAAGTCCATTTTCATTCGCTGCCGCTGAAGCGACGTTTTTGACGTCGAACTCAAAATTAGCATACTCCACAGTTTGAAAATCAGAAAAATTTGCATTTGTGATTCTCTTCTTCCATTTTCAGCAAAAAAAAATTTCACTTATATCTTTATTTTATACAAAACTTACAATATCCTTTAATTGTTTTTAGTAGTGTATTTATAGATATATCATATTTGTGAGTCGGTCATAAAAATTATTTTAGTAATACATTAATAGAAATTTCTTATTTTTCGTATTACGCTACTTTTTAATGACAAATAAATTTATAAAATCGATACATTTGTTTTGCGTTGGAACTAATGTTTAACTTTTGTGTAAACATTTACATGGATATGAATGTTATTATATCAACAGTTGTTTTCATCTTTATACTGTAAATAATATGTGTATTTCTATGTGAAACACTATGTCATGAAATAGAACAACTAGCGGATTTTAAATAAATTTTAAACTCACTGTTAATGTATTATTGAATGGAATATTGAAAAGAAAATATAAGCAAATCGGGATTGTATTGAAACAAATATTAATTTTAAAAAAATGTGTTTTTACCGCATGTGACGTCTTCAAGAAGTTTATATTATTAACGAATTGAAATTTTTTAATGAACTTCCTTAAAAATGCTTTTAAAACCTTTTTGAAAATACAGAAAAACCGTCTTTAAGTATAGCATTTAGATTTTATGCGCATTCGCACATTTACGATTTAAATCATGATTTTCATTTGATATTTTTTTATAATTTTAATAGATATTATATTTAGCAATGCATTGTCCAGAAAGCAATTTCTAACAAGTATTCAATACATAATTATGAGAACTTTGCTTCTTCTCATGAAGCAGAATCCTCTTGGTATTCCTGCAAATTTTATGCAAGAATATCAGGTATTTTCCGAATTTGTGCACTAAGAGTATAAGAGAAAGTTTAGGCTCACCATGACCGATTGGCCAAAACGCTGAGCATGGCAAAGGCTGAAATGAGAAGGTCTGGCTTTCAGGCCTACCTCGCGGCTGCCGATAAAACGGTCTTGAAATTTCATCGGTTTTCTCCAGACCGACCAAAAGAATACCTCTTTTAGACCCTCTTAAAAAATAAGAACTAGTCTCCCCTCCCCGTAGTCAGATATTCTTTGTGTAGGCTTAACATAACGCAAATGAACAAACAAACAAAAGAAAGTTTCTATTTTTTTATACTGATAAAAATCGAACATGAAAGAACCTTACCTATCTATATATCTGAAAAGATTCAGACGTTTATAATTATATAAATAGAATAAATCCAATACAAATGTTACACGGTAGCTTTTGTATTCAAAATTTACTTAGACGGGATTTTTAATACATTAACAGATCAAGGGCTATCTTCTTAATTATAACTCCTTATATTACTCTTGTTTACATAC
This sequence comes from Cheiracanthium punctorium, assembly GCA_038373885.1. Lineage (NCBI taxonomy): Eukaryota > Metazoa > Arthropoda > Arachnida > Araneae > Cheiracanthiidae > Cheiracanthium > Cheiracanthium punctorium. Next base: position 34,296 of record JAWZYV010005881.1, on the reverse strand, counting down.
AGAATCATAAATACTTTTTTGCGAAATTTGTGAAATTGATTGATCCCCCAGCATTATTTCTATTTCAAAGAACGCTTTTTGGAAAATTGTGTGCAAGAACACAGGGCAGCCCAATGTTAATTAAAAGAAATAATGAGGATGTCAAACGTTAATTAGTGTATAATGTCAGAGGAAAACTATTTTATCTACATAAAATTCTACCACTGTAGCTATACAGTTTGCCTTTTTCTCAATAGATGTTTACTTTCACAGTCAAAATGTCACGGAAAATAATTTTGTCTCTGAATCGCCCTTTAAAATCACAAACCATTATGTCATATTCATTTAGTCGTTTTTGAAAAATACCATTTTTCTGGCCATTAATTATTTCACCCACATTCTCTGCACTTTTATGGATTCAGCATTTGTTTGCATTATCCTAAATAATGATTATTTTCCCTTCCCTCTTTATTCATAACATTTCATATTTTTTAACATATATAGTATTGTAAATACAATCAACAATCGCATAGCTTTCTTATAAAACGCGCAATAAGTAATTTTTTGTTTTAACAGTCGTGTGCGATTGCAAAAATCTTTTTTTTAAAGAATCAGCAGCTTAATAATAAAGAATGCGTCTAATTAAACTGCGTAGGCAAACAATAATTTAATAAAGTCGAAATATGCAGAAAAATGTTTAATTTAATTGAAGAAATTTTACTCATCGAGTGTTTTTATAATGTAGAAATTCAAACAATCCAAACATGTGCTTGCCAAATTGTGCATATATATGTATCCCCTTTTACTTAAATATTCACATTTTATCTAACTGTGGAAGTGTAAAGAAACTCATACTTATGAAACATAATATATAATTTTGAAACATGCAAAAAATTGTTAACATGTATGTGGAAAAATTTCGAAATTTTTAACTTTCACATTTTCTTTCGATTGTTTAAATTACGTTAATCAGCAGATATTCCTTTCCTTAAGGTGGAGAATCGATAAGATAAAATATCAATTAGTTAGTTTATCTGTGTCTTAGAAAGTTAATACAGTACGCGAAGTCATAAATAATATGCAGAATTTAAACCTCAAATCATACGTGAATGCATTATTTGAAGTGCTAATATAAAAATGAAGGTATGCGATTCAAAACTAAACTTATAAATTTCTTTTTCTTCTGTATTTCAAAATTAAAGATAACTTAATGGGATTTAGGTATTTATTTCAATAGTATGAATGGCAAGCAAATGAATATTATTCATTTCTTGCGTAACATTTACGCTTTATTTTTTGGGAAGAGGGCTAGACTTAAAATGCATAAACATTTTATCTTTTATAATTTTTTTTTTAAATCATGGAAAAAAGCGAAAGTATAATGTAATTAAAATGTGTATTTTTGTAGTTGTAAGGTTTTATTCATGCGCTTGTCGAATAGGAAAAGTAAAATATTGAACTAGGTAGTTCAGTACCCACTAAATTCTAACTAATGGTGTAAAGTTTTAAATAAACTAAGTTCTTTTAAAAGTAGCGTAGGATTTGGAAACATGCATTCGTTTATTAGCACATAGATAAGCATATTCAGAATACAAATAATTCACTTCAAAGAGAATTCAAATAACTGATTTCAGAAAATCAACAAAAAAAGAAGTTAAGAAGAACGTAGACTGTGACTGTGTTTGGGATTTATTTTCTTTATATGCATTCATAAAATCACAAAATTTAGCAAATATTAGTTCTAACACGCGCCGACCGAGTTGTATGGTGGGTAAGTTCTCCGGTTTCGGGTTCAACTCCCGGCCGCCGGGGTTCGATGCCCGACTGGCGTAGTTGTCATGTCCGTCCCTTCATAGGAGGTGACGTTGGTCCACCCACTAGATGCCCTCATAATAAAGAGACCAACAATTCCGGCCTTTTGTGACCAAAGCCTTCAAGGCAGAGGCCGGCCATTAGAAAAAAAAGTTCTAACATATTCAAACAATTACCATTTTACGATGAATTTACATAAACTCATAATTGTGTTAGGCACAATCACTGCTTTCAAACAATAATCTTATTTTGAAGTACAATACCTTAATTCTGATAAAGACTTTAAAACCTCATATTCCTGCTGTGTTTTTTTTTTCTGTTTTTTTCTTTTTTTAGATCGATTTAATAAATAAAAGTTTTATGATTCAGAACTTTAAATATTCTTCATTGAAACCCATAACTTTTCTTTTTAGTCTTAAAAAACTTTATTATTCTAGTCAATTTAGATATTAGCAAGAAAATACTAAGATAATAGAAATAGCTATGAAAACTTAGTTCAATGTTATTTGCATAAAACTACGTCAAAAGTTGGAAGGTACATCTGTACCCGTCCAAACTCAGATGAAGTCTGGTATCCAAGTAGAAACGTTCATTCACGCCTTATGTTCTTCTGGTACAAGTGCTATTGTTTTTGGTACTAATGCATTCATGCCTTATGTGTTATTGGAACGTTTAGTTAATCGTGGAAGATGAATTTAGTGTTCGTAAGATTATTCTTATGGAAGATGGTATCAGGGAAGCCGCCTCTATACCTTCTGCTGTTTATCACTGCAAACCTTCTGATGTAGCCATTCACTAATTGGTATTTTAAGATAATTCACAATAAATATTTGTAATCTTCTGGAGTTATCTAGGTTATAACTTGGCGAGTGTAAATTATTCGAAGTTCTAGACTGGAGTCTTATCCAATCTCCAATGCTTCTAAATTTCTAAACTTGTTTTTTCTTTCACAGCGCTGTGAATTTTTTGCTCAGCACGGCACTTAAATAATCCATAGTATTCCCGTAAACGTCGATACAAAGTTCGTAGATAAATTGTATTTAACAGAGCAATTGAACAATTTTCACATAATGAGATGTGAGTGATGAATAAGCGATTTTCTTCATAAATGTTACGTTTCAGTTTTATATCTGGCGTTTCAGACACACGACACATGGAAATTTATTTACAGCATTGCCAATGTAGGAAGATAGAAAAAGAAATGCACTTTGTAAAAGTAGGGACATAGTAATACCATTTCAAACTAACATAAGTACGTAAACGGCGCAAAAACATATTTTAGTTACAAATAATCTGATAAACATTGCACACTTTTTTTAAAGTAATCTTTAAAAGTAGCATTTTTTCCCCTTCAAAATATAACGCTAACCAAAATAATGACTAGTGTGTTTCACAGTGTGTTTATGTGTACTCAGCCGAAAAATACCATAAAATATTAAATTTAAAAAAATGAGCCTGATAATTCACACTGCTCTTCTCGTATGCGACATATTAAATATCTGATGCATTCTTTTGATAGAGACACCACTAAATAGAAGAGGTTTCTAGATCAGATATATTTAGTAGCTGAATATCGGGAAAATATTTATCTTTAATGTGTCTAGATCGTAGCTCAGAAAGTTCCCCAGAGATCGATTACATCTTTTAAATGTAAACTAAACATTCTCAAGAGATCGATTGCATCTTTAAAATATAAAGGAGATACTTTAAAAATAACTTTTTAAACTTATAAATGCTCAAAGGCAAAAGTGCAAATCCGTAAGTTTGAGTCTAACAACTTATGTTAGCAACAGGATGTTTATCAATAATTCATAATTGACCAGATTTCATCTGCATTATTTATGTTTAAAAGTATAATTCATAGATATTTAATCTAAAATGTTAGAAAATTGAATAAATAAAATATTGTGATGTTCTGGTATCTTATTTTTGTTTTATTAATTTTAAAGTGGTCCAGGCAATGTGTGATTCATATTTTTACTTCAGGGATATCCATTAGTATCCTGATCAATTCGTTTAGAGTCGAACGTTTTAAAAGGTTAGAAGTATTCCAGGCATCCCCCAGAAGCCGATGATAGAAAAATGTATCCTTTTAAATGTATTCATTCAAATTGTAAGAAAAATTATTATTAGATAAGAACAGTCGTTTCACAAAAAAATATTATCAGTATATCTTTCGAAAGGATCTATGTAATTAAAAGGTTTCGAAACAAATAGAGAAATACTCTCACAACTAAAAAAAAATTAATTTTCAGGAGAGACAAGAGATAATAATAATAATAATAATAATAATAATAATAAATTTTAGGATTGAGACGTGGAAACAAGCTTTCGAAGTGCTTAAACTATATAATCGTATTTTTTTTAAACTCTCACTTAACTGCACTTTAATTATATATATACCGGATGTCCTAACTGAATGTAGGACTGATGGATTTTGAAAGTTAATAAAAAGAAGACAGAATGTGATAGATATGTATCGTTTGCGGCCTTATGCTTAGTAAATCAAGGAATTTTATCCCACCAAATTTCAACGGGCTGTTTAGGTCCACTAAATTAGACGCACATGCACTACCTAAGATTAGTTACAGTGCAGTTTGACAGGAAAGAAAACAATCTAATGCAGTAAGAATTACCTATTCATATCTCTATTGCAGTAAGAATTACAGGGAAAAAAATCAGGCATTTACCTGCCGAGCGTCTACGATTTAGTACAACAATACACCTATTCTGTTGTTAATTCTGTTTGTTTAGCCTAGATTTATCATACCCGTTACCGTAAAAATCTTATATTTTACAAAATGCGCAAAACGAAATCATACAAAAAAGTCTAAATGTGTATTTTGCTGTGACCACACTAAATAATTAATATAAAAATGTCTGCTGATACCTATTTTGTTCCTCCATTTTCAAACGCTTTTTGTAGGGTAAGTAATTTGTTTGAGAACAAATACGAGGCGTATTCGGAAAGTAAGTTCCTTTTTGAAAAAAAGCCAATTTTATCTTTACATGAAAGAGCATTAAACTATTTTTCCGCATAGCTTCCGCCAATGTTCAAACCGATGTCGTTGCGGGTTACCAGCTTTTCTAGAACTTCTTCATAGAAACTTCCCGCCAGTGACGATAACCACGGCTACGCCGAAGAAAAATACAGCGTGCAATTCGAAAGAAACGTAGAGAAATGGTCAGAAACGGAATTGTGTTGCTCCATGACAATGTTCGGCTTCATACTGCTAGTGAACCTCAAAAGATGATTCGACAGTTTCGATGGGTGCAGTTCGATCACCCGCCGTACAGCCTTGACCTGGGGCTGTCCAGGTAGCTCTTGGTCACTAGTTCTTGGACATGCAACCCGAGCTAGTCGGAAAGTTCTTTGAATCCGACGATGAAATGGAAAATGCTGTGGAGTCGTGGTTATCGTCATTGGCAGGAAGTTTCTATGAAGAAGGTATAGAAAAGCTGGTAACCCGCTACGATTGTTTGAACATTTGCCGAAACTATGCTGAGAAATAGTTTAAGGTATGCTTTTTCATGTAAAAATAAAATTGGCTTGAAAAAAATATTTTTCTTTGTTTTTTTTTTTTTTAAACGGACCTTATTTTCTGAATATTCCTCGAATATATCATTTTGCACATTCTGCTTTTAAGAATTTTGTGCACAAAGTGACCAAATTAAAAAAGATATTCTATGACGGTTGGGAATCACAAGAAATTACAAATGGTGTATTTAAAGTAAGAACACTTGCGTATAAGTAGGAGCATGCTCCTCGTTTTACAATATTGCCAAATATTCAAAAAAAATATTTTACAAGCATTTTTTTATTGAGGAATGTGCCACTGTATATTTTCTCTAATCATAGACTTTTTTTCTACAAACTCTAATACTCTTTATTTTTAGTTTACAGCTTCGTTTGTATAGTTATAAAAATAATTTACTTAATTACGTTTATTTGTGCACAAATAAAGAAAACATTAACCTGTCAATATTTCATCTTATTTGAAAAAGAACTTGCTGTTGCAAAATCTAATTTTAAAGCAAAGACACCGCATAAAGTTAATGAAAATGATTACTTTCATTTTTGAAATCAATTATTTTCCGACATCACGTATTCTTAGAAATTTATTTTTCTAATTAAAATAAATTGTTAAAGATGTGATGATAGGTAAGTCACTACTCAAACACCCGATTATACAAAACTCATTTACCGTATGAAAAATTGTTTCTCAGTAAAAACCTTTCGGAATGCCTATTTACTAATTAAAATCTATGTATATTCCAACAATATTTCGAAGCGTGAAAAAGAAGTAAAATTTCAGTATAAACGGGTTTCACCTAACAAAGCAAACACAGGAAATTGATGAAATTCTTTTGTGCAATTTTATTGACCTTTAACCAAAACGGAAAACTGAAGCGAATTTTAATTTGTATTGTGTCGTTAATAATCTATATGTTTGTTTTGTTAATGACATAAAGACAATGCTTCTTTTAGATCGCATTTACTGATGGTTTCAAAGTTTAAACTACGACTGAAATAAGAGCGATATTACTATGTTAATGGTTATGTATATTTAGATAGTTTGATTTATATTTATTTATCCACTAAATTATCATCATATTTTGTTCAAAATGAAAAAAAGTATAACTTAAATCCAAGCTTATAAAAAAAATGAGCGAAAAATCTACCTGAAATCTTTAAATCTACCTGATCTAAACGTTTAAACATGGGACTAAACTACAGTGGTGGCCAAAATTGTGGAAACTTCGAAATTTTTATGTTTGCTCATTTATTTATTTATTTATTTATTTATTTTTTTTTTTTTTTGCTTACAGAAAATGTTACGTTTCACCAAATGCAAACTATTATACAGCATTTTAAAGAGAATTTAATACGGATTCCAATACAAAAAAAATTTAAATATTCCCAATACAAAAAAAAAGTTATTTTTTCTTTAAACTGAAATAAAAAAAACTCAGCGATGAAGTAAGCTGTAATTTTTGACTTTTCTATCCAATCACTGTTCTGGTTCTGGGAACCAATCATGTTAGCTAATTAGCGAGAAGATTCTGTCATCATGCGTAAAGTTGTAACAAGTCATCATTGTCATTTCTTCTGTAGAAGGAAGACTGTTTTTTATGTAATCATATTACAAATAGAAATTTTTATACAACTTCTTAATACTTAGTTTAAATTTTTGTAAACATTTTTAATATTTAGTAACGAAACACTGACATAAAAGAAAAGTGTAGATTAGACACCTAGGAAAAGAAGTAATATTATTTTGTTACAAGAGTGTGGTCTTTCCTGTGCTGAAATTATATGTCAGATGGGTGTTTCAATGACTACATCTGGAGTCCGAAAATTCTGTTTACGATATCAGGAAGCAAATTCAATAAAAAAGCGAACAGAAAAAGTCCGAAAAAGGTATGGCACACCTATTGATGACAGCAGAAGGAAAAGAATATGTCTGAAAGATAGAAGAATGTCATCAATAGCCACCAAAAGTGAGCTGAATGATGCTGGTATTTCTGTAAGTTCAAGAGCAATCGGGAGAAGATTTACAGATATTGAGCTAAGATGTAGAATTCAGCGAAAAAAAACGTCCAGAGCAAAAGACAGCAATGGACAAAGGAACACATTAATTAAACAGATGATCAGTGGTCACAAGTTATATGGAGTGACGAAACCAAGATATTGTTAATGGGTAATGGGGGGTAAATATATGTAAGGCATGGAATAAGAGAAGAGCTACATTATAACTGCTTTAAAGCAACTATAAAGAAACCAGTTAGTGTTATGACTTGGTCATGCATGTCAGAAAATGGTATTGTTTGCTTTCATTAATGAGTGGGGCATTGAATGCAAGAAAATACATTGACACTATCCTAGTAACAATACTTCTACTTTTCATGAATGATCTCTTTCCTAACAGTTCTTCGTTTATGTTTCAGCAGGATTGTGCTCCTTGTCCCACAGCAAGAAAATCAAAAGTGAGGTTTCGTACAAAGGTCATTAAATCGTTGCCATGAACAGAAAACAGTCCTGACCTCAATCCTATTGAGAACTTATGGCACTGTTTGAAAACTCTTGTACGAACGAGACCCCCTATCAAATAAATTGTTTCCTGGCATCATGTAATACTGACGAAATTGCTTAAAACTCCCATCAGCTCAATGAAAGATCGATGTCAACCTATAATTTAAGAAAAGGCTACCCTACTAAGTACTGATATCTTATTGCAATCATTGATATATCACGATAATTATTGCTCGATAACATTTTTGTATTTGAAGTATTTCAATTTTGTTTTTTGTATTTAAATCCGTATTAAATTCTCTTTAGAATGGTAATATAACAATTTGCATTTAGTGAAACATAACATTTTCTATAGCCACACAAATTTAGAAAATATGAAAGTTTACTAAAGTGTCCACAATTTTAGCCACCACTGTATATTTAAGTGTACACGTTAAAATTTCCAATTCATTTTAATCACAAATTTTTGCTTCAGAAAATATTTTGGAGTAAAATATTTTCACTGCATAAGTCTGTGTATAATTTTAAATGGTATTTATTGAATATCCATAAAATACCAAATTTACCTGTGTGGCTGTGTGGAAAATATTGTTCTCCCACATTCCTCAAACAAAAGAATATATATAAATTCCCTTGTAAAGGTACAGCTTATTACGATTCCCGAAAAAAGCACAAATTTATTGAAAGTAAAGGCTATGTATATTCTTATATTTTAATCTTCCAACTATGTTTTGAAAGGGCACTATGTATCTCCCCATGCTGAGATCAAGCAGGAGTGTAGCAAGGGGAAAATATGTGAAGACCTTACAAAAAGACGTTAGAAAACATAACATTCAGAATAGGAAAAAATATACATATATGCTAAAATATTTGAATAAATTTAACATGTTCTTCATTTATATTATGTCAAATAGTCAGCTAAATTCTTTTTCAAGTTTAGGCATTTTAATAAAACGCCATCATTATTTTTATTTTTTTAAGCTGCACTTGTCCACCCCTTTGTGAAAATTTTATTTTACATAAAATTTCTCATAAAACACAGACATTCTTCAATGAATTTTAATCAATAAAATATAAATTTTATTTGAGAATAAAATTGCAAAAAGCTATGTAGCAGGAAAGCATTTTAAAACAGTTTCAAATTCAAAACACTTTATAAAACAGTTGTGCAACCGTATTTGTGTACAGTTTGGAAAATTATTGTTTTTTTAAATTAGATTTATGTTCTGTAAATATGATGGCTATATTAGATCATGGAGAAATGAAATGCAAGAAGTCTGAAATTCATCACTAAACTACTGTCTGAATTGAGCACTCTACTATTAAATTTGAAAAACTTTAGCAAAAATTTTTACTGTAAGTTTAAAAAAAAAACCTCTAAAGATGCATAATTATATATGCTTGAATACTTTTTAGATATTTGAGTGTTCTTGTCTGTGAGTTTTTTAAATATTTCTTTTGCATAGTTTGATGTTATGTATGTTATTTAAAGAGATCATCTTAGCGATGTGTAAATTTATTCTGTACTTAATATTTGTGGTATCAATTTCCCTCGCCACTGGAAGAAATCCTCTATTTTGGTTTTAAAGTGGCTTTGAATATATTAAGTACATTTTCCTGATGAAAGCCTGAAAAAGAAGAAGCAAGCCCAGTGATAAATGTCGACCGTTTATTTAAAAAATAGCATTATTTTAATGTTAATTTTTGATTATACAGGCATATTTTCATCAACATTATCTGGATACATGTTGCTAAATATGAATTACGTATTTAAAGCGTGATTTTTATGAAGCGTCAAAATAATTCTTTTTTTAAAGTTTTCAAAAGAGTAGCTGTCTACTTAAACAGACTGAAAAAATTAACGCATTCATTAAACGTTCTGCCATTTAAATGTGAGTAGTTTATTAAAAGAAAAAAATCATTTTACATGCAAAATTATGATTCCGAAGTTCCATAAAAATAAATTATAAAAGCATTCACATTTTGACTGTTTAGAAATGCACTTATTATCCATCGATTTAAAGAAGTTTCTCAACAGAACCGAAATAATCCAATAACAAATACTCCTGAATACGTGCTTATACAATGCAACTACAGAAGTGCATTTGATAACATCTGTAAAATTCTGTTAAGTGCAGTGTTTTGAGATCGGGAATTCAACGACCAGAATGATCTTGGTAAAAAATAAAAGGCTCTACATTTAATGAACTAAAGCTGATATTAAAAAAAGATCTTTGGTCTTCGGAAAATTTTCCATTGAAACATAAAAGATTTTTATCGCTCTTTATCCCTGCTCTGAGCTCTCATAATTAAGATTCATTTAAATAAAATAAAGCCATCTCCTTAGATGAAGTACTTTTTGAAAACTTATTTAAAAGTCACTTATCAAACTAAAATGAAAATCCTCTTCAACAGAAATGGAAGATTTAAATAAAGATTTTAATCCAATCAAATGTGAAATGCGTTTGCATTGTTAAAATGTATGTGTACTGCTGCTTATAATAAAATAAAATGAAATAAATGTTGTGTTTTAAAAGACTTCGGTGTTTCATTAAATATAGTTTACATTAAAGAATAGTCTTTTTTGAGCTGAATTACTATTTTAAAAATTAAAATACATGTCACCTTCTTGTAACATGGATGAAATAAAGTAAAATTTATGGAAAAAAAAATTAAATATTACATTTTTTTAAATTAAAATACAACAAAAAAGTTTCACCGATACTTTTATATATAACGTTAATGTGTATAACTTTTAGAAAAAAAAACAAGTTAGATTAAAACATAACATAACATTTAGTTACTCTTTTGATTTGTTTGAAAATTTATAGATCGCAGAAACGATCAAAATAGTTTTTTTTTAGGATTCAAATGCCGTTAATCAACTTTTATGAAATTTGTGTTCACTGCGCACAATATGCTCTGAAACTTAACCCATCGAGCAAATGAAATATAAAGGGGATCATTTTGGGCCCCCTTCCCCTATCGTAAGCAATTATAGACGTATATTTATTTTGGTAATCAAGTGGCCGCAATAACTGTTCAGTGAAGTAGATAATAGAATAAGAAATTGAATAAAAAACATTTCGAAAGGTATTCAAAAGGAAACCTCAACTCCGAGTAAGGATCAATCTTTTAGTATCATAAATGAAAAACGCATCTTTTAAATAAAAACTACTTTTTCATATTTTTAAGCTGTAAAGTAATTTTTTGTAAGACAAATCCTGTATTATATTTTCCTAATATACAACTATTTGTGATATTTTCTAGTATTATTTAATACTATGTCGTGTAGTTTGAGAACTGTGCAATTAAGGAAAACCTCTTTACAGAACGCATACTTTTTTCCCCTTAAACCCATCTAAAGGTAAGCGCATATAACCATATAACACATATAAGAAAAAAGTCGTTACAAAAGTAAAATAAAAATGTTTAAGCAATACTAAATGCTTCAATATTTTTAATCGAAATATATGAACGATCAGAACTATCCCGCTTTTTTCGACAATTATTCTATATTACCTATGAAAGTCAAATGAACTTATTGAAAAACATCTACCGGCATAAATATCATATTTATTTAAACAACACTGTACATAAATAATTTAATTTATAAAATTTATTAGATTAATTTTTATATTTAATTTATACTCATGGCATGTAGTTTATTGAATTATTTTGCTCATTTCTGTGATAAAGATGCGCTTTGCATCTACCCCGTCTTTCATAGCAACCATATTTTCATCTCTTTTGATAATTATTCAAATTTCTGGAAATTAGACCCTTATAACTGGAGTCATACGCCATATCCGTAGACTAACACAAAACGAAATTATTGATGTACCTTAAATTTGTTGGAAAATGCTGATAATATTTGTTTGTTTATTTATGTCAAATGTAGATACATTTCTGTAATCTTGCACTTTTGTATCAATAACAGATGAATCTATCCTACACTGTATTAAAAGTTGTAAATTCAAATATGTTTTGTTAATACTTGCACTCAAGCTGCGAATGTTCTCTTAAAGACGTTCTGAAAACATTAAGCTCTGTGAACCAATGTCCAGAGAACGTACTGCTTGGTATGCGCTGCAGAAGAGTAAAATTGAACTAATAAGCAGACAGCACACACAGGTTTTCTGGATTTTCACAGATGTTCAAAGAACCTGTGAGTGCATCCTGGGTATGAACTTTTTACTAATTTAATTTTTCAAAATTGAATCAGTAAATATTTCTTTAATTTACAATTTAAATTTCCCCATTATTGTAAAAAGCAACAATTGCGATACCTGTAGGTCTGGGATTGAATAGAAATAAAATTACATTAAAAATGAAATGTAATTTTTAAGTGTGCAAATATCAAAGAAACTATTCAGACTTGAATAAAAGGGATTTTCGCTATTTAAAGATATTTTTTCCTTTACGAATTTGTATAATGACAGTATTCGTTAATCGGTATACAGGGTGTCTTATGATTATTGGAATAAACTTTAAGACGCGGTAGGGCACATTATAAGGATACAGAATCAGACAGCAATGTGGGGTTAAAAACCGGTATTTACCTCTTTTACTTGTTAATAATTACTTTGGGAAAATAATTGAAGAGTTTACCCAATTTCTTAACCAAGTTTCATAGACAATGGCCTTTCCCCCAAAAATTTCATTCTTGAAATGAAATAGAATTTTTAAGCTATTAATTTTAGTCAGGTGTTTTCTGCTAAAAATACATTAGTTTTTGGAGAACAAATGTCGAAAAGCTCACTATTATTTCAGCACTCTTTCCAAAGGAATTATTAGCAGCTGCACAAAGACGACGTTTCGACCCCACATACCTATGTGATTCTGAATCTTCATTACGTGCCCTACCATACTTTAAAGTTTGACCCGATAATTATGGGACACCCAGTATAATTTTGTAAATCGCACAAACAGAGGCAAATTTAAAATATTATATATCAGAAAAACATTTGTGTTGATTCTAGTACGAAAATATTAAGTTTCTAAATTTTATGTGTTGTTTTAATAACAGATTTTGCGAGTAACGCATAATGTATCATATGTATCACATAGGTATATTTTTTAATTTACATTTAAAATTATTCTTAGCATTAGACTTTTATGTGCCATACTTCTTTGAAAGTATTAAAAATTACATTTGCGCATTCAGTGCATTTTAAATAGAACAAAAACTGTTTTCGTACCAGAAGTAAATATACATTTTGTACAAGCTTTTTTTTAAATGCACAAAAAAAATACTCGCATGTTATTATATTCTACAATATTCGTCAAAGAAAAATAGAGAAGTCTTTTGACAAATGCATTCTATTTTGTATATCACTGGAAAAAGAATATTTTTTAGAAAAGTTTTAAAAAATTATCTTTTAAGCCTTATATCTCGAAACAATCGCTAAAACATTTTCCCCAGTTTTTATCTCGTGTCCTGTGTAGCATCTAACAAAGTTTTGTGTTGTTTTGTTTGGCAGGAAACAAAAATTTTTAGTTTGAATTTCCAAAACTCATTTTCTTTTTATTTTCCCTAACGAAATAAAAGTAAGGAATCCGGGGGGACCGGCTGTCACGTTCCTGCGCTGAGTTTTTATAAATCGGGTGTTTGTGCGAAGTTAAATTAAGAAATTTTTAAGCCATTGCTTATAGATCTATGTATTAAGCTCGTAACTCATTACGTTAAAAGAATGAATACAATAACATCTAACCGTATATAAATTAATGAAATGTGATAAAAATCACCAAGAACAGTTGTTATTCGAACTTAAATAAATGTGATTACATTTTAATAATGTATGGATGAATGTCTGTATAAATAGAAAATGCTGTCCGACAATATTAAAACTGTTTTCAGTCAGTCTATATATTCTCGAGTTGAAAAAAGATGCAGAAAATATTTTAGTTTAACATTTTTTAAACTATTCATAAAATTACTTTAAATTGTCCTTAAAATTAATATTTCAAACAATAAATCTATACTATTTTTTAAAAAAAGTTTTGAAATATTTGTGAAATAAATAATTCCCCTAATACAATTGCCAAAACACAACCTAATTGTGTTTTTTTATAAAAATTGTGTATGTTTAAAGTTCCTTTTTTTTCCAAATAGTATATAAATTTCATATATCCATCATGTCTTAGAGTATATTTTATAGCTTACGTAAAGATGTTCTAAATTCTTTTGGGTGCTTTTAACTTTTTTTCCCAAAATGTTCATAAGTTGCGTAGTTTGCTAAATATAGAGCGATATTGTATGAAAATATCGAATTGAAAACACAGTTCTCTTCAGCAATATTGAATGAAAAATAGGTATTTAAACTTATAGTATAAGTTAAGAATTCAGCTAAATCGATTCCAAAAAAATCATTCTCATAGCTTTCATTTCATTTCTCATGTAAGTGTCTATTTCCCTTAATTCTAGAAAGTTTGTTTAGAAAATCTATAACTGCTGTCAAACACGCTTTATAGTAAGATGAATGGTAGCTCATATTGAATATTTACAACAGAGCATATATACATCACAATAAGTGAACTATGAATATTTTAAGTCAATTACTATTCACAAGGAAATGTTTCCATATGTACTTCATTACAACTCGATGGTGAGTAGTTTTCATAATTTTCTCCTTTTTATGCATACCACGTTCTGTGTAATTTATTTTAGAAAAAAAAAGAAAAAAAACATTGAATCACAAAAGATCGTGAGTGATGATTTTGAAATGTTAAAAAACTGTATAGAAAATGCGTATAATTTCATCCAAGCATATTTAGAATTTTTTAAGTAGTGGCATATGTCATATATTTCTATGCTTGACATTATAAAAGACGTCCCAAAAACATTGAGCTAGGCTTTTATTCCTCAAATGTTGATCAGAGATATATACAATAAATTACAAAGTTATGTGAAAAAACAGGTACAGGATGTTATGGTCTCGATTCGAGTTTTCAGGAAATTAAATCTAATTAATGCAAAAGTTAAATATTTATACGACCCTGTACAAAAAAAAAAATAAGTAAAATAAAATAAAAAATCCATTTAGTAAAATGTGCCTCATACCTAGATCAGGTGATATACATATCAGAAATATACATATTATGTGACTATTGACGTTAATTACCTGTGTGATACCATTTTCTTCAGAAGTTGTCGCAAATGATTCAGTTTTGTCGTTACTATGTAACTAAAATGTAAAGCATCTATAGAGGTAAATGAAACGTTTTGTGTCTTTGACGTAACTATACTTTAAACCATGGTGAAGATCATGAATGAAACATATTTCATAACTATTTTGCTTAATTATAATGCTTAAGGATAAATTTTTTACACTAAAAATTATCTTTCCTTCAAAACTATGCATCATGCATTTAGAATATCTGTTAAGGAATATTAACTTGAGATACTTCAGGAACACGGAAGCATTCCAATAAGAAGTACTTATTTTAAAGACACCTTTAGTAAACTCTGATTGTGAAAAATATAGTCGTGCTTAATGGAATATAGGTTAAACGAATTTCCCGCTTAATGTAATAAATTTTCAATGAACCAAACCATAGTAATTTGTCAGTGTGATTTTGGATAATCAAATATTCCACTTATCATAATGATACGTCTAGTTGAATCGTCTATTCCATTAATCTGATTCGACTGCAGTTTACAAAGAAAGAAAAACAATCATGAAGTCATTCATTCTATTATTTACTTCTAATTTATATAAATATCAACAAACAAAATACCTCTGACTATTTTCCAGCACAATAGAAACAAATGGTCGATTCTGAACGCTTACAAAATCATATAACCAAACTTCAGCAGTATTCATAACATAAATGTGTAATCAGCATCTCCTGGAGCACATTAGAAGGCGAAACTTAATCCGATTGTTTACCAAGACCGTCGGAAACAATGAGACTGCTCGAGCGTCCAGAATGATATCAGTGTATTCTTTTAAATTGTTTTGTGGGGTCGTTTCCAATTGCATCTCGACAACAACATGAGGAGTATTGAGCAGCTAAAACTGACAATGCATGTGATTTTAATCCGATTAGAATCAATAAAGGAGAGGGCCCCGAGATGCCTGTAAAAGCCGTGATGGGTTCCAGAAAGTATAATAAAAGGGATGTTTGCTGTCCCTGTTAAGATAATTAGCTTCATGCTATTGTGTTTCGATAAAAAAGAACTCTAAATGCTTTTCTACGGTTATATAATTGGAAATAAGGAAGGCAATTACTGCGTCGTCTTTAAAGAAAATTGTTTTAATTTCATTAAATTCTTCGTTCCGACATGACTAGTGAAAATATTGGTTTTGTAGCGTGGTATGTATACTGTTACTTAGACAACAAACTGATTCTTAAGGCTATTGGGCTATTGGGAATAGAAAACTTTAATACAAACAAATTTAATTGCATAAAACTGGTTCAGGCTTTTATTTAATTTATGTACAAGAAAGTCATTTTCGCATCCTAAGAAACTGTTCAAACAAATTTGTTTATTTCCTTATGCAATATTGGTTTTAAATGTTAAAATAATGCACTTGATTTTTTTATTGATTCTTTATTTTTATTTATCTAATTTCATTATTTGACGAATGAGGGTGTAACTTAATAGATAGATTTTCAATGCGTGTACGAATAACAATAAACAAGATTAATAATTCTGATTTGTAAAGTCAGTTTACTGCGAAAGGACAAAAAATACTATTACACAATCAGACAACGCTTAGAGGAGCAGAAGCATGAAAGTCGTGCGTTTAGTCTATACCTTATCGACTATATCTTTCAGTCATATGGCATTACATCCCTTTCACGTATAAAGACCTCGCAAATATAGCTGTCAATTGGTAACATTTTAATAATAAAATATCACTCAAATAACGTTTATTTCGAATATGAGGCTTGGTATACATTCAGTGTACCACAAACGCCAATGTCATCAGAAACAGAACAACAACGCTCATTTATTAGTTGTCTTTTACATATTTCAAATTACTATTTTTTTATAAATGTTTGATTTAAACTTTTTCTCTCAGTTCATAGCATTTAAAAACGATTTATCACAGGCATGAATTTTCAATACGGACATTACTTTTCAGCGAGAAAATAGTTGAATTATTTTTTCAAAGACTGTAATTGGCTAAGCAAGCTCTATTGATATCGACTTTATAACATACTTTTGAATGGCTATATCACATTTTGCATTGTTACAAGTATAAGCTGCCTGACATTGATAAGTCATAAATCTTTATCATAAATGTCCTCTACTTATACTAAAACAAAGTCGCTTAATTTTTGTTTTTTACTATTCACCTATTTCTTACTTTAAGTTTTCATGAGATGGCCTCTAAAAGAGTATTCTCCTTTTTCCTAAAAATACCTATAAAAAAACTTATGCATTTTCCTTTAAAGTGGAAGATTTATGTTGTTGTCCTTCATCTCATCTGCTAAAATATATTTTAAAAAATAATTTCATAGATATTGTCCGCTTAATTTATTTATTTAAAAAGTATAAGACAGTGAATCAAAATGAAGAGATAAAATAGTTTTGCTTTGATACTTATATTCATTTTTAACTTGCTCGTTGACTGTGATTATTTTTAATATCCTAATTAATCGTTCTGGGTATTAGACTGCATTAAAACATAGCGGGCTCTAATCATTTATTTTCGCTAACACAGCGTTCCATCGCATAAACACTTCCCATGCTTCATTTTTAACTCATTTTTTTGTAAGTTAGGGGAAAAAATTGATTATTTTAAATACATATTTTAAAAAGTACGCAAGGAATAATGACATGTAAATTCACTGTTAGCGTATGGTGTTAAAAAAAGTGGAGATTGAACGCATTAAAACTTTCACCATTTTTAAAAAGTCTTTTAATATTACCCATTGAAGTTTAAAGGCATCATTATTCAGCAACAGTTTGTTTTATAAATACTGTCACGCAATATTACGTGTTTACGCGTAGCAAAATTTAATTTAGTTTGAAAATATTTTTTGATGAATAAACAGATATTTTTATAATATGGCCTCTTATGTCGTAATTAAATTCGCAGAGTTGAGACAGTCTATGTTATTTTAATGAACGTCAAATAAATTTCCAAGAAGAGAAGACAAAGCAGGGTATAATGATACACTTGAAATAAAAACACTGGAAAAGGATACATCATGCTAGCCTTGAAACCCAACAAATCATAAGTCATAAAAAATATATTTGAATAAAAATTTAGTTGGAGAGAGTCTCGAGTGTTCAAAAGTTAAAAGTTATGCGATTTAACTATGCGTGATATAAAAGTAACTGAAACAGTGTAAATATCAAAAAAGAGAAGTTTCAATTCCCGATTTAAAAATATTGTCTCCAAAACAAATAAAGAAACAAATAAAGACACACTTACAAATACAAAATCATAATTCTTTACATTGATATAATCTTAAGATTTAACCCGAATGACGTTTATAGTTTAGTGTTTGTGTGCCTACATTCACAAAATATTTTATTGAAAAAAAATATCAACATAGTTGTAATTTTGCTTTTATTCGAGTGGAAACAAATTAGTTTTCCTAAGCAATCTACTTTTTATTCGATGGTATGTCAAAAAAAAATACAATATTATAATGTTAAGTTCCTCACGAAATTTTTCTAAACAGCATTGTCTATCGCAAGATGTTTTTTTACACAGACTCTAGCATTGATAATAATCTGTACATTTTTAATCTTAATTGTGAATGCAATAACCGTGAAACAAAATGTTTCTTATTTTTCCAACGGGCGGGTACTTGCCGATTAGGCATTGTCTACAAAACTGCGCGAAGTTACTGTGGCCGTTTTATAATGGTCGGTTAGCGCCTATGAAGGAACGGCCAAGTTAACATCTGTGCCCGATCCGGTATTCAAACCCGTACCCGAGGCGTGACGGAATGGTTCTTAAGCCACTACACCACCTGGGCGGCATGTAACAAAATGTAAATTGGTGGAGTTTAAGTACAGCACATTACCAATGGACTAAACCAAAGAGAAAAATTCAGATCCTTCTAAAATATCGTAACCTTGCCATTTAAGTTAGCCTGTAAATAGGTAACAGTTGAATGAACACTTTTTCTTCCTTTTCGGTTAAGTGAAGTTCAGAAATCGCTAGTTTTGTACATTTCATAATTTAAAATTCCCTATCCTTTTGATTCTTCTGAACATAACATAAAAGTGTTTGTGTCTTTCCCAAAGAAACAAAAACTATTTTCGCCTTGCAAAACGGGTATCCAACTAATATTTCAAAAATGTAACCATAATAGATGTTAATGCAATTGTTTTTACAACAATAATATGCAAGGTCATAAAGTCAAAATTTTATAATAAGAAAGAAAATTAGTCAAGGCCCCCTTTTTTGTATCAAAATTAAAAAAGTAAACTCACAAAATGTATTTCTTTTCTTTTTACATTTTAGTGACAAAATATGCAATGAAATGAACTACATGTGCTTTAATTATTACGTTTTTGTTTCACTATTAATAAATTATTATTATTTTTCTGTCTTATTTCTTCAACCACTTTTATAGAATAATTTAGTAGCATCGACAATTCTTACGATTTTAACGTGACTTTATTTTGAGCATTTTCTTTTTAACTTTATGATTGATATAACATACGAAAAGGAAGAAGAAAAATATTTTTAGTAAACAATTTAACATCAGAACAAATTTACATGGTTTTTACAGAATTTAAATTATTTCTTTATAAATAAGTGACAGGATAATTCACAGAATGAAAAATTTTGCATAGAACGCTATTTTTCAAACTAGCATTAAGTTCACCGTCAGACAATATTAGTATGCGTTAGATAAGAATTAAGAAAGAAAACCAAACTTAATCTTTCTTCGAAACTGCATTTGGCCGAAACGTGATTTCTTACTTGTTATTACGTGTTCTGTTTTTTTCTGCTTGTCTATCCTTTTCAAACATTTTAAGTTTTGCTTCTTTCTTGAAGCAAAATCTTATTTCTTTCTTCTGAAATGTACTTTTTTTCTCCCCAATTGAGTTTGGTCTACGATAACTTAAATGTACATAAACATCTTTTGCATTGGTATAAATTATATAAAAAATTAGCTAATTTTTTTATCTTGAGAAAACACGCGCAATGAAGGAATTATGAAGAAAAGAATTACTATATTATGTTGGAATATTTCTAAAAGTTAAACTTTTTAATGTGCATTTGAAAAATGTGTACGTTATTAGCAAGCTTTCAATATATTTTTTTTAAATTCTTACTGCTCATTAAGATGAGTCAGTATTTTTTTTTAACTTTCAAAAGCAAACATATACATGTTTCTTGAAAATGTATGTTTTGCTTGAAATCATAAGCGAAAATTCTAAATGAAATATTAAGTTTTAAAGAAGCTATTAATGCTTTGTAAAGGTAGTCATTTGAAATAACCGAAAAATTTGCGAAACATTTTTCTGTGTAAAAAAAAAAAATTAAAGTAAAGAAAATATAGGAATTTTTGTCAATTTGATGACCACACATTACCGAATTTATTCATATGCCTTTGTTAATTAGTTTTTCACCACTCTTATCAATAATTTATACCATAATTTTTTTAAATATAAACTTCTAATATTGCAACTATCCTAATATATATTTTTTAAATTCATAATTTGTTTATTTTATTTATTTATTTATTTTACATTTGAAATATTAACAGTATTAGAAAGAAAAAAAGAATTGAACCAGCTATATACAACTTACAATTGAATTAAATTTACATGATACTTAGCGTTAGGCCGTTTCTGTACAGGCTTTTGTGATGCATTGATAAAAAAAGCTTCTGCATAATATAATATTTATGTAGTGGTGTTATGTTAAAAATCAGGTAAATTTTATATATGTTATAGAAGAAAGACTTTAGGAAGGAAACTAAAGTTAATCCCTCTTCGAAAGTGCATTTAATCAATAAGTGTTTCTTTTTTCTTTTTTTTCCTTTTTCTGTTTGTTTATATTTTGCTTGGAGAAAGCTGGAGCTCTTTTGGAGTTGTTGAAAAGGGATTTTTTTCTCTCTTATCGGATTTAGCCTACGGTAACGTAAAAAAGAAATAAGTATGTCACTGCGTACTTGAATTTGCTATTTTCATGCATCAATAGCCTTAAAATGAATGAAAAGTTGTCTTAAAATGTACGAAATTATTTTTTAAAACATTAAGGATATTTAATCTTTGTTTAGAAAATACCTTTAAAAAGCTGAAGAGGGAGCTTCTTTTTCTGATAAACAGTGAGTCCAAAAATGTTTTTTTTTTTTGTTTATTTAATATTTGTATTCTAAAAGAGAAAAAAATTCAACTACATTTTCCACATCAACTGCATTCACACTATTTAAATAAAAATGTTTATACTTATAGTTATTCACAACATATGTTTATTTATTTATTTATTTATTTATTATTCTTAAGAATCTTGTTTAAACAAGTAGAGAAATGTTAAAAGAACTACAAAAGTTACTTTATAATCAGTTTCATAAGACATGCAAGAAAATTTAAAAAAACGAATCATTATTGTAATGGTAAAACACTGATTAAAAATCAATATTTTTGGTCAGTTTTCTAGAAAAACACATGCATAAATATTCTATAACTCAGAAGAAATCAATTTAACATTTTAAAATAAATTTCAAAAGGTTTCAATCGCATAAAATAACGTTTATGAGGAAATTTTATAGTATTTCTTTAAAACATTTTATTTATTTTACTTTTTAAAAGTTTATTTTATTTGTTTACTTTTATTGTCTTTTACATTTAGGAAAATTGTGAATCAGTTCTCATCTTAAAATGACAAAATTTTACATGAATTTTTAAAAAAATACTGTGTAAAATCACAATGATGTAATGCGTGTGGCTCTAGAACTTCTGCTATTTGTAAAGTGAATACGAAGTCCGCCATTACACAATTTTAGTATGCATTTGCGTAGCATTTAGAAAGAAAATCCAACTTAATATTTTTTTTCAAAAATGCATTTGGGCGAAACGTGATTTCTTTTCTTCTTATTTTTGTTTTCTATCTTTCTGTTTGTTTATCTTTTCCAAACTGTTTGAGTATTATTTGTTCATGGAGCAGACCTCGTCTTATTTTTGGATATCAGAAGGAGCTTTTTCCCTTTCTCCCGTATCGGATTTAGCCTAAGGTAATGTAAATATGGAGTGAAAATCCAACTGCGGGCATGAATTATGTCCCTAGACTGAGTTTTATACACCAAAAAGTCTAAAACTATTTTAAAATTCATGAAATAAAAATATCATTGATGTATTTTGAAAGTTTCATATTATTAAGATCTTTCAAAAATA
This sequence comes from Cheiracanthium punctorium, assembly GCA_038373885.1. Classification (NCBI taxonomy): domain Eukaryota; kingdom Metazoa; phylum Arthropoda; class Arachnida; order Araneae; family Cheiracanthiidae; genus Cheiracanthium; species Cheiracanthium punctorium. The sequence goes on along the minus strand of JAWZYV010005881.1, from coordinate 12,148 downwards.
GGCAAAAAAAAAAAATATTATCAAATTGTTTATAGAGAATAGTAATACTCAATTGGGTTAATTATTTTTGTACAAAAGTTGAAATTTTAATTAGTTTTATGAAATATCTTTTGTAATAAAAAGTCTGAAGTGTAAAATTTTTTAACGACCCTAATAATTTGACCACCCTATGTAAATTCTGTTTTATAATTTTCTAAAATTAAGTAGAAATTACTTTGTAGATAATATCAAGCATTAAATTACAAAACAAAATCTAATTTATATAAATGAGAATAATTATGTCATAATTTTTGCAACCAGTAGCTAAGTAAAATGAATTGTTAATTTTTTGTCATCTACAGTGACTCTCTAAAAATAGTTTAAAGATTATTTATAACATTATTGTTTGAATTCTTCTTATTAATCTACATTTATGATAAAGATATGAATGTGTTTTTCTGGTGTAATGAGCGCATTTTAACTTTTCTATTTGTAAAACACTGTTTCTTATGCATTATAAGTGAATTGTTAATTTTTTAAATAACATTTATCGTGTTGTTTATTTATTTATTTGTCTTTACATAACTCTTAATCCATGGACTGTAAGTTAAAGAGATGTACGGTTTTCTAAACTTCCAAGAATCTGAACCTCATCTGAAAGCTTTTTTATCTTGTTTATTCTAGTCTTAGTTACTAGAATAAACTATTTTGCTATCTAGATGTTCAGTTGCGATGTTTGGTTCAAAATTATTCTGAATATTTTGTCATTCATGACTACAGCTTTTATCCATTATTAATTTCACATTTAAATAGAACATCTCTAAGAATTCCAACATGGAGATACGAGAAATTATATTTTAAGAAATAATTGAACCAGTATTTTTTATAACTACATTGAAAAGAAGTGATATATGAGTCAAGAGATGCAACTTATAAAATGTTTCTGCACATTTTTATAGCTATTCTGAATTCATAGCCTTTAAACTTTCAATACACGTTTAATCAAAATGTTGCTTAAAATGTTAAAATTGAAATAATAATAATACTAATAGTGGTGTGCCTCATAAAGGGAACATCCTATTCAGTTATATATGCATCCAACCACTTTTTTCTGAAATATAGCTTATTAATTCTGAAAAAAGCTGCACTTTTCATAGTTCCATTTTAGATACTATTCCGAAGTGTTTTCTTCACTTTAAACCAGCATAAATGCTGAATGCTGATACAGCAAGGCATTTTTGTGTAGCCATTTTTTTCTGCTGTATTTTGATGAGGAGAATCAAAGCACATTCCATGGTGCTATTCGGTAGTTATGATGCTTCTTTTCAGAAGAATCTTCCGAGTATAAAAGTTAGGGTATCCTAAAAAAAGAAATATAAAACCAGGAGAATCACCAAAGGGAGGCCCCATGAATTCTTTTTCACGTAGGACGTGAGAACTAAAACTTGTAGCATTTGCATTCCTAAAACTATTTTTATAGACGAGTAAAAATATTTTTGCTAGAAGAAAAGGATGTCCAAGAGCGAACCATTGTCTGCGTTTTTCTTCACAAAAAGAAGGAAAAATTTAGTGAGAATAGTTATAAAAGTGTAATAACAGCTGAAACTGCATGCAATGTAATGTACTTAGCACTACATTGTTAGAACTATTACTTATTTCACGATTTCGGCATTTTTTTTTTTTTTGCAATTAGCTCTAAAATATCGTTTTTTTCAGTATTCACGTTATTAGTTATTCAGTAATTCATCATAGTTTTATTGACGTGTATAACAACATTACTCATTTTTACTAACAGTGCACACTCTGGACTAGTAAAAAATGCATTTCAATTTTAAAATTATTACATAACAATACATATACCATGTTAAAGAAATTAAAAATATGTAATAATTTTTAACTTTATTTAGTTTTAGAAAATTTATTTTTAAACTTCCGAAATAAACTATTGATATACTTATATAAAAGTAAGCTAAAAGAAAAGCCAACATAGTTGTATAGAATACTGGTCTTGTAATATAAAAGAATAAACTTACAAGATTATTCCCTTTTATACATAAAAATATATTTTAAAGATAATATCTAATATTATCTTAATAATTTGGTAAAATAGATTTTTTTTACTTTTTTATCTTCCCCCCTTACATATTTAACTGTTCGATTAATTTCTAATTAAGCATGTATAGCATACTTCAAAAGATATCATAACACTATTTAAATTTAAGGGGAAAAGTTTCCATAGTTCATATAATTACGTAAAGGCAAAGATATTTGTCGTAAGTGATTTTGTTGTTCCTATTTATTCAGTTCGGAATTCTGACATTTCAGCTAATAACATTCCACGATATACATATATTATTTTTAATTTTATTTACTTATTTTTTATTTTATAATATAAAATTAAAAATAAGTAAACTACAAACTAAATTACTAATAGTAATTCAGAAAAAAATCGCTTAAGTTGTAGAATAAATTCAACCTAAAAAAAAGAAAAAAAAAAAAGGTGGTAAAGTTATGCTAATATAAAAATAAATTTAGAGAGAGAGCAACCACACATACGAATGTGCAATAACAATTTGTTTTAAAACCAGAAAGCCTTGTTGAATATGTAGAAAAAGTAAAACAAAAGAAAAATGTAAATTATTTCACTTCTGTTTTGCTCTCGTACAAATAAAAACCCAGAAAACAATATGCAAAGAAAAAAATACGCTAAAAAATAAAAACGTGTGATTTTATTCATCCGCAAATTTTCTTTTGTGCTATAAATTAAATTTACGCGTTATCACATGAGAAAACTTCAGAATATTTTAAGCATACATTTTGTTGTGGAGCACGATTGTTTGCAAGGAAGCGTTATAAAACGATATTTAACTAGACAGTTACGCTATGTAAACAAGCTTCTCTTTTAAGGTGTGATTATTAAAAAGTTGTTGGCCCTGATAAGCGACTTATAGCATTTTTTAACGTGTTTCTCTATTGTTCTTTTCAACAGCTCCAACAAAAATTCTTTAAAGCAGCTTCCCTGCAAAATATGCTAAATATTTTAAAAGGGTAGTTACAGTCAAGTGAAAAGGAAGAGGTTGATTTAGGGGGAAAAAAAAGATCAACAGTTAACGCTTCACGCAAGCCAAGGATATGAAAATTGGAAAAATGAAAAACACAAGTATTTGAGCGGCAATGAAATGGGGGATGCGATTTTTCTACGACGGGGGTCTCCAAACCTTTTAGCTAGAGGACCGCATTGACTATCAAACAGCAGTTTGCGGGCAGACTACACAATCAATGTTCAAATAAAAAGGAAGCAAAGCATAGATGTTGTTTGAATTATTTTTTAATATTATTAAGTTATTATTTAATAATGCAATGATACCCTACACATGAACACTTGTATTAGTGGAAATAGTGAAATTGTTTCTTGGATACTGAAATAGTAGAAATTTCTGGGAAATAGTTTGGATGCCCCTAGCATAAACACACAGTTCACTGATATCGTCATCAGACAAGTTTGTAAATCATCTCTCTGAATTTGAACATAAATGCAAAAAGTAAGCAACGAATAATGTTTAGGAATGTAGTGATCAGTTCGAAAACATAATGCGCTATTGCTCGCTTCTATTTTAAATCGGTAAAAACGTAATGTCCACATTCCGCAGCGGTTGATCTTGGCATTATACACAAATACCGTAAATTTGCCGTTTATTTTCCCGTAGATATACAGGTTTGCACGGATCGGGTGAGTGGGCCTTGCGGGCCACATCTGCCAGGCTGGCCGTAGTTTGAAGACCCTTGGTCTACGTCATTAAACATGCACCACCTTCTTTGATGCTGGATTTACTTTGTTTCAAAATCATATAATGTTGTGGATTTTTCTTTTCCTTTTTTTACGCGTTATTTAAAACTAACAGCCATAAAAAACTATTAAATCGTCTGAGCCCTCTCAATTCCGAGGTGGCTCAGATTGCCTGCGGGCTGTAAAAGTAGGTTTCCCAGAAACTGCCAGGCGGCTGTCCACAGGTCCTACTCACCACTCTTGTTGAGCACTATCCATCTGCTAATGCGCTGCTGAAGATGCAAGAACTTCCTTTATACGCTACAGTTCACCATCTTTCACCTGTATTTCCGAACAGGTACTTTCTAATAATTACGTTAGCTGGGCTACCGTTGTCCCTATTTATGCCTATTTTAATAAAATGATACGCTTAAGCAAACACAAGCGATACCCTTCTGAAGAGGAAGGCATAGAACAGAATAATCTTGGTAGTTTCCAGGATTTTCAGTTATCTTCCTAAGCATAAGTAACCTTGGTAGTTAAAGGATAAGAAACAACAAATATCACTATGGGATGCTGTCAAGACATTAGCTATTCAAACTTTAGTTTGCTTAAACGTTTTTATTTTTTTAATATTTCTGTAAATTTTTCGATAAGTGCATAACTTTATTATTGTTTCATTTTGAGTGCTATCAAGATTGGATTTTTTCTTTCCCTTAAAAATAACTTTAGTCCTAGCAATACTCGGGGTTTCAGAAAAAAAGAGTAATAGATAGACATGTGCAGCCATTTCATTGTGGGACAGACTATCTGTCGCAGAAATATGGACCTTTCTAATTGAAAAATGAATTTTAGCCTTCTTCCGAGTGCGTTCACTTGGAAGGGGCCGAAGATTTCATGATCTTATCTGATCTGATCGGTAAGGGTGTTCTGTAAGTGCATTTGGCATGCTTCTCCAAAACTGTCTGATAAATGGCTGAGTCTAGATGCCACCGTAGCAGACGAAAAGGAGAGGCTATAGCACTGAAATATCACGTGATCATTCGTATGCGAATTTCGAATTCGTAGAGGCGGCAGTTATTCTGAAATGTAGCGTACCGCAGTTATTTTCCTTTTGGTGTAGACGAAGTTTGACGTTCTATGTGTTATTATTTGTTACAGATAAGCTCTAAATAGTTGTTTTATTGTGTTTCCTGCATCTTAGATTTGAAATTTGAGTTTATTTAAAATATGTAACTATTTTAAAAATGCCTCGCATGTGCAGTTTTTATGAATGTTCCGATGAAGTAAAATAAAAATGTATTGAATCTTTAATAGGTCTTTCAGATATAGATTTTAATACTGGTAAAATCTCTGAAGATATTTAAACATCGTTGGAATAGGTAACTATTCAGGTACGGAAAAGGGAAGGGGCCTACTTCAAACCCAGGGCGCGTCCGACGACCTAACCATTAGAAGAGCATAAATAACGGTTAGGTTACCTTAGAAATACCCCCCCCCCGTAAAGCAAACTCCCCTCGGCCTAGATCCCTAGTGCAGATAATCGGCCGTAATCTAACAATCAAACAAACAAACAAAGTGCGTATAAAAGTTTTAGAACACAAAAATTGTTTTGAATGTAAATCCTGTCTACAAATAAATAAAGTAACAGTTAATATTGACTCATCATATGATTTCGTAAGGGATTTATTAAGTGAAAATTTAGTCTTTGTACTGAATAGGTATTTCTACAGTTTCTGTAGCTTAGTGCCTGATGAATGAAATTTGTAATAGTCATGAAGATATTTTTTTTAAGCATGGGACATTACGCTTATGTTTTGCTTAAATTATTTTGCATATTGTTAAATAGGTTAGAATTTAACTTTTGATAATATTTGTATATGCACTAAAGCAGTTTTAGACTTTTTGTATGAGTAAAGTTCATTGATTGTTAGCAAAATTGTAATGAATAATTTCAAAACAGAAAAAATGACAGTCAAATACATGCAAATAAGAATGCGCGAAAAGTGAAAAAGCTTAAATTGAATTAATCAACTATACATTTGGAAAATTAGTATTTAAATTTTTATATAATATGTAATGAGATAATTACATTAATTTAAGCTTTTTGCATGAATAATTGCTTTTCTCAAAAATGTAATTGAGAGCAAACTATTGAAACATTAACTGGGTTTTAAAAATTCATAACTTTTGCTTGGCTTAAAATTACCTGAATTTCAGTCTTTGAAAATCTAGGTATTTTGTTGGTTATTTATTAAAATGCAGATTGCTAGAAGTAGCATAATTTATGTATGAATAACAAATATGAACCAATTTGTTTTTACAAAGGTAAGACCTAAATGTTATTTATGTGCACTTTTAAGAAGGAATGAAATAGCATTTAATTTTCCCTGAAAAATGAGTAAAACTTTCTTCATGATTGTAAGATTAAATATTTGCTAAATATGTAAAATATAGTTCTCCTGTCAATAGTCAATTTCATACTCACATAGACTTTATAAAGCAGTATTTCATAATTACTTATGTAGATAAATCATCCAATAACTATGCTTTTATTTGTAAACAGTTATATCATAGCTTGTTAGCCTCTACAATTGTAAATAACAGTATCTATTCCTCTACTAATTTGTCTACTGTAGTTTGTAACAAAAAAATTCTGGCTTTCTATAAACTTCTCAACCTACAACATAATAATCTAAACTATCCTTATATTGTACTAATCCCTAAATTACATAAATCGCCTTTAAAGTTTTGAACTGTTACAATAGGATGTAACACATATAGCAATGTAGCAAGTAAACTTCTATTAAAGATTCTGTCTGTTATGCATGAGTATTATATAAAACGTAATGATTACTCTATCTCTATAGGAAATAGTTATGATCTACGCAATACAATATGTACTATTAGTAATATTACCTCTTTATATACCTATGATTTTAAAGATCTATTTAACAATATTCCTCTTGACGACCTTTACAATGTAATTAATGAATTATTTGAAACTTGTGTTAACCATATTCAGCTCCCTTCCCATGTTGATGTAACTTATTTCAGTTGTCTATCTAAATTTATTATCTATAATAATTTTATTCCACATAAGAATAAAATATATCTACAAAATCATGGTATACCACAAGGTGGTTCAGCATCTAGTTACCTTGCAGATCTTTACTTATATTACTATGAAAAAGAATATACTAATACTCACATCATTCTTAAACGATATATAGATGATATCTTACTTGTAAACACTACTAATAATAATAACATTATCTTCCCCATAAAATATCCATCTGCTCTGGAATTAATTAAAAATGATATGCTTAACAATTCTGTTAGTTTTCTAGATCTAAGTATCTCCATCACTCCTAGAAATAGCCTTAGTTTCAATATATATAATAAGCGTAAAGATTTTAGCTTTAAAGTAAATAGCTTTACTCATTTTTCCTCCTGCTTACATAAATCTGTATTTCGCAATATCATCTATAATCACTGCTGTAGAATCAAGTTTCTATGTTCTGATGATTTTAAATTCTCCAATTTTAAATCTCTATTTCTGTCAGCTAGACAATACAACTATCCCACTAAGTTCCTAAAATCTATTATTTACAATTCTTGATAATGATGTGTCTAATGTCTTTGTTAATTTACTGGAGGTTGGGTGGGGTTTTGGTTTCGGGGGTTCCTATATTGTGATTATTCTGTCCTAAACATTATTTTTTATTTTTTTCTTATTTACTAGATTAATCTTCTGTCATACAATAACTTATTATACATACTTTGTCAATAATAATATTCATTATATTTTTTAAACAATGTTATATTTAATTTTTGCTATACTATTTATTTTATTCAATCATTTTAATTTATTATTATTCAATATATATTTATTATATTAATATACCTGGATATTCTTAAAATTTAATAATATTACCTTTTAGTATTTGGCAACTCCTATACTTTCTTCTTTCCACTTTTATTTGGTGGCAACACCATTTTTCACTTTTTACAATTCTTAGCATTTTCAACGCATATCAGTTGTTCAAATGAAATTTACATGTGCTCAAGGTCTGGTATGTAAAATTATATTCCTATTTCTAATTTTTGTTATCTTTTTGATTTCTTCTTTCCTTTATATAGTAGGGTAGGCCCAGATGTGTGGAGTTAATATCTCTTCTGATATGCCACACAACCGAAACCCTACTATTTGGTTTGCTGTAAATTATAATCCACTGTTTGTGGATCTTTCCGTAATTGTAACCCCTGTAGTGAAAAAAGAGTGAAATAAGGATCGTGGTTGCCATGTGTGGCGATTTTGCCGAATAAAATGTCGTTCGTATACAAATCCACAAAAATGGACCTATCGGCCTGAAATTTAGCACAGATATGTAAAATAATATAGAATAAATCGTAGTCCACTTTAAAACTTTGAAAGTCCACCCGTTCCCGGAATTTAAGAGATTTTTTATGCTATTCACGCAAAAAGCTTTCCGTAATTGTAACCCCTGTATTGAAAAAAGTGTGAAATAAGGATCGTGGTTGCCATGTGTGGCGATTTTGCCGAATAAAATGTTTTAAATTCTCAAAGTAAAAATAAAAGAATAATAATGATTTTTTTTTGTTAGTTTATATTCGTAAGGTTATTTTTTTTTAATCATAATATCGTGTGCATGGGAAATCAGAGCAGGAATGTAATGCTTTACACGCAAAATAATAAGAATTGAAGATTTCCGAGGCTAAGTGTAAATTTTTTTAGTTTGGCAAAAAAATAAAATGGCTTTAATATGGATTTTGAGTAAGTGAGTTCTAGCGGTTTGCACAGTTTTCGGCTTGGCGGAATTTATTGAGAGCTTAAGGAAATAGATTTTTGAAAACAAGTGCAAAGGTTTTATTAGAATACAGCGTTAAATTTTAATGATCCGTGAAGAAATAATGCAGTTATTAAGGGATTTCAAGCGATCTAACTTCAGAATTCTCGCCAATTGAGTACATTGATTTAAGTTGGGGGAATTCCGCCAAATTTCAGAAAATTGAAATCTTCTCATTTAGTACATCGGAGTAACGATGAAGAAAACACATTATAGTTGATAATTTTAAAAAAATCGGCTGTATTAAGGATTCCACTTTTCAAATAAGGCTTGCTTTACTTTTTCGCGGTCAAACCATTTCCCATATTGATTGCTGCTAAGTCAATGCTTCGAATGATTCCCTGAAAAAACTCTTGCAAAATGGCGTATGTTGGCACTTTGGCGAGGCTTAGATTTGAAACTGGATTTTATTTGAGACTGGTATATATAATAACACTGGTTATAGATAAAAATGAATGTTGGTATGTCTTTATGAGGTTGAAAAACTCCAGCACCGTTGAGCACCGTTGCACCATGAAATTTGGTTCACCTAAGTCTTTTATCATGGAGAAGCTTTTTATGCTATCCGTTTTCCTCTAACTTGCCACGAATATCGTCCAACCGATTTCGATGAAATTTGGTACACGCGAATATTAGAACACGGAGAATATTTTTCACTATCCATTTTGCTGTAACTTACCGCTAAATGGCGCTGAAAAGCAAAAACTTCTATACCGCTCGACCAATCGGCATAAAATTTTTTATACTTACACATTTGAGCACGAAGAATATATTCTAACTGCGTTCCTTTTGATGTTACTCACCACTAGATGACACTGCAATGCATTATTATTTTAAGTCGCCACTAGATGACGCTGCAGCAGGCCAAATTCTTGACCATTCAAACGGTCGCTATGAAAATCAGTATACATAGCTATTTGAACAATGAGAATATTTTGGCGTTATCCATTTTGCTATAACTCGCTACTTGACGGCGCTCTAGCAAATCATTACTTTAATTAACTACTAGATGGCCCTGCAGTGTATCACTTCTTGACTGTGCAAATGATCGTTATGAAAATTGGTATACATAGATAGTTGAACACGGTCGCTATGAAAATCAGTATACATAGCTATTTAAACAATGAGAATATTTTGGCGTTATCCATTTTGCTATAACTCGCCACTTGACGGCGCTGTAGCAAATCATTACTTTATTGAACCACTGGATGGCCCTGCAGTGTATCACTTCTTGACTGTGCAAATGATCGCTATGAAAATTGGTATACTTAGATATTTGAACACGGGGAAGAGTTTGGCGCTATCCATTTTCCTATAACTTGCCACTAGATGTCGCGTCAACACATGAACTTCAGGACTGTCCTGCCGATAGTCATGAAAATTCGTATACATCGATATCTGAATGCGAAAAATATTTTCGCCGTATCCGTTTTGCTAAAACTCGCCACTAGATTGCGCTACGCCGCATGGCCTTCTGCACCGTACAAACGATTGCCTTGCAACTCGGTATGCATGATTATTGGACACAATATAACGCGATATCCACTTTGCTATATCTGTTTATTACAATGAATAGTAATCACCACAAATCGTAATATCAAAAAGTCCATTCATTCCCGTGCGAAGAACGGGTACTTCAGCTAGTATTATATAAAATTCTTATGTTTATCTTAAACTATCGATGAGATTTGACATAATGATCGATGAGAATCACATAAACATCCGGTTTAGAGGCGGAAACAAGTACGCTCATTAATTGTTGCGGGTTCCAGTTAGATATGCACTTGCCACTAAACTATTCAGATGCAATTTTCAAGAAATATCGATTTCTTTACTGAGATGATATTTTAAAAATTAGAATAAATCAGTTTATGCATTTAAAAAGTAGGCAAACCAGATTGCCGATTTGTACCATAAATAATTAAAAAACTACACTATTTGCTCGCTTTTACCCTCCTTGACTGGTTCATTTGGATTCACCTTTATTGGCAGCTTGCCAATATACCATGCCGAACGCAGCCAGACAGTACACTCGTTATTGTCTGATGAGAAATATTCGTTAATTCGATCGAAAAAACTACTGAAAAACACGCACTGCATACTTAATGCTACTCTTACCGTATCCTATTTAATGCAAGGAAAATAAAGTTGCTCGGTATGCACACCCAGATATACAGGAAGGAATAAAACAATCAAGCGAACAGTAATGTTCAAATTTGCGCATTCAAATATATTAGACCCATGCACACAAGCATCGATCTCGAATATTCGGTACAAAAATGTTTATTGAAAATCCCTGTCTACTAATTACGCACATCTGGCACTCTAGGATGCACTGTGATCTACAATCAGTCGATAGGTATGTAAAATATCTTTCCAATCATTATAATAAAGCAATCAATGAAAATTATACTTATAAAATATGGAAGAAGTAGGTAAAATTAGTGGCATATAGTTGTATTACTTTTTAGCATAAAAAAAGGTTATATTTAAGGAAAAGGTAATATTATTAAATAGTAGAATTTTTATTAAGAATTTTAAAATACTTCAAAGGTATTTCGAGTACGATGTACAATAAAACTTCTAGAGTAATTAAAAGATACCTAGTAAACAACACCATTATTTATTTATTTTAATTTTTTGGTAAACAGGGTGTTCTAGCATCAATAATACAGATTTTTCTCTTCTTCCAATGCACTTCGCTTCATTGTTTGCAATTTATTTTTTTTTCTACATATATTTTCTATCTTCAGATACTTTGTCTATCTCCAACTGGTCTTTTCTTCATGCAAATCATCTCAAAACACTCTCCATTTATCCTCTTCCTTCAGCTTATTATAATGCTAGAAGTCAAAGCAGTTATGGAGTCAATTATAATGGGCTCTAGAAAAAACATTTGACAAAAACATGTCTCCCCTCAATATTGTTACGAATTTTCGGGGCAACCCGCTGCTCTGGGGCTTAAAATGGTTTAAAATTCGTATTCTACGCTTCAAATGGATAAATTTTGCTTTTTGTTGCATCAAAATCGGCCAATTAGAACCGGAGATACGGAGGTTTCGCTTTCCCATATGTTTTTCTATGGGCTTCTAGAAATCTCGAGAAATATTAGTCCTAGAGCTTAGATCTCTTCACTTCTGAGGACTTATTTTTGGCGCCAAATTTGGCGATATTTCGCCAAAAGTCGCCAAGTTTGGCGACTTTTTGGTCATTTGGCGCGATTTTCCCAATGGGGCCTGGAAGTTGTTTTTCCTGCATTAAAAACGCATAATAACCTAACATTTCTCTTCTATGACGTAATCAATATTCACGCGTTATGTAGAACCCTCGAGAAATTGACTTTTCTGGAAACCTCTTGTACCTCCTGCGTCGGCTATTTATAGAAGCGTGTCGCCCCGACGATTCATTGTTGATCAAGCTTTGAGAGAGTGAATACGCTTGCTTTGTGAAGGAAGCTGTGTTTCGCGCTGTTTGTGAAGCTTTGAATTTAAGTGCTGTGTGTAAATTCTTCATTGCTGAGTCTTGAGAGCCT